>JAMAGZ010000001.1:932270-1024634 GCA_023626575.1 Penicillium sp. PF1803
CATCCTCCACATCTCTCGTCTATATCATCGAGGATCAACGACTTTGGGAACAGGATAGGGACGATTTTTTTCCCTTTCTATATCCTAAATCCTAAATCACTCCTCTATCATCTTTATATCCTCAATCCCAGCAATTCCCACTACAATAGCGCCCCCCTTTGCAGATAAATACTGCTATCTCAACGTAATTGCAAGTCGGGTAGCAGCTACTCTCGGTGAAAACGACATTCAATCCAGCTTCTACGGTGGTTACGCTGCCGGTCTCATTGGCTCTTAGCGGGTCACAAAGGTAATGTCTTCCATAATATCCACAAAAGGGTGACCAGATACTAATTTACGTTCAGGATATCGACGTTCTTGCAAGCAAGGATTCCACGGAGGCCTTCGGCGAAATGCCTGAGTTCACTCGGGTCTCAAAAGACTCATGGCATTACAAATTCTGCGAAACAACGGTCAAGGTATATAGCGGTCCTCATACATTTACAGGGGTCATAAATCAAGCTCAGGTATCTATATAGGGGAAAGAATGAGCTCATTGAAGCCTAGAAGATGAGTTCAATCGGGTGAACGGACTTTATCACTCCGGGGTTTACCCTTCAGATCCCGATACGCTGTTGCGGATTGTTCATTTGCATTCACATCATTGGGGCAATGGGGAAGGCGCACTGCAATACGTGAGACTTCTTTTGAAGTACGGCGCAAGACTTGATGACCTTGAACCCGAGGGCATGACAGCCCAGCCCTAAGTGGACGTAACGGCTGTACTGAGGAGTGCATCGAGAGTCGTCGCCAGATATTTTCTTCTTGGCAAAGAAAGATTTTTAGCCAATACATACAATAAAAAGATATATCAAACGCCACCGTGTCTCACATCTGGCTATTATCATTGTTTGCAAACCATTGTGGACTGGCAAAGATGCCGACGGTGGCAAGGTAGTCCAGCGGTTATTTGCCATTCGCTTGATTTTGGTATACCAGCTTTCCATCCATAATTTACCGAGATTTGTTGATTTATCGAGTCTCTAGACAAGACAGAAGACGAAGAGAGAAAAAATAAAAGTGTGAACACAAGCACGATCATCGAGGTTGTATACTTTGCATGACTCCTATTGGTCAAGAATATTCTGCCATCTAGCCCCACACCGTCCTTTTCTAAAGCGGCCCATCCACGGGCCGAAAGAAAAAAAACTTCAGATATGGAGACCATGTTTTCCAATTCTCCACCACGTCCCTGGTGGATTGAATAGAGACAAAAAAGACATGGACTCGCGGGGAATCGAACCCCGGACCACTCCCATGCTAAGGGAGTATTATACCACTAAACCACAAGCCCAGTTGTATGTACGATGGCGAGAAAAAATGCCACTTGACCCTGCGCACTAATCGCGTCGTCTATCCACAGTAGTTCTCAGTCAGAATCTCGGTGATTCTGTCCCTGGGAGGCTTTGTGACACTAATCTGTGGCCCCAGTTCCAATAGTGGACAGTCAATGGCAGAAATCTACTATATCATTGAACATCTCCTGGTCTACCCATGCGCCGCATCTCGTATATTCGTGATCGCCAGGCACCTGTGTCGTAGTTTGTGGATGAGATATATATGTGGAGCCGAAGGTATAGGTTGAAACCTATGGGTACAACAATCTTGAGTTGGTTGAAGGATTAACCAGACCAATACCAGCAAATTTTTGCACCTAGACATCCTAGCTCATCCAGACACCCTAATAATTGACCGTCCCCAGGCAACTTCAATCACCACGATGCAATTATCGTCAAAACTATCCATGAAGAGTCCTGGAGTACCTCATCCTCGATATCGAGGCCATGCATCATGTGCTTACAATGACTACGGACATAAGATGTGACTCTTAAAAAATCTCACTGGTTTCGAGTTGTGCAGTTTAGCATATTCTATCGTAGATGGAGCTGGAGCTTCAGACAAGGTCTCCATCCATATACAGACCAAACCCTCCCCTGGCAAACGGGTACTCTTGGACCGAGGCTCCGTGGGATTATCTCTAGGCTATGTATCAAGATAGACAATCATCATTATGGACTTGCATACTCTGCGGAGAGAAGTAGTCATGTTGAGTGAGAATGTTGAAATCAAAGTCCATTCGCTCATGTCCTCATCTGTCCGGAATAGAGTGGATGTCTTGAGAACAATACACGGCCTCACCGCCTTCAGGTTAATCCCCCACCGCCCACGTACGGCGTAGCTTCACGACAGCTCGCGAGACACGTTGCGAGACACGTTGAGAGCCACTCCTAAACTATTCGCTGCTCCGATCACAGATCACTTCGACCCTGTAACCTTCAAAGAAATCATCAATTGCTGGATCCGCCATCGATTGACTATCCCTTTGCCGACCCGCAAACTACTCCCCTCCTTCGACAGCCAAAGACAACCCCCACATTCCCCAAAATGTCCATCCCCAACGAGGCCCTGCAGAAGGTGAGAATATTTCACCCCTGGAAATATCACAGTGCCCATGAAAGCGCCCGCCCTGAACTAGATATGCTAACAAGAGGCTACACTAGATCCTGCAAGAGATCGAGACCCGTGCTATTGCCTCGCAGCAGCAGATTGGCGTCACCAAGGCCCAGATCACCACCAGGCAGCGTGACATTCGCATGCTGCAGCTGACATCGAAGGAGCTGGCCGAGTTGCCCTCGGAGACGCCGGTTTACGAGGGTGTGGGAAAGATGTGAGTTTTGTCACCCCCTAGTCCCCGCGTTGATACCTCAGATCTATTTCCCCGGCCATCGGGGAATATTCTTGTCTTTGTTTCACGGAAATGGAGCTAATATCTGGGAACCAGGTTCGTCAACGTCCCCATCGGCACTGTCAACAAGCGTCTCACTCGCGAGAGTGCGGAGGCCTCTTCCGAGATCACCAACCTCGAGAAGAAGCTACACTACCACGAAACCACGTTCAAGAACAGCCGAGAGAACTTGGAGCAAATTCTTAGCTCTGGAGGACGCGCGTGAGAAAGTTGTGATAGAAATATGGAAGCGATTATGGCATTGAGAGGACACGGCTACGGAGAAGATATCCGCCCTGACGATGGATATCGCTGGGGGGCCCGGGAACCTTTCAGAAAGAGAGGTTCATGCATATGGCCTTGATTCTCTGTACGGATCCTGCCGATTCAAACAGCTCGGCGAAGCCTCCTCGGTTAGATGAGGGCATCGGCCCAGGTGGAGGTGGTGGGAAGCTTGAGACTTCATTCGAGAACGGAAGAGATATACCCCAGGATTGCCCAGCCCTGGCCTGTCAGGTCTGTCCCTTGGCTTTTATTACCGAGGGACTGTATTGTTTTCTCGGCGATTTGGATACCCAGGAGTTTTATGTGAAGAGTGGCTTTGCAAATAATGGGCTGAATTGTCCGATACAAAAGAAATCTATGAGACCATTATGGTGTTTCAAAAACCCGAGGACTCCGAATAAAGATAAAGTCGAGCCCCTGGTCAAGATAATATTTCAAGCTTAAATGGCGTATGGTAACTTAGTCACTGATGCTGCTTAATCGAGCCTCTCAACTTGGGATCGTTGCTCAGATAAGGGCTTATCGGCATCATGGATTCATGGACAAGCTAGACATCCCCGAGCGGTCCTTTGGAAATACTGAATATTACAGCAATTCATAGCGTTACTTATGTAGCACCTGCACCATCTATCTCCTGGTACTCAAATTCATGGACAAGGTAGCACAGCCCAATATTCCGCCCGAACAACAGAGCACCGCCACTCTCTCGATGAGATACAGTAGTGACCACCCAGCTTACTTTCCCTACCAGATGCCACGCGCAACTGAATCGACTGTGGCACACCAATACAGCACTACAGTATTTCACCAACTGCAACCCAAATTCGCCGCCGCCATCATCGTCATCCACTACTTCAGTCTCTCTGCGCCTGACGAAGAAGGGTCGCCCAGCCCCGGCCGGGATTTAAATTAAAAATGACGTGTGAGCAGAACCTGCTAATAAACGCTCGAGGATCGTCCGGGTTCATCCCTGTTCTGCAGAGCCAATCGGTAGAGAGGTATGTAGATGCCTGGAATAGGGTGTTTGTGTTTGGGTTATTCTCTAGGGCCCAAAGAGAATGATTTTTAGAGACATTGGAAGAACGGCCAGTAATAGTGGATATACGGTCATTGGTAGCTGAAGTGAGACCGGGCCTACTGTATTGATATGAAAGTGATATCGCTGGTGGTTTGGATGCGTATAGGGCCATCTCGGAAGTTATTCTCTCCAGCCGGAAAGCGAATCAGTAGTACCGTACGGCCAGGCGCACATATGATAAGTTCAGGACGAAAGGGCAAAATAAGCACTTATTGACATGCAAATGTTTCTATCATCCGCCATCGACAACAACATCGTACCTACATAGCAATCCAAACCGGATCTCATCGCGATCCATGGAGAAACGCACGAACCTCGATGATGGGAAAAGAGACAGGACTACACGATCGAGTAGGCTTTCACCTTTTATATGATGGGCAGTCATAGACTTGAGGCAATTAGTCCACAACTGAAGAGCATATTCCGAATACGTACCGAGACCAAGATGGGGGCGATATCTTGCCTCTGGCACTGAGCGACGACAATTCCTCAGCCGTGATCACGGCGTACCCGAGGCATTATCCATCTCTGGCTAGCCATAAATTCCAGACAGAGGATGAAATGAAAGGCAGGTGAAAGGGAGAATGAGAAGGTGAGGTTCAAGTCACGCGTAGTCCCTTGGGTCACCTGCGGGAACACCCGACCGCCGTCCCTTGGGTTCGACCTTTGTGTTTTTGTGTTTGTTTTGCTTTTGAAGATACTGGCAATAGTCTGATGACTATCCGGAGAGGTCTCTTCTCGTGCCCAACTTTCAGATCTCGAGGATGATGGGGGCGGCTGCCCGATCTTTTGATTGTTCCTTCGTCGAGATCACGCAGGTACCCAAGTCCTGTACTCCGTACTGTCAGTACCCAAAGTACGCCGCATGTTATCCAGGTACCCAAATTCTAGGTCTAGGGTCATCGGTGGCGGCTTGAAAAAAGGAACAATGGAAATCCAACAATACAGAGTGCGAGTATTAGATAGAATAGTAGTAAGACTTTGTGCAAATAAGTATCCCGTTTATAGATCTTGTCGGTTTAAACAGACGCTGGCCCACTAGTCCGTCCCTCGAAGCGCCCAGGGGTAATGGATCATTGGAGCAAAATGCAGCAGCACGGGGGCGCGACTATCTTCTTTAGGGACTTGCGGCGCAAGTATAGCACCAAGATGATTCGCATGGATTTGTGTTTGAGAGAGAGTCGAGTTCCAGTTCGAGAACTGACTGGAAGAGCAAAGAGAGGTGTTGTTAACTAGTTAACTAACTAGTTAACTAACTGTAGTTAGTCAATCCGTAGTGGGACAGGGCAGGACAAGGGCTCCCCGTCTTTGGCTCTAAGGACTCAAGGAGTCTAAGCCGTCTGACGGTCGCTGGGCTGCCAAAGTGGGGGCCTTTTGGGTGGCTGGAGACGATGATGCTATCCCGCAGAAAACCTTGGAAGAGGAGGGGTACAGAAGTACTTTATGGTAGATGGGATACTGATCACCAAGGTAAGAGAAGGTTGAATAGAAGGAGAAAGGAAGTGGGATATCGTAGTGTAGAGAGAGAGAGAGTATATACTCTATTCCCACTCTCAATAGTCGTATACCTTAGTTACTCTACTCTTATACTCCTCCGTCCCTCGATCGGATAAGACGATCGTTTTGAGGCTGATATGCACCGTCTCGCAGATGATGACCATGGCGTAGTCAAGTCACTGGCTTAACCTAACGATACTAAATTTATGAAACCAGGAGTAACTACTCCTGCAGCCCTGTTCGAATAAATAGCCGCCTGGTCACCAAACGGCCTTTGGGTCATTTTCCCTTTTTTTTTCTCTTTCCAGCCCCTCCTCTCTCTTGTTCAGCTGAGCGATCGTCGATAAGCCCGACTTGCACCCTCGTATTTCTCCTCTTTTTCCCATTCGAAATACTAATTCGCTACTTTTTGAGGGGCCCAGCCCTTCGTTTCTTCGTTTCGTCTCTTCTCTTCCCTTTTTCTCTCTTCTTTCCCACCCCGCACTCCTCCTCCAACCTGACCTCATTCTGATTCTCGCCCCCTCCAACTGGTATCGAGTGCTCAGACCTTTTCCCCTCCCCTCCACCAGGGTCGATCACTCGACTTGAATTATTTCTATTGTCACACTACACTGTGGTTTGATTTCCTCTGAAATCCCATCTCCCGCCCACCATGCCTGCCGATATCTTTTTTGAGTCCGATGACTCGGAATTCTCCGAGACCGATCTGTCCGTCCATGGCCGCAAAGGCCGTACCTCGTTCCGCCGGCGATCAATCTCTCGTCATCGTCGCCCCGAGGCACGAGAAACCCTCATGGTCCCCGTCCAATCCACACGAGTCCACCGGTCTGCTTCGACAGGTGGTCGCCGCAACCGCGATCGCAACGAGGTCCGCAACGAGGTCCCCACTGTCATGATCGTCAACGAGCAGGCCCAACGTACCGACAATAGCAACACCAATAAACCCCGCCGTGTGCAGCAAAAGGTCGTCGAGCCCGAGTGGGAAGAGGAGGTGGTATTACCCCGTCGTCGTGCGGTGACTGGTGTCTCCCGTGACCCCTCTCCATTCCACCATGACCGTGATACCGAACTCGCGCTCAACCAGAAACTCCTCGAGAAGAGTGATCTCCGCCAGGATATGGAGATCTGGAAGCAGCAGCAGGAGATCGAGCGGTTGGAGCGTGAGCTGGAGAAGCACCGCGATCGGGCGGAGCCTCGTGATCCACGGGAGTCACGGCTGCTCCGCGAAGAGGAAGAGTGGTATGAGGATGAGATTAGTGACCGACTGCGTCGGCTGGAGCGGTTTGAGCGCAAGAACCGTGCCGAAGAGGAGCGGCGCAATGCTGAGAAGGAGTGGCGTTTGAAGAGACTCGAGGACCAGGAGCGCGAGGCCGCCGACCAGAAGGCCTGGCGACTGAAGAGGCTCGAGGAGGCGGAGAAGGAGGCTGCTGACCGTGAAGAGCTCAAGCAAAAGCTCCGCAATGAGAAGCTGAAGGAGGCGGAGAAGGAGGCTGCTGACCGTGAAGAGCTCAAGCAAAAGCTCCGCAATGAGAAGCTGAAGGAGCTCGCTAAACAGAAGGAGGAAGAAGAGGAACGTGAGAAGCTACGCAAGGAGCTCCACGAGGAGAAGATGAAGGAGCTTGCCAAACAGAAGGCGGAGGCAGAAGCCCGTGAGAAGCTGCGGAGGGAGTTCCTCGAAGAGGAGCGCCGTAAGGCGGCCGAGGCGGAGGAGAAAAAGAAAAAAGAGCAGTTGATGAAGCTTGCCGCGATTGAGGAATGGAAGTTAGAGCAGGAGCGTATCAAGATCAAGCAGAAGGAAGAGGCGATCAAGAAGGACAAGGAGTTCCGAGAGCGCCTGCGCCTTGAGTTTGGATATACCGAGGAAGAGATCGAGGAGATTCTCAACAAGAAGAAAAAGGCCGAGAAGGAGAAGGAGAAGAAGGAGAAGAAGGAGAAGGAGGAGAAGAAAGATGAAATTATTGAGGAGAAGACCACTTGGATCAAGGTACGTCCCAGATGAAATCTTATCAGATTAGGGTTGCGATCATACTAACTCTGGTTCAGGTCCACCGCAAGCATCTGCTTCCCGAAACCCTTCTTGCCTACAACTTGCCCTGGGACTGGGACGAGGTAAGCATACCCCCAAGAAACAAAAATATCTAGCTCCCTAATTGCTAAACATATGACTCTTTCCATCTAGCGCGATAGCAACTACATCATCATCAAGCGCTGGATCACCGAAGACTTCCAAGAAGAGCTCTTCGCTCACACCCGCCGTATCCGCGAAGGCAAACTGGTCGCCCAGACATCCAGCTCCACCACCGAACTCAAGATCAACGACCGCAACAAGGACAAAATGTACCTGGTGCGGAAGAAGAGCCCGAGCCGACGACTACGCATCTTCGCATAAAGCGTTTCCCCTCGCCTCATCCAGTCCCATCCTTCCTCATACCCCCAACCAGAATCAATTGGATCAGTTGGACAAAAGGATTTTTTATATCGTTTCATTTCTTCTATTCTTTCGACATTTTTGCGCTTTACTACGAGACCCAGAGCATGCCTTGAATTCCGTTCTTTCTTTGAGTTGAGATTTTTGCACCAGATTTCTTGGAGCTGGTTGTCACCGTGAGAGTGGTACAGTAACGAGACACGAGTTGATGACTTTTCCCTCTTTTACTTGATGAATTGTTTTTCCCTGTCATGTCATGTCAATCGCATTTCGTTCCCCACTCTGTTCTATGTATCCAACCATTTCACCGAATGTATGCTTCTTGATGATATACGTTTGTCGTAGAAAGGTGTTTTGATGTCTGGAAAGATCGATTTTGGCTGGACATGAGGTGGACATCGAGTCCACCTCTATAGTCCCGATATTTTCAAAATGTCGTGTAGCTGCAAGATGCAGATCTCAACTCTAAAAGCGTGATTGTAAAGAAAAGCCCTATTGGGCCGAGTCATAATGCAAGGGTGTGCGTGATGCATCTGCAGGACAGACCCGCAAGTGGAGATTGGGATGAAAGCTAATAGTACATGATATAGGGAGTTGTTCTTGTATATGGAGTGTATTGAGCCGAAGTCGGGACGAAGTTGTCCGCCTCTACAGGCTCATTTGGTGATTCGCCGCCCAACGCTTCTCAGCGTGGAGGATGAGTTCCTCATAGACCGTCCAGGCCAGCGCGGAACTTAATGCCTTTCGAGCCATGCGCAGACCCAGACCACCAAAGAGACTGCGCATGCCATCTTCGTGAATCATTAAGCGCACTGCCCGGACCATATTGCCGTATTTGGCGGGCATTAGTTGCAGCCGCGTTTTGACGGCGTCGAAGGGGTTTGTGATAGCGGTGGCTAGACCGGCTGCCAAGGCACCGGAGACAAAATTTATAGAAGACGAGGATGTGCCTGCCAGAGGGGTCCCGTCGGAGTTATTTGACCCGGTAGTGGTCATGGTGGCAAGACGCCGTTTTAATTGCTCGTAGAGAAGCACGTACAGGCCGGCGTATGGGGCGTCTCGGGCCGCTGTGGCGCCGAAGCCCGCAAAGAGACCACGCATGCCCTCGGTGCGTACAATATCGCGGCCGGCGCCCCAGAGGCTGCGGTAGGCGTAGTAGTCTGACTCATAGCGCACCTTGAGCACGGTGACAGGCATCATTACGAATCCCGCGGCGACGCGAGCGACCGCGCCTGTAGCCAAATTGGCTGTATTAGAGAGTTTTGGAAGAGCGGAGGAGGAGTTGTTGGTTGTTGATGTTTTTGATAGGACGAGGGGAGGGTTGGCCTGTGCGATTGTCTGGCGCAGGGCATTCAGACTGGTGAAGTAGAGGGCAGAGCCGAAGCCCGTGCGAAGGGCGGAGGGAAGTGTACCACGCCATAGACTGCGGATAGGATTTGGAGAGGAGAGGATGGCTTTGAGGGTTGGGAGGAGGGCGTTGGCTTTCCCGGATTGCTGGACACGGGTTTTGAGCAGATCGGCTGGTTGGAGGAGGATGGAGGAGGTGAGACCCGAGCAGAGGCCAGCGGCGAAGTGGAAGACTGTTTTAGATGCTGCGAGATTGACAAGAGTGGTTAGTCTGGGCACCATGGTAGTATCAAGCCTGCTAATGCCTGCAGGGTATATGCATACATGTGGAGGTAGTAGTCTTCTTCACGGGCGGCACCGCATAGGCGCTGTCATTCGACATGGCTTCGGAGCCAGATCTTGCACGAGATCACCCAGCAGCTGGTAGGTGTCGAAGGATTGTGTAATTGTAGAGGAATAGACTTCGATATCGGATGAACGAGTCGTCAAGATTCCGGGTGGAAGATTTCTCCGCAGGGCTTCACGATCGGCCGAGACTGAGACAAAAGCGCCCGTTCCGGAACGGTCAGGATAGGAATGGGTGCGAGGCAGTCTGCATTCCCGAGTAAACCGCAATTCCCCCGATAGCAGAATCTAGGAAGCGTGTTGGGGGTTGAGGTGGTAGTTGAGAAGTTGGCATGTTACACAGGGTTCGGTGAAGTCATCAGTGACTTTCTCTAACTAGTCATCGGAAGGGCCTCGGTCTCGCCCGTATCGGCCGTATCAGTCGTATCGATAAGGGCGTGGATCACGAGCGGTGTACCACTGATAGCCGCATAGCTCTGTACAAGAATAATAAACTGAGCATATATACAAGCTGATAACAGTTGAAATTTGTTTACTATCCGTCTCCAGCTATCTCCACATACCATTTTCATCCCATCAATTCTTGACCAAAACGGTCCCGACCATCCCTTTGCCCAAAACATCCCGCAAGCAGCCGGCAACTCGCGGAGCCACTTCGGGGCCAATCAGGGGGCCCCAATTGCGGTGCGTGTGTAATCGACGTCACCTGTCGCCTTTGGGGCGTTCGCTACTGCTTCACTTCTTCACTTCTTCTCTTCTTCAATCCTCTACAACAACAAGAAAATGGGGTGGTCTCTGCCTCATATCCCATATCCGCCAGCAAAGGCTGGATTCTGGAGCCCTGTCACATCAACACTTAACTGGTGCGAAGAGGTATGTTATACTTCTCTTCTTGTTCTTTTGCTTATTTATCGCGGATCACCCCGCGATTACATCCAAAGTGGGCAGGCAGCTGCCTGAAGCAATTTACTCGATTCAAAAGATCAGACTGACCAACAATCTGTTGCTTTACAGGACTACTATGCGACCGTTTACTCCGCAGAGATTGTCAATACCCTGACAAATCTCTTGTTTATGTGGTTGGGTGTCAAGGGCATCATCAGTTGTCGCCGCAATGGACACGATCAGATCTTTACCGTTGCCTTTTTTGGGTACCTGGTTGTAGGAACGGGCAGCTTCCTGTTCCATTCCACTTTGAAATGCAAGTGTCATTCTCTCTCCGACTCTTTATATTCCCAGATCGCAATTATCTCAATTGATCAGCAGTAATGGTGGTCTATCATTCAATTTGAGCATCATGCTAACCGTTGGATACACACACAGACCCGATGCAGCTTGTCGATGAGCTCTCCATGATCTACACAACTTGCCTGATGGCCTACGCTTCATTCTCATACTCCCGTCCAACCGGTTTCCGCCTAGTCCTCGCCCTCTCCCTCCTCAGTCTGGCAGTCTTCATAACCCTTTACTATCATTACCTCCAAGACCCGGTATTCCACCAAAATGCCTACGCACTCTTGACAATTGTCGTCGTCCTTCGCAGCATGCATACCATGGAGACAGCCCTTCGCCCCAAGTGGCGCCACTCCCGCGAAGAAGATCGCCTAGCGCGCCAGAAGAAGGGTCTCCCTGTACCTACCAAGGAGCGTCAGCGCTTCGAGAACGAGCGCGACATGAAGACGCTGAAGACGATGTGGTTTATGGTCATGTACGGACTTAGTATGTTCTTGGGCGGCTTTTTCATCTGGAATCTAGACAATCAGTTCTGTTCGCAGATCCGCGTGTTGCGTCGGACGGTGGGTTTGCCGTGGGGGATTTTCTTGGAGGGACATGGGTGGTGGTACGTTCGCTAGTTAAACTCCTGCCTTCTCTTTTACTTTTACTAACTGTGTTCATTCAGGCATATCATGACCGGTATCGGTGCATACTTGTACATCATCTGGGGTATCTGGCTACGACACTGCCTGAATGGTCGCCAGGACGACTTCCATCTGCGCTGGGCGCACTTCTGGCACATTCCCGAGATTATTCGTACCACACCTCTGACTGAGAATGGGGTTTCTCGGGCCAAAAAGTCGACCTAATTCTTTTAATACCTCGGTTGATTACCTCGTTTGTTTCGGCTGTTATGGGAGGTTTGGCGATGGCGATGGCGAAAGACCCTGGAATGTGACCCTCCGAATGAAGTAGAAACTGCGCCCCCACTGACTTCTCTCTTGATGTCTGTTGAATTGTACTCTCCGCTGGTTCGGGGGTGCATTGGGCTGGCACCCTCCATCTGGTATATTCTCCATTCGTCCCGGTGACAGAACTGGAAATTAGTTGGTCTTAGTTTGTACGTCTCTTCCGGGGTGTATACGTTAGTCTCATATCCCTCCGACGACGTACAGTGGAGAAGCGAGGCTCAAGTGGATGTTTTTGCCATAGACAGGAGTTTGTCGTGGCTGTTAGCTTTTTATCCTTTTTTGATGCTGCCTTTTCAAGCTCTCTTTTCAGTACTAGTACCCCCATTGTTATGTGATAGAAAGAATCAATGCTGTAAACTGACTTGAACTGTGCTTGGTCTAATTGATCTTGTATTTGCAAGTACCCATCATCTTTCCAATGTAATAGCTCTATCAAATCGATATATACAAGGTGGTCACACCACACACCACACACCTCACAGCTTCGATCTACCATCCTTCTGCTCACCACTCTTCGGCCGACGCGCCGGCGCAGGAACATTCTCCATCCACTCCCTATCGACCGTCATCTTCTCAATCTTCGACTTCTTACTCCACGCCGCCCGGAAGCTCTCCTCCTCATCACGCCAGCGCCGCAATTCCGGCGCCAGCCAGCAGGCCGCAGCATCAGCACACTCATTAACAGCTTCCTGGGCGAGTAAGTGACCGAAGTCCTTGAGAAAGACGTCTCGCACGCGACCCTTTGCGACGCCGCCACTTCCACCGAGTCCCGTGCCCGTGGTCGCGAGCTTATCGGCCATCATATCTGGGAGACACATGTCTGACTTGCCGGCGAAAATGTAGAGTACGCTAGGGCGAAGGTGTGGTAGTTGTGAGAAGATACGCGCCGGCTCGGGCCGATAGAAGGGGTAGGAGTCTGGATGGTCGGCGTCTAGATCGGGGTGTGTTACGCGGTTGACGGGCTTGTCGCTGCCGGGGATGTGATTATAGTTTGGACGCGAGAAGGTGAAGACTTCTTGGTGGAGCGGGGTTCGTAGTGTGACTGGTGGGTTCTTCTTGTCTACGACAGTGTTGGGGTCGAGCGGGTGGATGGCTGTGGGCAGATCGCGTAGGCCATACTTGACCCAGCGGTCTAGAACACGCGGATCCCAGGCTTGGTAGAAGGGGCTGCGCTTGAAGCCTTCTGCGGCGGCTTGACGAGAGGGCCAGAGGTCGCGTCGGTGGGTGGATAGCTGGGTGGTCTTTGCAATGAGACGCCTGCGCTCGCGCATGCTCATGATGTCGAGTTGAGTGCTCTGGCGTTGGATGACGGGGTCCAGTAGTACCAGAGTGTGTAACAGCCGGGGGTGCATCAAGCTCAATTGTGTACTACAAGTTCTTGTTATTACGATGGAAAGTGGGTATGTGCGACAGTCTCGGATACTAACAGGTGTGCACCACCCATGCTGTGGCCAACGCCGATGATGGGCCGGGGCATCTCGGCGCGCTTGACGTTGACCAGGTGAAGGAGGTCTCGGGGGTGATCGAACCAGCTAGCTGTGGAATTGTAAGTAATCATCCTATCGTTTGAGGTATTCGGAACGAATGTCGCGTACGGTCATTGCCCAAGGAGTCTTCGTTGATTACGCTGCTCTCGCCTTCCTGTGCGACATCGGCCATCCAGATGCTTCGAATTCGAAATCCGTTGGCTTGAGACCGAGCGTGAATCTCCTCCCAAAGAGGCTCGTATAGCTCCTGTACCTGGTTAGTCGCGTGCTAGAGTGCGCCTGCGCGGATAGCCTGCAAGTAGCACCGACTTCGGTGCGCAAATTGTATGCGACCAGCCAGCAATAATGCGCGTGGAGATCCTCTACCCTCGACATACCTTGGGAAAGCCATTGGCATGCGCAGCGAGGATGGTCACATCGCCGGGTTGCGGATTCGGGTTGTCGAGTGGGATGTATTGTTTCACAGCGAGGTGCAAAGGTTGTTCCTGCTCGTTGGCTGTGGCGGCAGGATACTCGCGAAGGTGCTGGCAAGGCACGACATGCTCGACGACTCGGAACGGAGAAGGTGACATGTTTAAACCTCGATAACCCTCCGTACCGTAGAGAACTTTTGTGGGGGATCAACCAGCGTTCTCCAGGGATGTCCGGGGTATTAAATGCGCATGATACCGAAGGATTGAGCCGAGGCCCTTTTGGCCCGAGAGGCATTCTCCGCGATCGCAACTGCCGGGGCCCCACGTTTTATACGTTCAAAAGTCCAATCGATGCACAAAATGCTCCATACCTGTTTGGGTTCGGAATAATGGGTGGTTATACGTAGATAGAGTTGATTCAATTGAACAATATTCCGTTTGTCTGAAGTTTACTTTCTTATCCGTATACAAGGCTATATTGACAGTATTTACGGATCCTTTATGAATCCTCCGAACAGAAGCTAGAATTGAAGTCATAACCAATAAATGGCTTGGACTACTCCAACAGAAGCTTACAAGGAACTACTCTACCTAGGAGGAAATCATTTTGGGGGGTGAGAAAGGCTATGCTATTCTCTTCGGACATTGTAGATTCGAGTGTACTAACATAGATAGATCAAAAGAATTGTGCAATACAGCAGTAAAGAGAGACGAGCTTTTGAAAATACGGGCAACAAAAGATCAAAAATAGAAAAACGAACAACAGCTAAAAAAGAAATCAACCGACCTAACTTCTTTATGCTAGATTGTAGCACGACCCGGTCCAGCACGATTCTTTCCATCCCACCAGTACGGCTCGCATTGATAGCACTCACAGCCAGCTCTCGAAAAATTGACGTTGGTATAGACCGTCCACAGCCTCGTGCGCAGTCCTTCAGCTTCCTTATTCCATCCCAGCTCGGGCATATCCCAGACATTGTGCTGATGAATCCTCTCAAACTTATCAGTTTCTTCCTTTGCAGCGAGATCTGACTTACCTTCGATTGTGAGTCTGAGGATAGCGCTGCGAATGTAGGCCATAATCTCCTCGGTCTCCAGGTCCAAGCTCGAGATGCTCCTGAGCCTTTGAATCAGCCGGAGGACTTCGTGCTTGATTAGTTCACATTTTCTAGGGAAACAGAGGGCGGTCTGCCAAGGGATAATGGCAGTCTTGAAGTGATCGAAATCATCGGCCATGTACTCGAGGATCTCGGCCATGTCCGCGGTGGTCTTTCCGGACGAGCCACTGCTCCATTCCTTGAACTTGGCCCCAAAGTCAGCACGAATTTCTTTGAATTGCTCGGTTGTCATAGGGAAAAGAGAACGTTCCCTACTCTTAGCTTTACTTTGGGATGTTTGGTTGGGATCCACGTCGAAAGGGCCAATGGCATCATCGTGGGGGTCGTAGCGAGACTGCATGATGTGAATGACGAGTTAAACTGCGAGATGCGATGTGGAAGAATTGTTGGAGAAGGGTTGGTTGTTGGGTTCAGGAGGATTGTAAGTAGATGAGATTCTCGAATATGAGAGTGTTGGTGAGGAATCGGATGGATCGAGGGGATAGAGGAGACTATTTATGCATGGGGATTAGGCCATGCAACTCGATATACTTCGCCATTTCTTTGTGCATTGTTCGAACAAGCGAGGAGATAATTTAAGCTTACATCTTTGTTTGAGTCTGCCAATTTTGTTTATTCGGATAAGAAAGAATCGTGAAAGGAACAAAGGAGGAAAGGCAACCTAGGTCTATGTTAGGCCGTCATTGATAAGTCCCAGGCCTTCGTGAGGCTCTTTGTAAATGGCCCGAACATACATCGGGCCATTCAGGTCAAGGACCATAGAAGTCGACCATTCAAACCAACCAGAAATACTTTGAAACCAACAATAACATCTCAATTGAGAGGCATATTAATAGCAATATTCGAACAACAATGACATTCAATGCCATGCCCGACTCTCCATACATGCATCTCGCCCCGCGTGTTGGCACGTGACTGGGCGTCGGCCCTTGACGCGCGCGGCGCGTCTTCGATGATTCGTTCCTTACAACCACAACGAGAGCAACCCAGAGCTGTCACCATGGCAGATGAGGACTCCAAACTCTTCGACCAGTGTCGCATCTGTATTGTATGCTCAAATGATCTTCTTTTGGAGACTGCAGAACAGGTATGTATTACTCTGATGAGTGGTGTATACAACGGAGACGAAACTCATAAATTTGGCCATGTTAGCTTGCAGCAGTGATCGGAGAATATGGCGGCGAACCATCAATACACGAATCCAGCCCCGAGAAAGAGGACACTATTGAATGCACCCATATCATCGCGAACAACACCCACTTCCATACCTATGATCTCGCTCGCAAGACCCTTATTCCTGTGGTGAAGCCGTCTTGGGTGCATAGCTCGCTCGCGAAACGGAAAGTGGCCAATCCCCGCCAACATAGCCCCGATCCGCGCCTCTTCCTCAGCGATGTGGTCGTGACCTGTGGTGATATTCCTGAAGGCGACAAGGATGCGATTATCGGCGGGGTGGTGGCTAAGGGTGGATTGTACAGCCCTCGAATGACTGGAATGGTCACCCATCTGGTAGACTTGACGGTGGAATCGGACAAGGCGCGATTGGTACTGGCCAAGAAACTGAAGGTGAAGATTGTCCTGCCACACTGGTATGCTTCACTCATGTTCCGCCTGTCAAGACGCGGCACTGATTGACGTGATATAGGTTCGATGACTGTCTAAAACTCGGTCAACGCATTGATGAACGCCCGTACACACTCCCAGACCCTGAAATTCTGCGCCCAGATCTTGATACTCCCATTCGTTCGAATGAGAACAAGGGGTTGGCGGGTGCATCCACCCCTGAACCATCCTCAATGCCCACACCATCCCGCACTGGGGACCACTCGACTGTTTTTGCAGACAAATCTATCATGCTCTCACCAGATCTGGGCATTGGATCGCATATGCTGGAATCGATCGAGGCCGTGCTCAAACAAGGCGGTGCTACCATCACATCCAAGGTTGATGATGCGGACTGGTTGGTTTGCCGATTCCGAGAGGGCTTTGTATACAGGACGGCATCCCGCTTGGACAAGATTGTTGGAAACCTTGCCTGGCTGTACCATCTCATGACATTTAACACTTGGACCCGACCATTGAGTAGACTCCTGCATTATCCTGTGTCGCGCACGCCGATACCAGGTTTTGAGGGCTTGAAGATCAGTCTTTCCAACTATGTTGGCGAGGCGAGAATTTACCTCGAGAATTTGATTGCAGCAGCGGGTGCTGAATGCACAAAGACCTTGAAGCAGGAGAACACGCATCTGATCACTGCTCATGGGAACAGTGAGAAATGCAGTGCCGCACGAGAATGGGGACTACAGGTGGTCAACCACTTGTGGTTGGAAGACAGCTACGCTGCATGGAAATTGCAACCGGTGTCTAACCCCCGCTATAGCCACTTCCCGCCTCGGACCAACCTTGGCGACGTTGCTGGACAGAAAATGCTGGATCGTGACGTTCTTGAGAAGAACTTCTTTTCTACTGAAGATATGGAACAGCCTTCGAGTCCTCCTCGTGCTATGCGGGCTAAAGACCAGAATACGGCGTCAATGCAGCCCCCCGCGGAGAAGCCTCACAAGGAGACCGAAAAGCTTTCCGAGACTGCGCAAGACACCCCTCAGGCAAAGGCCAAGGTTACTCGTCGGGCGTCAGAGAACAAGCAGGCACTGACACCCGCGCGGTCTCGGCTGATTCCTGATGACAAGGAGAATGAGACCCCTTCTTCGACCAGCAGCCGCAAGTCTAAAGATGCAGCAACTGCCCGGCTCCATGAGATCGCTCCCGATATTGCTCTGTACGAGAAAGAGATGAAGCGTGTTGGCGGTGTTATCTACGGCGGCCGAAGAAAGTCCGATGAGGATCGTGTATCTAACAATCCAAAGAAGCGCCGCTCAGCCGAGCCACAGGAGGAGAGTGACGGCGAACAAGTGTCGGATGTCAAGCGACAGAAGAAGTCCCGGCCACCAATTTCTATGCACTTGCTGATTACTGGCTATCAAAAGTGGGTTGGCAAGGGAAATGAAAAGAAAGAGGATGCAGATAAGGTTTGTCAAGGTCATCTATTTACCTCGATATGCGAATGCTAATGGTGTATGAACAGCGCCATCTCCGAGATCTTGGGATTATGGTGGTCCAGGACGCCCGCCGATGCACTCACTTGGCTGCGCCCACCATCCTGCGCACCGCCAAATTTGTTAATGCATTGGCCTATGCGCCGGTGATTATGAGCACCGACTTTGTCGACAACTGCCTCAAGCAGGATGAGTTGCTCGACCCGAAGGACTTCCCACTCGTTGACAAGACCGCCGAGTCAAAGTTCCACATCTCTCTTGCCAAGTCCTTGGAAAATGCAAAGAAAAACAAGAACAAGCTTCTACGCGGCTTCCGGGTCTATTGCGTGGAGGATATCCGTGGAGGCTTCGAAGCCTTCAAATCGATCGTGGAAGCAAATGGCGGGGAGTGTTTGCTTTTCCGTGGTCGTCTCGCACTCAACAACACTTCTCGACGCGAGGAAAGCGACGACGAAGACGAGGAGATGCAGGACGATGAGCCAGCTCGCAGCGAGGTTTTCCTTCTGAGCGGCGCCGAGCGCAAGCATGCACGACTCTGGCCTCGATTCCGTCAACTGGCCGGCGACGTCAAGCGGACCCCTCGGATCGTGCGCGTGGACTGGCTCCTCGACATGGCCATGTCGCAGGAGTTGCGAGCGGCGGATGAGTACGAGCTGAATGAGAGCTTGATCGAGGATGCAGACGAGTAGGACTCGTCTCGAGATTCATTCAACTCAATGAGCTCGGCGCGGTTATTGTAAATGTTGGGACTTGTGGATGGACCCTTTTGAGCGTTTGCTTTGTAACGAATAGCCACGATTCATCACATAGGGGATAGCAATTTAGACTCTGTTTGTTTAGAAGAACTTGACTCCCTCTTCGCCTTCGTTGCCAAAGACTGATGCTTTGCCTCGTTTGACTAGAACATTCAGGGATTTCATCATGACATCGTTGTCCATGCCATGGAACTCTGCAAGACAATTAGCATACTCGTTTTCCATCTAGTCATTTCGTAGAGAAGGGACAACTCACCCTGAGAAACCGTCGCCTCTCCCTGTAACAGCTCAAACACCGTCAACACCACCCCCCGCTGTCCAGTAGCATCAATCCAATCCACCAGCACATCCGCCCACTCCTCCGGTCTTCGCCACCAAATCCACGCAACACTCTTCGGTGCTGTATTCCCTCCAGCCGAAGCACCCTCGATCCACTCCGCGCGCTGTCCACCGCCACCTTCCTCCTCTTTCTTGCTCATCCAGTCCACGACAGCGCGAGCTTCGGCGAGGTCTAGTCGCTTGCGCAGAGCTGTATTGTGGAAGAGGGGTGAATCGACGGCGTCAACGAGAGAGAGGCGGTATGTGCGGTGGTATCGACACCAGGTTTGGATCAATGAGGACCATTTCTGGAGCTGGGAGTGTCGCGTGGTACTGTTTGGTTGCGGGGTGAAGAAGGGTGGGAAGTTGTAGGTGGATGGGAAGACGAAGGAAGTGGTGGCTGCAGCTGTAGCCGTGGTTGTAGAGGCCATTTCTGCAGAGTATATACTCGTAGATACAAGGTTCTAACAACTTTGCTGGGTAACGAATATGAATCGTGGATAGGATGAAAGAAGAGATGGAACCAGGTGCTGATAAGCACAGCTCGGGCGGAGTGTGGAGTGGGGGGAAACCAGCCCGCGCAAATTATTCCTCCTCCACCGACCGACGTTCGACTTTCTCGTCTCGAGTCCTCGCTTTTTCTCCCCGCCACGCAATTGTCCATACCGGTGGCCATTTACGAAATGACTACCCAAGTTCCAGCCAAGCGCCAACAGCGCGAGGAATATCGCCGCAAGATCCAGGAACAGGCCGAGCGCGGAGGTGATGGCGATCTTTCTAGTGTGAAGATGCCGCAGAAGAGATTCTTCCGGCAGCGCGCGCATGCGAATCCCTTCTCGGATCATAATTTGGACTAGTATGTGGCCTGTATTTCTTCTTGGAGAATACCGCGGAGTGTACTTTGAAGACATTGGCTGCGTGGCCTATGTGGTTCTGGGTACTCTTGTGCACTTGACTAGAGCTAATCATGACGAAACTATAGCCCTATTAGCCCCGCGCATATGGACTGGGCGTCGCATTACCCTGCCTTTGTGGACCCCGATGCGTCAAAGATCAACCTCGGTGGTACAAGAAAATTGACCAAGGATGTGGAAGTCGTGGACATTGGATGTGGATTCGGCGGATTGCTCGTTGGGCTGGCACCTCTACTACCAGACACCTTGATGGTTGGTACGTTCACAAACACCCAGATCGCATTCAATAAGATCACCTCAATCAAGCACTACCTACCATACTAATACTAACCACCCATCCAGGCATGGAAATCCGCGTCTCAGTCCTCGAATACGTCCGCAGCCGCATCTCCGCCCTCCGCCTAAAACAGCAGGCTCTCAAAAAGATCGCCGCGACAAGTACCACAACCCAAGCACCCTCCGAGACCCCCGCCACCCCAGAAGTCGAAGACGACGAGGTCGGCAGCACGACAACCATCGTCCCGGGTAACTACGAGAACATCACTGGTATCCGGGCCAACACGATGAAATTCCTCCCCAATTTCTTCGGCCACCACCAACTCTCCAAGATCTTCGTTTGTTTCCCGGATCCGCACTTCAAGGCGCGCAAGCACAAGGCTCGTATTATCTCTGAGAGCTTGAACGCCGAGTATGCGTATGTCTTGAAGCCTGGCGGTTTGTTGTATACTATCACCGATGTGGAGGAGTATCACCACTGGGTTCTGCGGCATTTTAAGTATGAGACTGCGGAGGGGGAGATGGCTGAGCAGGGTGATGAAATTACTGGGGGAATTAGGGATCTTTGGGAACTTGTTTCTGACGAAGAACTTGAGGCTGATCCTTGTGTGCGGGTGATGAAGTTTGAGACTGAGGAGTCGAAGAAGGTCACTCGGAACAATGGTAACAAGTACGTGGCTGTATTCCGACGTAAGGCGGATCCCGAGTGGCCTGCTTAAGGGAAGAAAGAAAGAAAGAAAGAAAGAAAGAAAGGGTGCATGAATGTGTTTGATTGGTCTCTATATGGGCCTCAAAAAGAATAGCTGGTGTATAGGCGTTTTCAAGTCCAAGTTTCTATAATGCATGCATTGCCGATACCACAAACATGAAATAAATCCGGAAAAAAAAACAATCTGCGCTTGCTAAATCGAATCAAACTGAAAACTCCCCGCCAACTAGGGCAAACCGAAACGTCAAAGAAGTTCAACATAGAACACAATCATAGAACCGAAAAATGCACTCCCCATCATAACCCGAAACGAACCCCCCCCCAAATAAATCAATAAATCGCTATGCAGTAAATTCATAAACCATCACAGGCTCAGGTTCCAGTCTCAAAAGCCCTAAAATCCCGAAAGGAAACACTGGATGTATGTGCCTTTCCTCAACACATCCCAGGAGCCTTGAGACGGATCCCCTCACATCGTTCACAAATAGCCAACTGCATCGGTCCACCAATAATCCGACCCTTGGCAGTACGCCTCGGTTCACCCTCACGAACAAAGAAGCGGCCTTCGGGTCCAAACCCGTCACCGCACTCGTGGCAAACAAAGCAACGCTCGTGCCATTGTCCGCCGATAGCAGTGATGACCAAATCGTCTAGGACGTGCTGTTTACATCCTAGACAGCGAGGCGCAGTGCGACGGCCATGGCATTGGAGACACCATGCAAAACCATCTTTCTCGACGAAGGGAGTTGTCGAGTTGAAGGGCTATCGGGGAGTGAGTGTCAGCAAGTGTGGTCTAGACGGTAAGAAATGAGATATTGGGGATGACTTACATCACCACATTCAGCGCAGAAAAAGTGGCCAACATGCCATTCTGCGCCACATGCAACAACAACCTCGCCCTCGATAGGAGTCTTGCAGCTCTTACAGCGAGGACTGTAAAGCTCATGGAAATCCAAGTGGCAGTAGAACCGCGGGATACGCGCCTCTTCGTCCGGGTTATGCGCCAATCTCTCCGCCCGAGACGCTTCGGGCTCCTCGTAGAAAGCGACACATTCCAGGGCGGTGTGACAGTGGTGGCAGACGAAGCACTCGGAGTGGAATCGGCATCCTCCGGCGGTGACGATCTTGCCTGAGATGGAGAGCGAGCAGGACTCGCAACGGGCTGTTGGGACACCGGATCGTGTATATGGAGTATACGAACGGCCCTGTGACTCTGATGGGTGTCTCCTCACAGGTGGCTGGCGGCTCTGGTTGGCTGGAGGTTGCGGCATTGATCGCGTTGGCTTGCTTTGCTCTGGGGCTGGCTCAGTCATCTCAGATATCGTCGGTTCCTTGATATCGGGGATGTTGATGACCGGGATTGGTGGAGGTTGCGGCTCAGAGATCTCAATACTGGGAGCTACCGTGATACTGGGTACTGGAGGGGCCACTGTTGGTGGTTGTGGCTTGGGCTTAGGCTGGTCGGTTGGTTTCCATTTCGGATCAAAGCTCACGATGGGCCGGCCCATGCGATTACTGACTGCGGAAGGCATGGGCAGGTTCTCACTGCGGTCCTTGAGCCTTTTGCTGGTTGCAGCCCGGATGTCGTCGCTGCGGATTTCCTTTCCATCCTTCATGGGTACGGGCTCTTCATCCTTGCTGGGAGGTGATGGCGCAACAGGCTCATTCTTTGTGTACCCTGGATTATTGGATTGGGTCGGGGGGTTCTTGTGGATATCAAACCGGAAAATCTTGTCGCGCACTGAGCCATTAGTATTCCTGCCTTGTAGCCAGGGCAGCGGTTTGCCGAGTCGTGGGAGGGCGTTGCGCGGTGTGTTTCGCAGGACTGACGAGTCAGACCTGGAGAAGTCGGGCTTGGGGTCCGTCACCTCGGGCTCCTCGTAGATATGATCCTCTGGGTTCCGGAAGACTCCCTTGGAGGAATCACCACTCACGGTACGGGGTTTAGGTGCTGGCTTCACCTCTTCAGGCAGGGCGAAGTTGACCTTGAGATTTTTTTTCAAGTTCCCAGCGAGAGACGAGCGCCTCTTGGCAGGTGACTCTGCGAGCTCGGGACTCGAAGGTCCACTCGAGGAACCGCTCGAGGCAATCGAATGGCGGTGCTTGATCGGTGAAGAGCTTGATACGGAGCCCTTCCTGGTCTGACTCTTGATAGAAGGCTCTCTCTCCACGGCGTCTGGGTTATGATAAGGGGCATACGGGTTCTTATATGCCATGCCGGGATTTTGATGCATCCAGACCAACTCCGTGGCCTCGTCCTGAGCTGCTTGATGCAATCGGACATCATCTTCCACATCTAGCCCTTGTAGCGCGTCGCGTAGCTCCCGTGCCTCCTCCTTCTCCTCCTGCCGGTGTTTACTTTCGCGATAAGACCGATAAGAGGGGACTGGCGATGCGGCGACGGGGCGCGAGAAGACCTGCGAGGGAAACACGTTCTTTCGCACCGAGACTGATCGTGGTTCTTGGGCTAAAGGGCGTCCGGTTGGACCACCTTCGGCGGCATTGGAATTGGCGCGACGGTGAGACATGGCGCTTCCACAGCGTGGTTCCTCTTTGGGAGGGCTCTCAGAGGTTCGATACATGGCGAAGGCAGATGCTGCGCGTGGAGGTAGGCTTTCCTCGAGATCGGGCGATGACGCGATGGATTTGCCAGGGTATGGTCGTGATCCCGTTGGTCGAGCTGGTCGGTTGGTTCGGAGGTCTTTTAAGTAGTTTGCTGTAGAAAGCGAGTGCGCGTTAGTTTCAACTAATTGAGAATGTTGATTGTTGACTGGGACCAGGTTCAGGAGGCATCGGCCAGTCCCAACTCTCAAACAACCAAAAGGCAATTGACAGATAGCTTACCCATCTGGTCATTGTTCATATAGCTGGGGCCCGGCGGCGAGACCTTGCGCTGGCCGATGGGCTTGGTATGTTTGTGCATCATGATAGCTAGTCTTACTAGTCTTATTATTCTGATCCGACTATTACTCCAGGGGAGAGGCTGTCAGGATCAGCTAAGGTTTTCTCTTTGGGATGAGACAGTCATTAGGGGATTCAGGAGGAGCTAAAGGCAAGCCGAGGCGGGCCTGAGGCGCGATCTTGTCCCGATGACTGCGGATCCCAAAACAAACAGGCCCCGGGCAACGCCGTCACTGATTTTCCTATTCGGGATAGGGCTTAGGGCTTGCTCCACGTGAAGATAAGCCGGCGATTTATCTGGGATCTGGGATCGGGTGCCAAGTCATGTGCCGAGTCACATGAAGATAAAAGACCTATCGTGTCTTTGTTAAGTTGTTACAGTAGTAGTATGTCTACCGAGTCGACTCTATATACTCCGTCTTGGGTTCCATGTGTTGATACCCAACTGCCAACGAACCACCTTGACCACCTTGACAACAAATCCTCTAACAACCAACCACCTTGACCGCCCCACAGCATCATGACTGATGAGTCAGTTTCCCTGTCACTCTCCGCACCGGGTCTTCGGCACCAAAACCCCACTTCGTTCTCCAGCATTACGGAGTCTTTTTCTCTCCCCGAGTCCACTGATGGTCCGCTCCACGACTGACTCCAAGCTCCCCCAATGATTGCCCTTCTCTCTCCTAACAACTGCAGCAAGCTCCCATCGAAATCTTCGATTCATTCGGGGTCAATTTGCTCCGCCATTGGCTTGAATTCACCGACCAGCCGCGGTTGGTAGGGCCAATATGTACTCCATAGTACCATGTACAGTAGTAGCTCCTCGATCAAGAACCGACCCCAAACTCCATCTCTGGTAGAAAATGTCGGCTTCAAGTCCGACGTGGACCCCATTATTTAGAGACTAGCCTGGGAAGCTAACCCCATGATGGCCCTCTCATATCTTTGGGGTCTGGATTCTTTCTTAGTTTCTAATCTCCAAAATAATTCCCTTCTTCATCTTCGTCCACTTCCTTCTTTAACGGCCGGGCTCTATGTCGTGACGGAAACGGCAATTTGCTTCGGGTCCCGGTTTTTAGAGTATTGCCACCGGCAATATACGCTAGCAGACTTCGAGGTCGGAGGGTCTCTTCGAATTATATAGATCCCCGGCATGGCTGATAATGCCCCTGTCGATGTGATCCAGTCTCATCAAGACGATGATCGGGATTCGGTAGCGGGTTCTACTTCCAAGCAGGAGCAGGAGCATGATATCCCACCGCAGGTAGAACCTCAGACCGATCCCGATGAGAAATATAAGCGCGACGTCCCACCGGATGGAGGATATGGCTGGGTCTGCGTGGCGTGTGTCTTTTGGATCAATGCGCATACTTGGGGAATCAACAGTGTTAGTATATCCTTCCTTGAAGGAGTATAGACATACTCCCACTAACATACCCATTCTCCAGAGCTATGGCGTCTTCCTCAGTTACTATCTCTCCCACAACGTCTTCCCCAATACAACAGCCCTCTCCTACGCCTTCACCGGCGGTCTCAGCATTTCTTGTGCCCTGCTAGTGGCCCCATTAGCTACATATCTCATCCAAGTCTTCGGCACCCGACTCGTCGTCAATCTAGGCGTCTTCTTCGAGACTCTCTCCCTGATCGGCTCATCCTTTGCCACGCAGAAATGGCATATCTTTCTCAGTCAAGGCGTCTGTTTCGGCTGGGGCATGGGCTTCCTCTTCGTCGGGAGCGTGGGCATCGCGCCGCAGTGGTTCTTAAAACGGCGCAGCTTTGCAATGAGTATCACCGCGGCTGGGTCGGGCTTTGGCGGATTGATGTACTCGTTAGCAGTGGGCGCGATTATCCCCCGCTTAGGTCTGGGCTGGGCATTCCGGATCCTGGGTATCGTCTCGTGTGTGGTGAACCTGGTCTGCGGCAATCTCCTTCGAGATCGGAATAAGCTGGTTGGAAGTCGTTTGACGGCGTTTCATTTCCCGTTGCTGCGTCGGCCGGAGTTTATTCTCTTCTTGGCTTGGGGTGTATTCAGCATGTTGGGCTATGTGGCGCTGCTGTTCAGCGTGGCTAACTTTGCTCTTTCCGTTGGCTTGACGTCGCACCAGGGGAGTATTGTTTCTGCTCTGTTGAATCTCGGACAGGGTCTTGGTCGTCCCTTTGTCGGGATGTTCAGTGATCGACTTGGTCGAATCAATATCGCCACGTTCCTCACCTTCGTGTGTGGACTGTTTTGTCTAATTATATGGATTTTCGCCGATAGTATGGGTGTGGTATGCTTCTTCGCCGTGCTGGTGGGAACAGTTGCTGGAACCTACTGGGCCACCGTCTCTCCAGTTTTGGCCGAGATTATCGGCCTGAGAGACCTGCCTTCTGGGCTGAGTATTACTTGGCTTGCTCTCGTCGCGCCATGCACCGTCTCTGAGGCGATTGCCCTCGAGCTTCGTACCACCAAGATCGGTGGGGGGATTTCATACCTGCATATCCAGATCTTTACCGGGTTTATGTATATCGGTGCTTCTCTGTGTCTTTGGCTTGTTCGGGGCTGGAAAGTGGGAGAGCTGGAGCGGGAGCAGCAACGAAGAGAATCTGTTGCTCGTGAGGACCCTCTCACGAATGATGAGACTCCTGGTGGAGAAAAGCAGGATCGTCCTGCAGCTATTGCATCTACGACTGCTTATGATGGCGCGACCGATACGCAGATCTGGGCTCCTTTCAGCCTGATGCGCAGAATGGTTGCTGTCAAGCGTGTCTAAACTTACCATTAAAAAGCATTTGAATAATTCAGTACATAAGTTAAATTTGCATAGGCCTGTTTATGGCATAGACACAAGTTACAGTTCGAAATAGTGGTAATCTTCATAACCAATCTCATTGAACGCCTTGCTTTTTCTCTATACCTACATGATTGTTTTGCTCGAGCTCATTAACCAGTAATCAAGACACGGACTCTGCGCTTGCCAGCACCACGGCCTTCTTCCTTGACCGAGCTGACGTTCACCTTGACCCTTTGGAAGAGCTCAACCTGCACGCTACGATCATTCTCGGCGCGGTTCTTCTCTGACACCCGAAGCGTGTACTCTTCGCTGTCAAAGTCCGTTGTGCGATGAACAGCCAATTCCCGACGCTCAGATACAGAGTAAACGCCAGATTCACCAGGCAGAACAAAGTCCTCCAAACGAACGACACCTTCAATGCCGAAACGGGGAATGAACACAACAACACCATTCTCGAAGACACGCATGACGTACCCTTCTTCGTCGACACCGGTGTCGGTGCCGCCTGCGGCCATCTTTTCACCACGGGCCTTGAGGGCCTGTCCGACATAATATTCGATACTGGCACGGCCAGCAAATTGAGCATTACGATGACGGAAGTTGATGTTGCGGCAGATATCCTCAAGCTTGCCACGAGTGCTGACACCCTCGATGACGGCGTGGCCATCCTCGCCTTCGTATCCAATGGCTGAGGCAAGCTGTCGGTGGACAAGAAGATCGGCGTATCGACGAATAGGTGAGGTAAAGTGTGTGTAGATGGGCGAGGCAAGACCGTAGTGACGGAACTCAGACTCGGCATGGGCACCGGCACAAAAATACTCGGCTGAGGTCATGCAACGAGTCGCCAGGATACGGACCAGGGTATTGAAGAATGGGTTCTCTGAGTCGACGCAGCGATCTAAAGAGTTGGCCAGAGCACTGGAGCTGGAGACGTCAAGCTCCATGCCCCGTTTCTTGGACAGCTGATTGATCAAATCCTCGAAGTTCTGCGGAGGTGGGGTGGCGTGACGACGTAGGAGAGCAGTCTGCGAGAAAGAGTCGTAAACCTTGGTGGCTACGGTAATGTTGGCGAGAAGCATGAACTCTTCGACTAGACTGTTGGTTTCGAGCATGGCTTTCGTCTTCACGTCAGTAAGAGGGTCGCCGGCTTCATCACCAGCTTCAATGCGGACTTCGGGCGAGGCGAGGTTCAGGGCACCGGCATCGTAACGCTTCTGTCGGAGAATCTTGGAGAAGCGCAGAAGGTTGCGCATGCTCTCCGTCAACTCGTCGGTTTGCGAGGGATCATCAATGCGCAATTGTGCTTGTTCGTAACTGAAAGCCTCGCGCGAGCGAATGACGGACTTTGTAAAGTTTGAAGACACGATCTCTGCGTTGGGAGTAACTTCCCAGAGGACTGAGAAGGCGTAGCGCTCCACGTAGGGCTTCAACGAGCACAGGTCTGTTCCGAGAAGATGTGGAAGCATGTCAATGCGCTTATCGACCAGATAAACAGTTGTACCGCGGACACTTGCTTCGAGATCCATTGCGTTGTTCGGCTTCACGAAATGTGAGACATCGGCAATGTGAACACCAACCTCAAAGTTGCCATTTGGCAGAGGGCGTGCATGCAGCGCATCATCAATATCCTGACAGCCAGGGGGATCGATACTGCAGATGAGCAGATCACGGAGATCGCGTCGACCATTCCAGCCCTTGTCCTCCTTGGAAACAGGAACCTTCCAATCATGTCCCTCTGCAGGCAAGCAGTCCAAGACAGACTTGGGGAAGGGCTTGTACTGCACGTCGTACTCCAAAAGAAGAGCCTCGGTCTCGGCTCCCTTCGTCTCCAGCTCACCCAGGGATCGGACGTAGTGACCGGTGGGATACCGAGAGTCCCGGTCCCAGGAGTCAATGGTGACAAGGATGCGCTGACCGATGAGATCGCTAGCTTGCCTCGTGCGAACTCGGATTTTGGGAACCCTCTTCTCCATGGGCAGCACAAAGACGGTCTGCTGTCGGCGACCAGAGAGTGAGGCAGTCGAATTTGAGTCCACATGTCCCACGTATTGACGCCAGTTGCGCTTGATGACACCGACAACCTTGGCGGTTGGTTGCGGCTTGCCCTCCGAGTTCTTGCCATGGGCCTGCTTAACCTCTTCTTGAAGAGCCTTGCGCTCTCTATCCGTGACCACAGCTTCCGTCTCGTCCGTATCGGGATTGTCGTTCTTCGTTACGGCCTCCTCTTCAACGATCTTCGTTGAGGGCGACTTCCATTGGTCCTTGGGCAAGAGTTCAATTACGACGACATCACCTGCAATAGCACGGTTGCTGTTGTCGCGACCCAGAATGAGCAGGGCCTTGTCAAAGGCTGGGACCTTGATAGACCCTTCCAAGTAGTTGTATGGCGAGACGTTGAACACTCCTTGGTGCAAAGTTCCCGCTCGCAACCCAGTGATAAGTTTTGACATCGAATAGTACTCGGGGTAGAATAGCTCGCCCTGAGCAGCGCCCTTTGTATCCCGAGCCTCTCTAGCCTCGCTGATCATATCCAGCAGCTTCTCCGAATCTTCAAGACCGGCGACATAGTCTGCGAGGGACAATGCCGTCACATTTTCCGCCTTAGCTTTGCGAATACTGTCTTTATCGTCGGTAATGACCACCATAGCAGGCACGGATTTCTCCTTCTTGCTCTTCTTGATCGACACACGGAGATGCTCTTCATACCAGCTAGCCACTGTGCGAACGGCACGGTCATTCCGATCGTTGATGGACTCCTCTGGCCCTCTCCTCACATGAGTCTCCAGGCGGAACTCGTTGAAGAAGAGGTAAAAGCGCTTCTCATCGGTCTTGATCAGGGAAAGCAGGCGGTTGTAGAGAGGCAGGGACTGGTTTCGAAGCTCTTCAAGGACGGTTTGAAGAATGATGACATCGTAGAAGGCGCCAGTATGTTCGAAAAGATCCATACCATTAAGAAGCGCATTCGTATCGGGAACGAGGTAGTGGCCGCGGGGGAATGCCTTGGTGCCGGCGGGACGATCGGACAAGACGAATGGAGCAACTGCTCTGCGTTAGCTGAGTGCACGGGTTCACCAGGATCGGGGAAGCGCTCATACTGTTTCCATTGGCATCTGCGGGGGCGACTGAAGGGCATAGGGAGCAAAGCTTCGACGAGCAGGGAATATCTTGTCTCAGATAGAGCTCACGGACAATCTTTTGCACCTTTCCACTTTTCGTGGACCGGACGAAGACTTTGCTGGTGACATTGGCGGCTTGCGGATTTGAAGAGGTGTCTCTTCTTAAACTCTTCATCGCGACGGTATTTATCTGCCTGGCGGCAGTTTCTGGGTCGCTTGCGAGTCAAGAATTTAGTGAGGAGTCTGAGTGAGAAATGATCTTTGCGGGCGGACAACCTGGTTATCGCTCCAGATCGCGATAGCTGAGTAATCACCAGGTATCGGCCGCCTCATCTGCTTGCTTGCGACATCACAGTCTTCTGCAAGCAATACCAACAGTTATTAACAGATAAAGTTGCTTAAGCTTCCGAAAGTCAAATATAAAATGGTCCTTGCAGTAAGTCCATTGTTGATTGCTATCTGTTCTTGATTACTGATTGTCCTCTCTCCGAGATAGGCTGTGGGACAGCTCTGCGCGACAGCGAATATAGCCTCCAACCTAGCTCAATGCCAGACATTGATTCGCAAAGCTGCCGCGGCAGGTGCTAAGGTACAAACATGCTGCAACTTAATTTTTTTTTATTTTTTGGTCTTGGTAATTTGGAACACCTGACTAAAATCATCGCAGGTTCTTTTCTTACCCGAGGCGTCGGACTATATTGCGTCTTCTGCAGACGAGTCCTTTGCCCTTGCACAGTCACCGGAATGTGGCAATTTTATTTCAATTCTGCAACAAGAAGCTAAAGGAAAGAGTATGCATATCAATGTTGGCATACATGAGATAGCTTCTCAGCATAGGCTCAAGAACTCCTTGGTCTGGATTGATGATAAGGGTATCATCACCCAAAATTACCAGAAAGTTCACCTATTCGACGTTGAAATCAAGGATGGTCCTATACTGCAGGAGAGCAAGTGGGTCAATATATCTCATTACGAGGCTCTGATCGTATACCTGACATTATGGATCCAGGAATGTCGAGCCTGGGCAGACTATCCTACCACCATTTGACACACCCGTGGGGCGTGTCGGTTTAGCCATCTGTTTTGATGTAAGTTTCAGCATTTACAGGTCAATGTGGTATTTCTGTCAATGCCTACTCACTCATTGGGAATTCAGCTACGTTTCCCAGAAATTAGCCTAGCTTTGCGGCGTCAAAACGCGGAGGTCATAACCTATCCGTCCGCATTCACAGTTCCAACCGGCAGAGCCCACTGGGAATCTCTACTCAGGGCTAGAGCTATCGAGACCCAGTCATATGTGATAGCCGCAGCGCAAGGAGGCCCGCATAACGAAAAAAGACGCAGCTATGGCCATTCGATGATTATCAACCCTTGGGGCAATGTGATAGCACACCTGGGTGACGAGTACTCTGAACCACAGATTGCGACGGCCGATATTGACCTCGACCTTGTTGTGAAGATTCGGAGGGAGATGCCTTTACTCAGGAGGACTGATATCTACCCAGTGGTCTAGATTGCAAAGCTTTGATAGCGCCAAGTCGTGCGCACCAGTCCATTCTCGGACATCTCCAAGTTGAAAATTCCAGGATTAATACTTGCTGGAAAATCCTTCGTGCCGAAATCTTAATAATGATCACCATTTTGATTCAATTCACCTGTAGTGATGCGATGGAAAGCATTTGAGACGGAATATAAAGTAGTACAACAGGTCGGCGGACGAAAAAGAAAATGGAATGAAGGACATGCGAGAACCCCATCTACCCAAAGGATCGGAACATCATATCTGCCATCGCAGGTGGTACAGGCGCCAACCGAAATAATCCTTTTCCGATCTCTCTATGTACATTGTACAGATTAGGCGCAAGAACCGATCCGTTTATTTCTTGACCTTCTCGGGGTCCTCCAGGATACCCTCGGCCTCAAGTCGCCGACGAGCCTCCTCAAGAGCCCAGGTTTGTATACTATTGGAAGCATTAGCATCGACTGATCTCGCTCATCTCTAACACACAATTGCCTAGGCAAGCTAGTCACTTGGGCACAGAGGCAAGTCCTGGCAAGCTTCCAGGAGGAGGCGTAAGGGTGAGACTTACGAGGTATCGGGCTTGAAAACATATGCAACACCGGCAACTACCAGACTGCCAATGAATCCGTAGTACCAAATACCTTCCCAGCCTTCCTTCTCGTACTTCTGGCCGGGCTTGACGCCGAACAGCCAGCCGGTCGGGGGGTCATAGTGATTGCCATGGTCAGCAGCGCGGAGGTTGCTTCGGGTGGAGAAGGCCTGGGTGTTCTGCGGCCTGCGCAGCAGGCAGCGCGAACGAAGGAGATGCGACAATGGCCGGGCAACCATGTTGAAGACGGGGGTGCGACGGCTGGAGATGATCGGAAGGGGTCTGGCGGTTGTGGGAGTTGCGGGTGCAAGGACAAGGCCAATCAGAAGTTGCCTTGCCAATGTGGCAGCAACAATCGCAATTGGTATGGCACCGTTTGGTGAAATGGAGAGGAGAGGGGTTGTTCGGCGGGTTGATGTTGAAGCCGCAAAAGGCCGACGGGGAGCTGACCAGTCATGACGCTAGTCCCTTTTGGGCGATTTTACTCTGGCCGCCTTTTGTTGCCTCATTCCCCAGGCAAAATATATGCGCCTTCCAAATAAGGCAACAACGCTTGACGCGCGACGCGTTCTTATCGCATCCTACCCCATTGGTCTCCGTGGGTCGTCAACAGAGCCATGTTTCGGACTACAATTGAATCTCCATTAAACTAAACGGGGAAGCTGTTGAGGACATACTTTTGTTTCCACTGGGTATGATTTACTGCCTCCAACGAGCGACCATTTCGTGTTTCACTGCTGACATTGCTGATAGGAGGCCGAGAATGCATCATTACCCACTTTAAGAAGAGAGCCCTTGGACGAAATCGAAGCAAAATCATGGCAACCAACAACAACAACTCCTACCCTATCTCCTCGAACTCCCGCACGAAACTAAACGCATTCCGCTACAAAGAAGAGACTGTGGCTCCCAATAACACGACAACCTCAAAGAATGAGACGAAAGCTGTGCATGACAACAAGGAGAACCAAAGTTCATGGTTGAATGGAGTGGTGGAATCAATGCAAACATCTGCCGATAATGCCGGCCCTCCGCCTCAAGTTGTGCCATTGAACGAGGATACCAAACCCGTTAAAGAATGCCCTCACACACCGGGAAACCGTATACCTCTCGCGGACTTGATCAGCAATGCCGAAGATGCCTTTGACCCCGCGCCCGGTCCAGAGGTGACCCCCATTGATCATGTCATCTGGCAACATGTACCAGCGAGCTCAAATCCAGATGCTTCGTCCCAGACACCGGCAGGTCGTCGAAGGAAGCGGCGTCACAGCTCTTCATCTGCCGGTTCTCCGACCAATGGGACCTCCAAGAAGGCCCAAAAGGAGCCACTCGATCTTCAGTCAATTCAGGCTTTATTCAAGACACCCCAGCATGATCTGGCGGCCGAGCTGTGGAACAATTACATGGATAAGAATATGGTTGATGGGGCTGATGACCTTCCCCCGCCTCGTCTCGCGAATTTACTCTCCTCGTCGCCACAAACCCCAGTTTCAGGCAGGACAAGCCGAGATTCATCTGGTCTGAGGCGATCGAATAGCTGTGCTGCCGAATGGCCCACATCTCGCGCAAAGCGAAGACGAGTCAACCGTCAGGACCCAGGCTCTGGCCGAGGTATCTTCTCTCGTACAACTAGCAATGTCTTGGACTCAGGGAAAAACAAATCATCCAGACTCAATTTTCTCCTCGACAGGATCGAGAAGAGCCTCCATCCAGTCCCACAAGTCGAAATGGGCCTGCCAAACTCTTCTCCACTGCGGCAGCGTATGGACGCGCAAAGATGCCGTTCATCATCTCCCACGATGGACCGAAAGGGCCTTGGGGATGCGGATGCTGCTAGAGAAGCTCTTATCGGCAAATCTGCGAACAATTCGGGAGCTGCCAGAGGTGCAATTCTTGAAGGTTCTGAATCTGAATTTGGAGACGATGATCTTGATCAAGATTTCATGGATCTGGCCGACGCCGCCGCAGACCCCTTCGTTACTCCTGCGGCTGCGGTTGATCGCAATGAATTTGACTCTCTGGGCTCTTCTGCCTGGTCTAATCTAGCTGCAGAGAGGCTTGAACCCAGTCATTCAGGATTGCACTCTGTATCTGACAAGAAACCACCAGCCGCGCACAATTCTATGAATAATGAAACCAAACCTGACGACTTTGACGATCTTGAAGACGAATATGGAGACTTTGACGACGATTTCGAGGACGCCCTTGTGGAGTGCGATGCGAAGCCAACTGATGCATCAAATCCACCCACTGCAGAGCCCCAGCCTGCGTGGAAAGTGGCTGCAGTTTCCGTCAACTCGGCCCCCCAAGTTCCAGTCCATGTGCCACAGATATCAGCTCATGCCGCTGCTGCGCTCTCTGATGATGAGTTTGATGATGATTTTGACCTGGATGCTATCGAACAGACTATGAAGCAGACTGGTGAAGACGCAACCTACGTTGGTCACTCTTAGTGGGGTAATACCTAGGTGTATGCTAAGACAATGAATATAATAGAATCTCAAATCTCGGAAAGCTATCAAGCGTTACCAAATCGTGGATACTGCAGAGGGCTCGTTTGTCAATTCACGAGGACGTACACAGCCTGAGCAGGTATGCCGTATCCCATGATGTCCCAAGTTTTTCAAGGTCGCTGACAAGTGTGCAGGTGCTGTCTGTCAAGGACGAGAAGACAGATGCCCGCAAGGTCATCATCTTGCGCGAGTCATGGTTTGACACGCCTTGTAGTAAAGATTCATTCATTCATCTGGTGGGAGACTTCAACTCATTCGGTCAATGCGTCGTGGACAACACCAACCACATGATAATTCTACATCCCGATCACTTAATATCTGCTACCGTTGTCGCAGACTCGGTTGACTGCCAACGCCGGGCTGTCCTTCAAGATCGTGTCAAGGTTATCAGTCAGATTGAGAAACCACAAGCGTTTGGAATCATCTTCCACGAGGTCTTCCAGGAAGCATTGATGGCCAATAAGTGGGATCTAGACTCATTGCGATCGCTGGTCGAAACAGTTCTCGGGAATCATGTTGAAGAGCTGTATTCAATCAACATGACTACATCTGAGGCTATCGAGACAATAATGGGGAAAATTCCTCAGGTGCAGGGCTGGGCAGACGTCTTTCTTCAAACCAAACCGAAGGTATGAATCCTCATGAAGCTTCCGGGTTCGTGTTTCTTATTATTCTGCTAGGGAAATTCACTCGTTGAAGATCGCAATGGTGCAAAGCTCAATTTGAGTATCAACAAATTGCTCGAGGTTGAAGAGCACGTCTGGTCTCCAATGTATGGGCTCAAAGGAAACATCGACGCGACAGTGCAGGTTGCGTGCCAAGATAAGGATGGGATGAAAAATCTTGTCGTCCCACTTGAGTTGAAAACAGGAAAAAGGGACACAAATCAGGCACATAGAGCCCAAACAGCCCTTTACACGCTTTTGCTCTCGGATCGTTATGGTGAGTACTGGGAGCGGCATGTTGTGTAGTGTGGTCCGTGGCTGATACACAAGCAGATGTCGATGTGACTTTCGGTCTGCTGTATTACCTTGAGCTTTCAAAGACCCTAAGTATCCGTGGCATTCGACACGAGCTTGTTCAAATGATTCAAGTGCGAAACCGCCTGGCAGTGTACATCCGCGAAAGGATGCAGCTTCCTCCAATGCTCAAGAAGGCACAGCAATGCAACAAGTGCTATGCGAAGACACCGTGCCTGATCTACCACAAGCTCTCGGAAGATGGCGATGGCGAGACAAGCGCCCTTGGTGAAGACTTTGAAGCATTTACCAAGCACCTAAACCAAGGTGATCGCGAATTCTTTCGCAAATGGGACGAGCTCTTAACCAAGGAGGAAGGAAACCTGATCAAGTTCAAACGTGAGCTATGGACATTGCTAAGTGATGAGCGTGAGTCCTATGGTCGATGCTTCGGAGATGTGGTAATCGACCCGCGAACGGCACACGAAGATCAAAATGGGACTAGAATCAACCGCTTCAGATACACATTACACAAACGGAAAGCATCCCCGGGCTTCTCCTTTACGGAGTCACAGATTTCGGTTGGTGAACCTATAGTCGTTTCAGACGAAAAGGGCCATTTCGCACTCGCCAACGGCTACGTGGTTCATGTGAGCACATCTCACATCACGGTTGCTGTGGATCGCAGGCTACAGAACGCGAGAGCCAAGACAATTGGCTTTGACGCGATCTCGAACCAGTCCTTCAGAGGGATCATGGAAATTGGAACTGACGGGCTCTCTGAGTTGGAAAACCCTGACGAGCAAATGGTATATCGAATCGACAAGGATGAGTTTAGCAACGGCATGGCCATTGTTCGAAACAACCTTATTTGCATGATGGACAAAGATCTCTTCCAGTCGAGGCACCTCCGGCGGCTTATCGTTGCAAGTCAACCGCCCGTCTTCAAACCAGCATCGTCTGCGTACAAACTTCCCGACTCAGAAAGCCTCAATGTCGACCAAAAGCAAGCCATTGATAAAGTCATGAGTGCCAAGGATTACGCCCTCGTTCTGGGGATGCCCGGTACAGGTAAAACGACCACTATTGCTTACATCATTCGAGCCCTAGTCGCGCAGGGAAAAAGTGTTCTTCTGACCTCATACACGCATACTGCGGTGGATAACATTCTATTGAAGATTCGCGATGATAACATGCGCATCCTACGCATTGGTGCAACCACGAAAGTTCATCCGGATGTGCAACAGTTTGCCGATCTGGCAGCAATTCCAAAGAAAACAATTGAAGAGCTCAAGGACTCGTACGAGAAACCGCAGGTTGTGGCAACAACATGCCTCGGTGTCAACCACAACATTTTCAATCAGCGAATCTTCGACTACTGCATTGTGGATGAGGCCTCACAGATTACGCTCCCAGTGTGCCTTGGTCCAATTCGCATGGCAAGAACCTTCATTCTTGTTGGCGATCACTATCAACTCCCCCCGCTGGTACAGAACAAGGCTGCTCAAGAAGGAGGTCTTGATGTTAGCTTGTTCAAACTTCTTTCAGATGCACAGCCGGACTCTGTTGTCAATCTAGAGCATCAATATCGCATGTGCGAGGATATCATGCTTCTTTCGAACACTCTCATCTACTCTGGCCGGTTGAAATGTGGTACGCCCCAAGTTGCAGCTCGCTCGTTGGAGATTCCAAATATACAGGCCTTGGAGCAATTCCACGGGGGTGACTTACATTTCTCCCAACCCAAGCAGGAAATATGTCTCGGGGCTGGCCATGGACGCTGTTGGCTCAATGACCTTCTGGTGCCATCTGCCAAGACTCTCCTTGTCAACACGGATACCTTGGGAGCACCGAGCCTCGAAACAGCGCAAGGACAACGAGTTGTCAATCATATGGAGGCTATTCTGTGTACTCAACTTGTGGAGGCACTGATCGCTTGCGGGATTCCTGCCCGAGAGATTGGTGTCATCACTTTCTATCGCAGCCAACTCTCCCTTCTGCGCCAGAGTCTGCGTCACTATTCACCGGATCTTGAGATGCACACCACAGATAAGTTCCAGGGCCGTGATAAGGAGATTGTCATCCTCAGCTGCGTTCGTAGCAATGCCGAAAACAATGTTGGAGACCTCTTGCGTGACTGGCGACGAGTCAATGTTGCCTTCACCCGTGCCCGTACCAAGCTTCTTGTGCTTGGCAGCAAATCGACGCTTCGTGACGGCAATGAGCTCCTGGGCAAGTATGTCCGTCTGGTTGAGGGGAAGGGCTGGGTCTACGACCTGCCTCCCGGCGCAGCCGACAGCCATGGTTTCCCGTCCGCTGCCCTTGAATCTACACAGATGCCTTTCCAGTCTCCGAATGCGGCTCGGAGCCCTGGAGCCATGAAAAGTAGGATGAGTCCCGCTGTTAAGAAGAAGTCCGCATCGCGAGAACCCCTCAGTCCCTTGGGCTCTCGCCAACCTTCATCTGGCTTGAAGAGACCTGCAAAGCGGGGCGTGAAGCTTTTTAACGGCACCTCTGTAGTGGGCAATAGACCCATTCTTCAAGACATTGTGAATGATATCGCCGGTTGACATGAGTCGATTCTACTTTTGGTTACTAGTCTCGTTCATTTCTGGCGCAGTTTTTGTACATAGCATGGATGGTGAATATGGTTTGCATACCGTTGGTGGATGTCTGGGTACAAGTTTACTTTATTGGTACGTCTTTCTTGATTGTCGTGTATACTTGTTGCCCGAAGTTGTTACAAGAATGGGACTGCATTCAAATCTTTAAATTCTTGGATGAAGCATAGAGTGGAGGTGATACTGCTGAATAGGCCAACCTTTGGCCCTGTAAATCCATGCTCCGATATTAACACCCAACCCCTGCTGTGAATTGATTCAGTTGGCTTCTATGCTATCATTCTCCGGATACTAGGAAATCCGTGTAGACGCCTGCCGCATGTTGCATTGAGGGGGTAGGCTGTGTGATTCATGGAAGAAAGAATCTGTTCAGACTGTTCTTTTCGAAATCTCACGAATCCGTCCAGCTGTGGACAAGCCAAGCCTGTCAGTTATGGATCTTTCTTCAGGATGAGGTTGAAGGTTCTGTGGACAAGAAGACTGTCATCCTTGACCTTGAGTTTTCTGTCCCCGATATTGTCATGAACTCATGGGTTAAGAAAATTGTCCTTAGCCGCGCCAAGGCGATATCGAAAGAATTGCATCTCTCCGGCGTTGCAAATGATAATCCAGCATCCTCCGTGCGCTGGAACCTCCGGGGCCTCGGTTTGAAGCATTTGATAGAGCTCGTCCATCCATTCCGCAGTTGTATTTTTGCTGGGCATGAGGAGCATAGCCCAATACTCTAGTTTTCCGCTGATTTGATTCATTCGCCGAATATGAAAGTAGGGAGGTAGAGTGCGTGGGAGCTCACTGCTGAATGCAGTGTAAAAGCCATTTTCTTGAATAAAGTAGTTGTTGAGAATTGCCGATAGCATAGCTTGTTCTTTGTCAAAGCTGGCTCGTTGTTCAAAGCTTGACACGAGAGTATTGATGATGGGAACGGCAGTGTAAGGCTGTAGCCGCATGATGACGATGATGGTGGTGGTTGAAATTTTGCAAGGTGGGCTAAACGTGTGTGAATGTTGTATTTAGGCCATATAGCGTGGAAGAAATGGAGTGAGCATGAGGCCCCCTAGACAGAAAGGACGAGGTAAAAGATTGATAACAAGAGATACTTGCAAGTCTTCCAGGAAAATGGGAAATTTCCACTGAATTGTATATGGAAGCGCTTCTTTGTTCCTATGTTTTCCAGCGCATGATACGGGAGGCGAGCAACAAACGCAAATATTGACGCCTTCGAATCTTTGCTACGACCCTGCCATTAAAGTGACGCAAAACTCTATCATTATCTAGCATTTTTATGAAACTCATTGTCGCATGTTTTGTTGGAAACCCTGTCTCTACAATTCCGGCAAGATCTATATAGGCAAAGAGCCATTGGACCTCGAGTCCTACGTCTAATCCTCCTCCGGAAGGGCAGAGAAGCGATCATCACCCCGGAGGTTTTAAGTCCCCACAAAGCACCATTCTCGACTTTATGTATTCCGATGTGAAGTAACCCTGTACGGCGCTAGCATTTCCTCATCTGGCTATAGTTTAATCTCCGCACTTTTACCCCCGCGGTTTCCCCACAACCCGAGGGAGAGGAGGTGGGACGTGGCCCTTGCATAGGACTACCCCAGTGTATTGCAACCATAGGCCAGATCTATCCCATCGGGGCGTTCATTAGTGCCATCTGCTATGCCGGCCTTCTCTTCCGGTGGGAGTTATATGCGCCAAATCCTAGATTTTGCCGGAGGGTGTGACTTCCCTGGATTTAAGGTAGACGATTCAGTTCTATGCCCTGAGAAACCAACGGATTCTTCGGCTTACCCACACAGATCGCGATGTGATCATTCAATTTTGCATTTCTACCACTTTCCTTGGTGTTTACAGCTGGCATGGGAGTTCATGCTAGCATCAATACTAGCGCATGGCCCCTGGATAGCAGCAAGATCGATAACCTCATCGCAGCCCTAACACCCGAAGAGAAAATTTCACTGCTAGCGGAAGCTAACTATGCTGAAAGTGAGAATTATGCTGGATATTTGACTGAAATCCCTCGGCTAGGGATTCCTCCCCTTCAGCTAGCTGATGGCGAAGCGTAAGTTCTCCTTTCCTCTCCTCTATGTTTGATTTTTAATTGACAGTAATGGGGAATAGTGGAATCAACGGCGTCCAAGATCCCACTGCCATTCCAAGCCAAATAAATGTTGCCGCAACTTGGTCTAGGTCCATGGCAAAAGCCGCTGGTCATGTCACTGGCCTGGAGGCCCGACTACTCAAGGCTGGTAACTAAGTCCTAAGTAGTTAATTTCGAATTTGAGACTGACGTTTTACAGGTATTGCACTTGCCCCATGTGTCAATCTCCTTCGTGATCCTTTTGACGGAAGCTCCTGGCAGGCTTATTCGGAAGATGCCTACTTGAATGCCCAGCTCGGAGCTGAGGCTGTCCGCGGCATCCAAGCTGAAGGAACAATGGCGAATACCAAGCGGATAGGCCCATCTAGCAGTGGCGCCAGTAGTGGTGATACAAACTCTCAGGTGGATCTGCAGGTACTTCATGAGATATAATGGCAGCCTCATGGGGCCTTGGTAGATGCAGGGGTTGCCACTATGATGTGCTCGTATGCCCAGGTCAACGGAGTGCCTGCTTGTCAGTCTCAAGAGATCATGAACCGCACTGTACGTGGGGACTTTGGGTTCCTTGGAAGGCATCGTCATGAGTGACTGGAATGCCACGCACTCTACAGCTCCGAGCATCGAGGCTGGCTTGAATTTGGAAATGGGATCCAGAGCATACTACACTACGCCTCTGTACAATGATGTCTATGTTCATCACAATCTATCAGAGACCTATGTTGATCGTGCACTCCAGCAAATCCTTTCTACCTACGATCGATTTGGCTTAATTGGCCAAAATCGCATTGCGCTCGATATGGTTCCAAATCCCTTGTCACAAGGGGTGATTGAGCAGTCAGCTGCGATCTCTTACGACATCGCTTGCCGATCTGGAGTCCTCTTGAAGAATGATCTTGAAGTGCTCCCTCTCTCCAAGGATATCTCCAAACTTGCTGTCATTGGCCCAGCTGCCTTCTAGTATAATCATGGCGCAGGATTTGCTGAGCGAACATATGGAATCCCCTCAAGACTCAAGAGCTCTCTAGATGCCATTCAGCAGATTGTTGGCAATGACCACATCCTTACATCAAATGGTGTTGATGTTCATGGCAGCACAGTTCCTTCTAATTCTCTGCTTCAAGAGAATGGGGAGTCTGGTTTAATTCGAACAAACTCCGCTGGTAAAACGTCGGTTGATTCTCAAATAAACTTTTCTGGGGATTCAGCCTTACCAGGAAATACTTCATACAGCTGGGCTGGATTTCTCAAAGCAAGTGAGACCGGCTACTGCCGTATTTCGCTGCAACGGGACTTCCCAAACGTCGGTGGAGGACTGAACGATTCGAGTTACCTAGGCGTTTTCTATGTTCATTCATTTACTGTCAATGGAACCGCATTTGACGGTTATCGAATGCTGGGAGATGGTGGAGCCCGACCTTGGAGCTCACCAATTGCCACTGAAGATGGTTGGGATGAAGTTGGGGCAGACGTCTATCTCACGGCTGGTTTCCACAACATCACCGTGACTGTCACCAGGGTATTTGGGGACCCGGTAGAGGTTCGCCTGAATTGGGTTACTCCAACTCAGTGAGAACAGAGTATTCGCGACGCCGAGAAGATTGCATCCAACGTCAAGGTTCCAATCGCTTTTGCGCATGCCAACAGCCCTGCAGAAGTGGGAATGCAACTTATACATGGGTTCGACGAACTCATCTCCCGAGTTGCCGCCATCAATCCAAAGACGGTCGTGGTACTCAATAATGCCGATTCCGTGCTGATGCCTTGGCTCGATCAAGTCTCGTCTGTATTGTGGATGGGAAACCCTGGTCAAGAAGGCGGCCGTGCTACTGCTGCACTTCTATTCGGTGACAATAATCCCCAAGGCAAACTGACGGTGACGTACCCACAGTCTGTCAACGACACTGTCACCAGAAACCCAAAGTATCCGGAGCGTATGGCTACTGCGAGTGGAACTACAATCTTCTCAGAAGGCATCAACTCAGCTTACCGATGGTATCTAAGCACCAACACTAGTGTTCTCTTCCTATTTGGCTATGGGCTATCATACACCTCTTTCAAGTACAGCACCCTGGTTATCAAAAAGCAATCAGGCTCTACTTTTCAGGTCTCTGTTCGCATCACAAATACTGGTTCTAAACCTGGTGTGAGATACCCCAGGTTTACACCGGTCCACCAGAAAATGCCAGCTCCAAATATCCGGGTCATCAGTTCGCTATCTCTACTCTAGTTGGATTCGATGATGTGCTGATCTCCCCTGGAGCCACAAAAACTGCTAGTTTCCTCATCTCAGAGCGGCAGGTCAGCTTCTGGCGCCAAAGTGACCGCACATGGGTCCTTGCTCGTGGTAAACGCTCAGTGTGGGTGGGAACCGACGCTGAGAAAAGGGTCTTGGTGGGTCAAATTCAGGTCTAGGCTCCATATCAAGCCACTAGCTTAAGATTATTTTGGGATCTAGACTCTTTAAATGTTGCAAAGGATTTCAATTTCATATGACCAGGCTCAATATTTGCAACAGTACTAAGTAAGGGCTTTGGTTTACGGTAGGATTTGGTTACTCGCACAACAAACTAAGCCTAATCTGGATGACTCGTGCTCCACTTTCCAAATAATCACCTATCGACAGCGATATAACTTTGCTAAATTCTCAGCCAAAAAGGCTCCTATGGAAAGATTCTTTATTTTTATCCTAGCTGCTATCTTTGTCTACTGGAAATAGTCTATATAACTGAGAGAATCATAATCAGTAGATCAGTAATATCGCTGCAACTAGGACCGTAGCCGGCCTTCTGCTATCACTAATTTAGCACTATTTTACGCTCCCGCCGCTTTCTAAATTACTTAAAGTTGTAAACCTTAAAATCACACATAGTTTCCTTTTTAGAGTCTTGTATAACCTCGGACCTGGCAAAAGATATCGCTGGGGATGAAAACCAAGGTTAGGGAAGTGGAGTACAGGCCATCTGAATTAGGCTTAGTTTGTCTTGCGAGTTGGCAGACATTTTTGTCGTTGGAGCGGGCACAGGTCATCTTAATTAGGCTTAGTTTATCGTGCAAGTAACTCAATCCGACGGTTACTGTACAGTACTAGGATACATTTTACATGGCTTCCCTGATTTTGTCAACAGGGCTATGTATTATTCCGAGGGCTACAAGAATATGCTTACTTGAGTATTTTTGACAAATAATCACCAGAATTCATTTCGTACAAAGAGGTGTTTCTGAACAGAATAATAGTAATACAGTGGAGCCGACCAGACAAAAACGTCAAGCTGGAGCAAACAACATGAAAAAGAGCAAAAGGCCGAGCCCCACGAACACAGTATCAAGCCCACGAATCCATCAAACAGAGACCATTAAGGAAGGAAAATACAGTTTCGAAAATACAGTTGGTCATCAAAAAGATCACTTAGTACGAGGTCTTTTCGTCTTTGGGGCGTTGAGGTAGTGCCGGTTGCCATGTCGGTCGTATTGCCAGCGGCCATGATTGTTAGGATTGGCCACAAAATTCTCAGGCACCTCGGGCTCGACAAACTGGAAAGTTCGTTTGTTCGAGACTGGAGGGGGTAAAGGTCGGGGTGGCGTCGGATATGCTGGAGGCATAGGGTGCACCATAGATGGAAAGATCGGATAGAATCGACCAGATTCCATCGGGCCAGGCATTGGCGTATGTTCATGATAATGCATCGGGTAATATATCGGGGCTTGACGAGGGTATCCCTCTGCACGAATTTCCAAGATAATATGTGCAGGAGGTGGATTTGGAGTGCTTGGATGTTGATTTAGGCTGATCCATTCGTTCTGGAGATGTTGGGCTATCATCTCTATCTCTTCTGCGGTTGGATCTCGAGACATTTGATGTTGAGCCTGGCTATTCACGTCCGCTGGTGCTGGTGGCATGACACGAGCTGGCTCGAGAGAAGGCGAATTACTGACAGGAGTTGGTGGGATGTACTGGCTTGAAACAGAACCTTCTCTCTCCGAGGCCGAATCATGTGTCAAGGGAGGGCAAGTGGTGCCGTCAAACGAGTGCTCATCTGCAATGAGAGTTGCAAGCGGCTCAATGGTTGCTGGCTCTTCGGCAACATTCTTTTCTTGAAGCCCAGTGTCGAGTGCTGTGAGATCTCCAAGCTGGTCGCGGAAGGCCCAGATGGCGGCGGATTCCTCATCATCGAATGTAAAATTCATGGTGTCAAGGTCCAAGTCCGCTGGATAAATGGTGAGATTAGGAAATGATGCGTCCATTAGATCATTCCCCTCGACAGGAACGGTTGAAAGAGTGATATCCATTTCCGCTGGATTAAGGGTGATAGTAGGAAATAAAGCGTCCATTACATCATTTTCCTCGATAGGAACTGTTGAAAGAGTGGTGTCCATGCTCGAAGGAGTGATTTCCATGCTGTTTCAGCTCGAAAGAAGAGAGCAAGAGACAGTAAAGTGGGAGTAAAGAGAGCGAGGAGGAGCGAGGTGACGAGAAGGGAGCGAGATTAAGAGCAAAGATTGCAAAGAGAGTGATGGGTTTCGGGTTGTCAAGAGAAAGAACGAGAGAAGTAGGTGGGTTGAAGAGAAAAAGAGGGAAGAAGGGAAATGCTCGGGTTCTATGGCTTCGTATGATGTAAAAGTGCAGTCAAGCGCAACTTTAGACTGCCAGCGCCGACGAGGAATTGAATAACGGATGTTCAAGTTGCCATGGTTAATAAAGCAACTAGTCCTTCTTCATTACTCCACAGATGTAGCCCCAACAAATTCCCAGCATATTGCATAGCGGCGGCTGCTAGATTTAGACGCCTCGCCATCGTTTTCATTGGATACCACTGGGACGCAGATGTCTGGAGCAGTCGCAATTGTATAACCGTCCCTTCCTTCCACCACCTGTCTCCCCAACGCAGAAGTGGAAAGAACGAACCAGGCCGGGGCGGGCCTAGAACTTGAGCTGGGGGTGCGGGATCTGGAGCCGCAGCCGATTCGGGGCCATATTAGTACGTTCCTGGCGCGGTTTTTTCATCGAGATTGCATCTGGGGTCTGGAACTCACAGCAGAGATAGGAATAGTTGCTGAACCCAATTTGCTGAAATCAAACCATGCCATTTTAGGCTAATCAGATCGGTGGTACTGGCAGCATCAACTCCTGGTACACTGTAGCGACTCAGGTACGAGTCGACGTCATCGCCAGCAGAAACACGGGGTGACCCCAGCTGGACCATGGCAATCCATTCGGCAAAAGCACCGCAGCTCTCCTGCATGTCTCCCTCAGAGGCATCATTTGAAAATAGCCCTTGTAGAGAGGGTGTTGAAATTTGACCCACTTTGGTTTTCAGTACCTCAGAATCGATCGTCTGGGGATGGTGTTTTTGTATGGGCTTGGTTTCTTTTTCAACTTATTAACGTTTATTCGCTCACGCATCCCAGATAAGAGAGAAAACCGACCTTGGTTGTCAGGGGTGGACTCCAGATCGCAGAAAAGCCAAGCCAGAGACTGATTCAAGACATTTTTAAAAGCCCAGTCGATCCTGTCAAACCCTTTCTTGCCATGGAGCATCGAGGGGAGGCGCAAATTGAGCTCAATTACTGCCATTGCGATTAGCTTCCCTCTGAAATGGCTATTAGCTTCAAAAGGGGTTGGGCATACAGAATCTCTCCTTTGCGTGCTTTCTTCCGCCGCCCCGGATAGGTTTCCCTGTGAGTCCTGTGCGTTCAAAAATTTCTCTCCCAAGCTCAATCTTGAGGATTCCTGATCGGCCATGACAAATCAGCTTTGACCCCCAAAATATTTTGTGAGCACTTAAAATGTTGCGGGAAGCTAACCTTCTTGTAAGGTGAGCACATTATCAGACCCTGCTCGACCTTCGGATATCATGAGGATATTGCCTAGAGGTCTGATTAGAAGCGGGTGCAAACATCTCTGATCAAGAAACGATACCGGTCTTGATGTATGTGTTGAAAAATTCATGCTCCAGCAGATCAGATGGTGACATGAATACTCGAGCGGACTGAGGCTTATTCAGCTTGTCTAATGACGTCTGGATGTGTGTGTAAACATCTTCTGGAAGAATGACCTCGGCCTGATGATATTGCTCAGCTTCTGCTAGTTTTGCAATTTGATGGCAGAGGCAAAGAGGCTTACTGTGTGCACAAAGGGATGGTTCACGATAGCAGAGAATGGAGACTTTTTGCTCGGCACCTGTTTCGGGTCGATGAAATTAGGTAGCTGAGAGACTGTGGTGTAGCATTTTTCGCGTCCGGACGCGTCGTCGGTGAAGTCGAACATGTCAATTCGCTTCTTTGTTATAAGGCGGGCAGTCTGAGAGATCTTTGTGGGGATGCAGTGGGATTTCAGATGGTCATTTTGCAAGAAGGGATTCTGGCGGCAAGAATTTTGTGGAACACAACGCGAGGCGGAGACGCGGAGACTGACTGAGGTTTGATTAAGCTCATCTTATCGATAGGCTCCAATGATCTCAACATCACACCCACAATCAGAGCTTTGGGATTAGCGGATAATTAGTACATACTGTATCGAATATAGATCATACTTCGAACTAATCAATTCTCATGAGATCGATACTCTACTAGTTCTAATTCGGTGGGGGGAGATCTCAGGTACTTAGGTATGCTTTCGTCGTGGCGCAGAGAGACTTTCGCAATATACTTGAGGAAACAGCGCGAACCAATTCGATTACTCAGTACTGTACTTTCAAAAAGCCACACAATAGAAGAAAGGTTTATCTACTGTAGTGTCTAACCAAAATCTACTGTCAAGTCATCACCTTTTAGAGGCGCCATCTGGTCCAGAGGAAACTATCTTATCATGCTTGGAATGAATAGGTATGAATTGAATTTCATAAGCTAAAATTGATCCTGACCTTATATGGCCGAGGTGGGTTGCCACAATTATCTGTGCTGCACTGTTTTGTGTGTACGGATTCGATGCGGCGATATACATGGCATGGCTTTCATTGCATTAGAAGTACCTGGTCCCAGAAAAACGCAAAGAGTCCCAAAGTGCTATAAGAACATTGAACGATACAAGAACTAAAATTTGATGGGTTTTATCTGGCATATACCTCATCACTGGGTTGTCTGGTCGACTCGATTCTAGTACATACATAAAGAACAAGAATATTGATGCCTGAGGCACCAAGGAGCTCTCCGCCCATCATCGATCTTAGCTACAGCGAGATCGCGGTCCCTCAAAACGTCATGAGGTAAAGCCCGCGATAGTCTCCAAAACCCCCCAATTCAAAATTCCTGCCGTCGCGCATGCAGGCCGGCTATAAATAAGACACCAATCCCTACAGCAGCTGCAAGCGCCAGAAGGACAGTCAGCCATGGCGCCCGCGCCGCGCCGCGATCTCCTCGCAAAGGAACATTTCGCATTTGTCTTTGGGGGTGTCAAGACTCAGTCTTACTATGACCCAGCTGCGAAAGGCCCGGGGTCGCATACGTGAGTTATTTTCCCTCATCTTTCTCGGAGTCAGTACTAATAGATCTGCTCAACAGCATTCGGACATTGGCCTGGAACCCTACCGGTCAGCTAATCGCGACTGGTTCGGCTGACCGTACGCTACGGATATGGAACCCCGAACGCCCTGCTATTAAATACTCGACAGAACTTCGTGGACACTCGGCCGCGGTGGAGAAAGTTCTTTTCAATCCAGTACGGGATGCAGAATTGGCTAGCTGCTCGACAGACGGGACGGTGCGCTTCTGGGATGTGCGCTCTAAGACATGTGTGAGTCGCCTAGATGTTGGCGGCGAGGCGTTCACACTGTCCTGGTCTGCAGATGGTAGTACAATGGTCGTCGGTAGGAAGGTAAGTTTCGAGTGTTCCTTGACGAGCCGCTTCTACTAGTATGCCTAACTCTCTTGTCTTCCGGTGTTAGGACGATACTTTAATCCCCATCTCCGTCCAGTCCCCGTCCACCCCTACTATCCTCTCAACTGGTGTTACTACCAATGGTATATCCTCTCTCGGAGGCTCAAAACCCGGAGCCTCTACATATACAGCTCTCACACCACACCCGCAACCCATCCAAACCAATGCCACCACCTTCTCCAACCACGTCGCGACACCTACCTCCCCAGACCTCCACCTCTTCGCAACAACCGGCGAAGGCACCGTCAAGATAATGTCTTATCCCTCCTTTGATATCCTCCACACCCTCCACGCACACACCTCCTCTTGCATGGCTATATCACTCGCGCCTACGGGCCGCTACTTGGCCGTTGGCGGTAGCGACGCCTTAATTTCGCTATGGGATACGACGGATTGGATCTGCCGTCGCACGTTATCTAGCGAGAATGGTGGGTCTATTCGTGGTGTTAGTTGGAGTTTTGATGGCCGCTTTATTTGCGGCGCTTGTGATGAGCCTTTCTGTGGTGGAAATGGATTGGAGATTTTCCATGCAGAGACGGGTGAGAGTGTATACACTATACCTACAACAGGTGTCAATGCGGGTGTTCCTGCTGTCGCGTGGCATCCTTCTAGATATTGGTTGGCGTACTCGACGACCCATGATGGGCCGGGAAGTGGTTCCGGGGGTTTGAAGATTGTTGGTGCTGCTGGTGGTGGTTTGTAGGATTGGATGTAGTATCAGGCCTGCCCTGTCGTCTGTGGCCCTGATGTGATTGTTGCCAGGGATTGATGACCTTGGAATTTACCGTTCATTTACGATTCCTAGATAAACAATGTTGGAAAATTTGAATGTGTCAAAGGATTTATTCATTGGGTGATTGGAGAGACTATCCTATCAACATAATCTTCCTGAAGGGAAATGGTCCAAAAAATCAAATCAAAGAAGAGTAATTAGAAGAAAAGTGGAGTATCTGTTCATCATCATTAAGTCGTTGCAAAAGACACCCATAGCGCCAAGCCAAAGCCCACCCATCATCTTGAATCTGTATGTTTGTGGTGATACACGGCGTGAAGAGGAGGGATATGGTCTTCCATGGAGACAAAGTGCTTGTCGTAGTGCCAGGTAGCCAGGACACGCTGCCTTCAGCCCCGGAGCCCTATGCAGTACTCGAAAGCGATGCCCCTGTTGGATCGTATTGCTTTTTTGCAGAGCTGTATGTACAGCCAGCTTAGAGCGTAAGACTGATCAAAGGTTGCACCAATTGGCCAGGACGTTCTCGTTTCAACCCAAAGGCCTCAATCTCGGTCCCCAGAAAAAGTCTTTACTCGCTGCCAGAATGTTCCATCATATGGAACCCATCCTCGTCGATTCTCAAGATGGCCGCCAATTCTCCCAGCCAGGGCCGTTCTCAGTATTCAAGATTTGAGCCCACTGAGCATCGCTAATTGCTTCCACGTTGACATTTTCAAAGTCAATGTTGCCCAAATCTTGACCTGGGGTAGGCATATCCCAGCGGTTAGCCATATTGAATACGTTGGCAGTACCCGTAGCTCCCATAGAACCGGCAGAGCTAGTCGGGTACCCCTGGCCTGCCATAGAGCCCATATCAAGAATCTGGGAAGGTTCTGTAGCAACAGGGGAGATCTGGACGGAGTGGGTTTTATCGACAGATGTAGCAGAGCTTGAGGATGGGTAGGTCGAGGCAGAGTTTGGATGCTTTTTATCGGGTGAAGGGTTGTCGATCCCGGATAGAGAATAGGACGTATTGGAAGATGAGTTCAAAGTGGATGGTGTAGGGTGATCGGAGGGCGGATTCCTTTCGCCAAGGCCAAAGTCGGGTGAAAAGTCCATATCTCCATCAACCACTCCCTGGCCAACGAGCTCAACGATTCCATTCGAAGATCGCACGTGGGGGAAGAATTGCTGCGATTCACTACCCAGTGATCCTCGTTCGGATTCCATGTTTGGTGAATCCCTATGCCGACTGGGGAGAGAAGTGGTCGCGCCAGGCAGAAAAGATCGAGCAGAAGTTCTCGACTTCAAGTTATCCTGCAAGGATTCATTTGCGGTGCCACTATCTTGTGACTGGCGAATGTTGTATACAGGCGTACACTCGACGTTGTCGGAGCAATAAGTTTGCTGAATAAGGTTAGCTGTTGAGACTCTCCAAATCCACGAAGAAAACGCGTGATGTCAGGGGTGAAGGGACTAACCATCGCTTTGACAACATGGCTGAGCCCGGAGCCAGCCTTGGTGTTATCCACAGCCCGAATGCCCGTTCCTTCAAGATCAACGTCCAGTTGCACAAGGAAGGACTCGGTGAGTGGATTTTTAGATTTCATCGCATTGAGAGCCGACACGACAAACTGCAGGGAGGAGTAGACTGTAGAGTCATCGGGGCGAGATTTAAGGTATTGCACGAATACTCGCGCTGAGATGTACAGGCAGAATGACATGAAAGGATTCAACTGCGAATGGTTAGCAAGCTTCATCACGCACGGCACATGGTCAAGGCAGAGACATACGATTGATAAGTCCATGTGGCTGACCATTTTCATGATACTCGAGATCTGATTTGCTGCCACAAGGCACCTGCGTTTGCTTTCGGTGATGATCTGGTTGGGCATCTTGTTCTTCTCGGCCTTGAATATTGCCGCTTGATGAAGACAGATGGTAGATGTGTGAATGCTCATGTTGGCAAAGATGACGTTAACATCATCCATGCCGCTTGGTAGTCGAAGGTGCTCAGGCAATGAAAGTGCAATATGAAGAAGGATATTATCATGGCTCCGATGGCGCTTCCAAAACTCGCCATTGAGGTCATGATCATTATCCTGTGGCTGAGGTCGATGGATGTGAACGAGGTTTCGGCCAAACAGATTGGCTAGAACACAGACACAAGCAAAGGGAGCCAGTGTAGATACACCCTCGCCAGCAATGATGTCAGACAGTCGGAGCGTACGCTGTGGCTTGCTCTTCAAGAACGACTCTTCAGAGGCTGGGAGGTTGGTCATAATCTACCCCAATTAGCCATCACCATCCACATACAACGAACATGGAAGGCAATCAATAACTTACATCGTTCTCATCAATAACCATAGGCCAGCCAGTTCCAATACTGGCATAGCGGTCTGTGCAAAAGGCCATCCAAAACGTTCTCCTACGTTCCTCACGCTCGGTCCAATCTTTGGGTGGAATGATGGACTGCTTGACATCGAGTCCATTGCCATCCAGACGATTGAGACCCATCATGAGTGCCAATCGCGACGCCTTACCCACGCTGAGCCATGCCCGGGGGAAGTAGATCATTCGGAATTCATAAGAGCCCGTTAGGATCCACGTTTGGCAATGCGCCAGACTGATGATATTCTCTCCGAAGCCTTTCATCTCGTCCATCTCCGCATACTTGCGAGCGCGTTGATAGAAGTGATGATGCAAGAAGTAATACTTGTCGCTCACTGAAGCTGCATGACACCACATGATGTACCGCAGGCAGATGGGAGGCCGCATGTGAGGGGCGAGGTTCAAGCTGGCATAGTATCGAGGACGGTGGATGAGGGGCATCATCGGATAGATTTTCTCAAAGAATATATTATCCCTAAAGATACTGGATTAGCCAGGAAGTTCAATGTCCTCCTCAAAAACAGCTCACTCACAACTCGTCAATAACGTCCTGGGTCGGAAGAGGCTCCTCCAGTCCCAAACTGATCAAGTCCCAGGACGGATCGTTGGGGGCACCCGATGGCCCTGTGAACAGCATTGGAGTCGGCTGCGATGGACCAAGACCGTTTGTAGATGGGGGCATCGGGACGCCAATATCGTTTCCAAGGCCCGAAATGTCTGGAAGACCAAGTATCGATTCATCATTGATAGGCGCGTTGAAAGAAGTCTCAAGCAGTTGAGGCGGGGAGGCGCGTGGCGCAGGGTCAGTCTCCTGGCCTTTGAGAAGGGTTTCGACTTGAGCTATTGGAGAGATATTGATTAGCGATGGTTCCTTTCCACGGGGGTCTTATCGCAGGATATGCGACAGTTCTTTAAAGAGGTCATTCGTACCCAGGCGCGCCTCCAGCTGCTTCACGTATCCCCGCTTTGGACCACTCTTCTTTCGAACTTCGTCGTAAGCGCAATCATGACCGAGGCGCGAGCAAGTTCCACAGCTTGGCCGTTTCCCATCACATCTGAGCTTCCTCCGACGGCAAACGACGCAAGCAATGCGCTTGGGTCGGGGAACGTAGTTGCTGTCTCCAGCGACCGCGCCATCTGTCAGATGGCTATTATCAACGGCCGACGAGTCCTGAAATGAAGACTCTGCGGCGGCGTACTGCGAAGCGCCTGACGCAAACGCGGATGGCGGAAGGTTCTCCATGGCAGGCCGAATCGGCAGCGGACACGAGGAGCGAAGATTGAATCCCGACCGATGACGAGGTTGACAGCCCACCGCTTATCACCGCAGCGAGGGCGACTCCAGTCTCCTGCAGGTCAAAAAGGAAGGTAGAGATGAGACTTTGTACCGGCCAAGAGGTCAGATACAAGCGGGTTTCATTATCAGGCCGATAATCTCTGGTGGGTAGGTGGGGATAAGTAGTAGAAGAGAGTTCTGATGGATGACGGTGGCACGCTTTCGTATTGGGAGAGAAGGCTGAGACTTTTGGGAGTCTCGGCCCCGACTTACATGTCTTTCGTTTAAACTCCGGATCCCCTTTTTTTTGTGGTTCGATCAGCTTCGAATCGAAACTATGGAGAAGCCATTCCAATTTCCTTTGCCCATGTCCATGAAGGGACTGATAGCTGGCGATCGACCGTTAGAGTGCTAGTGTCGCTGTGGGTTGTGGGTGTACGGCGTACGCACCACGAGGCTGCCTGGCGGGCTTGGCAGGGATCGGGGGATCAAAGCGTCGATCGTTCTTATCACATCTCACACTACGGAGTACATACACTAACTACTGTAGGTATGCAGTGCCTCGTACTAGCTGGATCCGTGCCTATGAAGGATGAGAGGCCTATTGGTAACAATCTGATTCGATGTATCCCGATACGAGCCCGGAAATATTCCACGAGTCAATAGATTATCTTGAAATAATTTTTTTCTGGCGAATGGCCATGGGCCGTCATACTATACATAGCCCCCGCTGCCCCAGGCTCCAACTGATGATAAACAACGGATGATAGAAACAGGATCCCCGATAACGCAGGGCGGAATAGAGAATACATGGCAAGAAAACAGATGGGAAAAATATCGTACAGCCATCCCATGTGCAGTGAGAATGAGGTATAAGAGGAGTAAAGGGCTATTGTCTCGAAGAAGCAAACCAGGAAGAGCGGGCACGATCCGTCTCTCCCAAAATCCAGGTATACCACGAAGAGAGATAATCTAGTTGTATCCACGGCGACGTTGGCCTTGGTTGCGGGGTCTCGGGTGCACGACAGCCTTGTTGATCTTCCACTTGGGACGAGTCTTGTAACCGGACTTGGTCTATGACGGAGAAAAAGTTCACATGTCAGTAACTTTATCATAATCAGAAGATCGATGAGTAGGAAAGAAAAGCTTACCGGAATACCCCAAGGACTCTTCGGGTCGACATTACCCTTGGACTTACCACGACCACCACCGTGAGGGTGGTCCATGGCGTTCATGGCCAGACCACGAACAGTAGGACGGATGTTGAGCCAGCGCGAACGACCAGCCTTACCCAGCTGGGTGTAGTGGTAGTTGGGGTTGCTGGCAACACCAATGGTAGCGCAGCAATCCTTGTGGATGAGGCGAGTCTCACCACTCGACAGGCGGACAGTGATGTGTTGAGCCAGGCGCTCCTGCTTCTGCTTCTCGCGGAGGGTCAAGGGCTTCTTCTCCTCCTCGGGCTGATCAGTCTCAATCTCCTGCTGTCGGGAATCGCTACCCTTGGCGACCACAGTGGCATGTGTGCCAGCACTTCGGCACAGCTGGCCACCCTTTCCAGGGCGCAGTCCAACATTGAAGATAAGAGTGCCCACGGGGATCATGTGCAAAGGCAGACAGTTTCCTCGCCAGGCAGTTCGTGCGGCGAGCACACCAGGGTCGACAGTTCCACCCATGCTCTGCCACAAGTCATCGGGAATACCGGACATGTAGCTCTGCACAACGTCTCCAGCCCGCATACCATCCGCGGCGAGGATATAACTCAACTTGGTGGTCTCCTTGCTCCGAACCAGAGCAATGTGTGCACTACGACCTGGGTCATACTCAATTCGCTCCACGAGATGGGGCCCAGCGTCTGTCCGCATGAAATCCACCATTCGTATCCGACGCTTATGACCACCACCATGATGGCGGACTGTGACGCGACCGCTGTTGTTACGACCACCCTTGGCGTGACCACGCTTGGGGAAAGTCAATCGATGAATGGGGCGGCCTTTCCAGAGGTGGTCGTTGACTGGTCGCCGCAAGTGTCGTACACCGGGGGTACGGGGAGTGTATGTGCGAAGCTGGACCCCGGAGTCGTCACGGGTAGGAGGAGGAGCAAAAGAGGCACTGAAGTCGGATGAAGGAGGAGAGACCTTGCTAGCTGGCGTCTCTAGTTCATTGACGGCAGTCGCAAAACGGCGCACAGGAAGAATCGGAATCGTAGGTAAACACCTGAAGGGCAGCCGAATGCCCCGGAGGGCAAGTCGGGGTTGGAGCATGGCTGATCGGAGGGTAAGGCACTAGCTTGTAGGCCAATTGACGAGAATATGAATTGAGTTCCCACCGAGAAAAAAAAATATCCAGGTATCGCGGCCCAATTGCACGCAGAACTCTCCGTATCCTGTCCGCTTAGTCGCTCGTCGGTGCTGGAACTGATGACCAGGCAAAAAGTTGTAGGAGCCAGGTCAGGTGACTTTATCCTGACCGCCAGCACAGCCTCATTTGGATTGGTACTGCCACAATTAATTTGTGGCGCATTGGAGTCTGGAACCCGAGCTCGGACCCGCTTGGTCTCGTGATTATCCCGTGACCGGGAGGGCGGTTGCGGGGGAAACGGCGTTGTTGACATCCACTCGCGCCTCACGTTTCGTCCGCGCCCTCGCGTATCCACCGTTACCGTCACCCAATACCGCCTCCCTACCAACCACCCCTCTCCCCTTCATTTCTGGATCTACCACCTCCCTCTCCATCCATACCCTCCAACCCTCCAAAACTTCCGATCTGGACTTTTCAAGATCCCCGAATTCCTTTACCCTATTTGGATCTCTATCTCATCAATCCTCTTCTAAACCATCTTTATCTTGTCTTATTACCAGGTAGACAAGAAGTAGGAAAGACCCGTCGCGACTTGCTTTGTGGGGCGTCACTCAAGTTTGACCGGTTTTCCACGCTAGCACAGTTAGGGCCAAACATCACTTGGCCCTCTCTGGACTTCTTCCACCTTTTCCCTCATCATCATCATTCCATTTCAAGATACCCTTCCTCCTCTCCCACCACTCTCCATCCTTGGGTCATATCTTCCCAAAAGGACTCCACGTGTTATTCAAATACCTCTGCACCCTTTAATTCTCTCTTCACGCGCGTTTTTCGACTCCGACTCGCAGAGACTTCGCGAGTCTTCTTAATATCAACATCATCTTGTATGCGTCGTGACTCGCGACTCATCCCATCCTAACTCCTCTGAGCAGCTACCATTGCCTTCTGGCGAGTGTAGCTTCCTCAGGGTAACTACATTTTCACGCGTGGTACGTGCACTTCGACCTTGATACTCTGGTATTTGGGGGTTCCCCACTGAGGTAATGTCGAACGGAATGCTGACCTGGGTGACCCGGCTTGGACTAGACTATCAGGCTCGCCCTTTCCTTTTTTTCTCATCACGTCCGCCTTTTCGGTCCCTCTCTCTTGAGACTACCACAATGCCTGTGGTAAGCAATTCTAACCCTGGACAGCTCGAGTCAATCTCATTCCAGGACTTGGTTGGATGCTGTATTGAAGATCTCGACGCGTCAAAAGCTTTCAATACGGTCAAAACATTAACCTCCTCATAGGCCCGTAGCCTCCGCTCCCGAGGCACCATGAATGAGAACGACGAGAACGGCCCTTCCACGCGTATGACGCGGGCAAAGTCCGCGCTCAACACCGACGGTCCTGCCGATGCTATCAAGAAGCCTCTGCAGACCAAGCGGGCTGCGACCGCCAGCGGTACTCAGCGTCCCCGTGCCGCTCTGGGAGACGTCAGCAATGTCAACAAGGCCGATGCCGCGGAAATCAAGGGTTCAAAGAAGGCTGTCGCCGGTAAGGCCGGTCTGACCTCCAAGGCGACCACCCAGGCTGGTGGTGTTCAGAAGCTCAGCCGCACCAACTCATCACGAACCACCGCTCTGCAGCCTCGCGATCCCAACCCCAAGAAGCCAGCCAACAAGCGCCCCAAGGTCGAGAAGAGCGAGCAGCAGGAGCCCCCTCACAAGAAAGGGAAGATCGAGGGTGAGACGAAGATCAAGAACGAGCCTGTTGATGCTGGTGAGCAGGATGTTGGCTTGGGTCCCGACGTGGTGGACCTCGATACTGAGGACCTCGATGACCCCTTGATGGCTGCCGAGTATGTGGTGGAGATCTTCGACTACCTGCGCGACCTTGAGATGACCACCCTGCCCAACCCTGACTACATCGACCACCAACCCGATCTGGAGTGGAAGATGCGCGGAATCCTTGTCGACTGGTTGATTGAGGTGCACACTCGCTTCCGTCTCCTTCCCGAGACTCTGTTCCTCGCTGTCAACATTATTGATCGATTCCTGTCGGCCGAGGTTGTGGCCCTGGATCGTCTCCAGCTTGTTGGTGTCACTGCCATGTTCATTGCCTCCAAGTATGAAGAGGTTCTGTCTCCCCATGTCGCCAACTTCAGCCATGTCGCCGATGAGACCTTCTCCGACAAGGAGATCCTCGATGCTGAGCGCCACGTCCTCGCTACCCTTGAGTACAACATGAGCTTCCCCAACCCTATGAACTTCCTGCGTCGCATCTCCAAGGCGGATAACTACGACATTCAGACTCGTACCCTCGGCAAGTATCTCATGGAGATCAGCCTGCTCGACCACCGTTTCATGAGCTACCCTCAGAGCCACATCGCTGCCGCCGCCATGTATCTGGCCCGCCTCATCCTGGAGCGTGGACCCTGGGACGCCACTCTGGCCCACTACGCCGGATACACCGAACAGGAGATTGACCCAGTCTTCCGCCTGATGATTGACTACCTCCACCGGCCTGTCTCCCACGAGGCTTTCTTCAAGAAGTATGCCAGCAAGAAGTTCTTGAAGGGTATGTATTCCACTTTACCAACCTTCATATGTACCGATGCTAACTCCTGCGAATAGCCTCCATTCTGACCCGTCAATGGGCCAAGAAGTATCACTCGAGGTACATTGAGAGCTCCACCACGGAGCCGTACACTTTCATCAAGGATAGCGAACAGTAACTATGCCATTTACGATGTTATGCTAGCCCTGTGTCGGCTCTGTCGTTGTCCTTCATGACGATCCCAAGGCCCTCGAGACACTGCGACCAGGGAACTTCGAATTCCTCCATATTTTGGCATTTCATTGTGCTGGTATCAATTACCTCTTTGCATATTCTTAACGATGACTTGATTGATTTGTGCGCTTCGGCATTTGTCTTTTTGTGACGGGGGGTGTTCGGCGCTCAGCCTTGTGGTACTGTTTGACTTGGGCTTGTGTGGTTTTTTTCTTCTTCTGCGTCTTGTTTGCATGGGGTGCCTCGTCTCTCGCCTACCCTGATACCTTGCCATTCTTCCTCATTCGTGTTTGTGTGACCGGCGTCGGACTTTTATCTTATCATTTTCTTCTCTTTTCCTGTTCTTTTTCAAGATCGGAATATCACCTTTTTTCGCACCCTTGGATCTTGTTTTCATTACTTGGGGTCTCTTTTTCTCCACTGCGTTCAACCAGGTGGTTCTGCCGACTTCGGTGGCTTTTCTTTTGATGGAAACAAAAAAGGGGTTGGCTTGATCTTTGAGTGTCTTGCCGTCTTTTGTCGTCTGGAAGGTTCAGGTTGGTGAGGATGAGGGAGTCTTCCCCCCGGATACTAGATGGATTGGTTTGGAAGGAAGGGTTAATCATTTTCAATGTTGTGTTCTGGCTGGGGTCTTTCCTAGATTAGTTTTGCTCTGCGCTGGGTGCTTGGCGTGGTTCTTGGATGCAATTCTGATCTTCTGTTTTGATTCTCGCGTCTGTCTTTAATTTGGGGAGGTGTACATAGGCGTCTTCTCTTCTGGATCGGATGCGCAGAAAAGGTCTTCTGAATGAATCCTTGTCTGAATAAACCTTGTGATTGGCCGACGCCCGTTTAGACTTAGCCGAGGTCCCTCGCAACTGACAACGCCCGAGACGGCATTCCTCCTGGGTGTATAACGGCCTGGTTTCGAGTTTCCAGCATAGACTCTCTACGATTCTTGCAATTCGCGTGAATTGCTGTCAGACTGCAGTCATTGTCTCTACGCCAAAGTTAGATTCCTCGGTGCAGTGAACTCCGGATAGATTGCGGGGAACATCTCGGCCTACCACCAGTGACACACTACCAAGTACAGGCTGTCACTATACTTGCGAGTCCGGCAGTCATAGTTTCGGTTGAACCTCAAGACAACAGAATCAACAACTTCTACAATCTATCATGGCGGATGAAGTATCACCATGTCCTTTCTGCAACATTGCCGCAGCGAACCCACCAGCCCCTTTCAATGATCCCGATTCAGGCTTAAGCTTGTCCGAATCCGCATCCGACGGGACAGCTCATCTGATTCTATCGACGGAGCACGTACTTGCTTTCTTGGATATTATGCCTTTAACGAATGGACATGTCCTGATTGCTCCACGGCGGCATTATGAGAAGCTGGGTGATATGGGGGTTGCAGCTGGGCAAGAGGTATGTTCATTTGTCCTCGGTTCCTTTGGGATATTGAATTATGTTCATGCTCAAATTATTCAATTCACCCTTACACACCTTACACACTGGTTGTAAGGGTATATGGATCAGACAGAATACGATGCTGATATTTGATAGATGGGGAAATGGCTCCCGATCATTTCAAGGGTCGTGACGAAGACGATTTTCGGGGATGACCCGGATAGACATTGGAATGTTGTCCAGAATAATGGTACGTGATTTTCACGTCGTTACCTACAGTACCTACCAAGTGTACTTTGAGAACATGGCCGATGGCTCTGCGAGGCCGCCTCGTTATTATTCTACGCGCTATTCAAATGACATGCAAAAGAGGCCATGGTCTAGCAGCCCTGGTGTTGTGCCAATACATTCAATATCCATGCTAACTGAGAAACATAGGTGCCCGAGCAGCACAGCAAGTACCCCATGTACACTTCCACATCATTCCTCGACCATCAGACTTCGCTCACAAGCCGAGCTTTGCTATGTTCGGTCGCGGTCAGCGACATGAGCTTGATGATGACGAGGGTGCTGCATTGGCCCGTGCTATGAGGGTTGAGCTGGACCTTGAGATCAAGCGTATTCAAAAAGAAGAGGGCGTGGATCTCAGTCATACGTCAGAGAAAGGCAAATTGTGAAGACTCTTGTCTTAAATTTGTCTTTCTTTTTCCGCAGCTCCTCGCGTGGGGGAAGGGCGTCTGTTTGCCCTTCCGTCTTCTCGGCAGAGTATATGAGATGGCAGTCTATCGGTAAATGGGCTTCCGGCTCTATTCTCTCGGGAAACTCGCTCACAGAACTATCATCCTCATTGCGTTGCGACTTCCTTCTCCTCTGTTCTGTTTCGCTTGTTGTACTGCCATGAATTGTTAGAGGTGTAGGGTAATGGAAACTCTGCAACAATGTACATACTTTCACCCGGAATGCATTGAGATCATCCGCAGACACACCTTCGCCGTCTGTCTTGCTTCTTCCCAGTGAGATGTCGGAAGTCTCTCCTTCCGGTAGACGACGGTAAATCATCAACCGGCGAGACCCTGGAAGGTATCAGTCAGCTTTCGGTTGTTAAATTTTTCCGAGGGCGATATTATACTCACAGTTAGTGAATGGCTGGACACAAACACTGATTACTTCCAGATTTGGGTGCATAGGCACCGGGAATTCCACGGCCTCGTCGGTGGCTGTCGGCATCCACATAGCTAGCCGTCCATTGGGGACGAGCCTGCGAACTGCAAATTCAAGGACATCCCTCTGTAGGGCTTCAAATCCGTATGGTCGCTTCGGTGGGATGTAACCCTTTCGGCTGTACAGTAGGGTCAGTAACTGTCGTTTCAGGGGAATTGATACCAATGTAAGACATACTAGTGAGCAGGGACTCCGTCGATGATGACCGGCTCGATAATCTTTCCGTCGCGAGTTCCTAGAACCCGAAGACCTTCACGAACACCGTATGGAGGATCGCAGATGATACCATCCAGCAACGCCGTGTCTCTCAAGGGCGTATTGGTGACATCCGAAGTGAATGCATCCAGGAACTGACTCACGATATTGTACTGCTTGAAATTCTGCAGCATCGCCATTCCGTCCTTACGCTCATGATCCTTACCACGGAAAGCCCGAGGATCAATATCAGAGCCCATAGTCAAAGCACCAAAGTGCGATGCCGCCACAAGGAAGCTTCCAGCTCCAACAAATGGATCAAAGAAAACCTTTCCGGGGGCTGCAAGAGCCATATTCGCCGTCACCAACGACAACTCTGCATCCATGGATGTTGTGCTGATGTACTTGCGTTTCTTGAGAGTGTGAGTCAAGATGATATCCCGATGACTTTTGGCAAGCCACCGTCCCATGTAAATCATCCGTGGCTCGGATGACCTCTCAGTGCCGATGGTAGTTGACTCGACGTCTGACACGTAGTCTTCAACCACGGTGAATTGCTCATCGGGGTTTTTAATCCGCACCTCGCCTTTGAGATTCAAGTAGCCGAATGATTCGAAAATTTCCTTTTTCTTGACTGTACTCCGCTTACCGGCGAAGCAATCAACAGCAAGTGCGTACGTGACGAGGTGGTAGTCTGCCCATCGGTGCTGCGTTCGCCGATGGACATCGGCATGTAGTTCTTCATAGGTAGTGCCCTGGCCCCAGAGTTCGAGAACATCTTTGGCCAGGATACTACGTGAAATCAATGCTCGTGCCGCTGCTTCGTCTTTCAGCTTAACCACACAGAATGGTGTCTAGAGGGCTGTTGTTAGTGGAGGTTGAAATATGCAAGGGTGATAAAGATGGAGGGAGCAAGGAGGGTATGTAACGCCAAATAAAGGGCATTCCAGTTTGAGTGCTCATTGAACAGGCAAAGTGTTGAATTGGAATTAAGGTTACATACAAATTCATTGTAGGCCATAATTTCCATTTCAATGCCGAGCAGCGTAGCCACGGCTTGCAGCTCGGGCTGTCGAAATGTCTCATGACATTGGGCGAGCCGCACTAGATACTCCATGGCGGGGAGTAGGCTGGGATATTTGCTTGTTTCTCTTCTCGGCTTTTCAAGTATCAAATAATAGTCGAGGCTCGGTTCGTGGAATGTACGTTAAGATTGTCGATTGTGAGTGGTGGGGTTGTTACGAGTGGCCGGGAGTTGAGTTTTTTTCCTCGCCTGGAGTCTTTGGGTCGCCGAAGAACACGACAGCAGCCAACCCAGCACTTTATGTATTCAGCCATATCATACGTGCCCTTAGAGAGGCACTATACTTAGAATTATTCAAGTTCTGAGTATCCGTTATTGGTTTTTAAAGAAACATTATTATGGTTTGTCGGGTTTCTTACATGCCCCGCGAAGATATATTCTGCTCCCGTCGCCTATGCATGGGCGCTATCACAAGCAAATGTAGGTACACAGGTGGAAGGAAGGGCAAAGTCCATACAAAATGTTGTGAGACAATTCCATCCATGGTATTGACTGAAGTAACAAAATAAAATCTATGCAGAGAATGCCTAGGAGGTAGGCAAGGAATCAAAAGCAAGTGCCAAAAACCACCTCATTCCCGAAGTAAGGAAGAAAACAGACGCCGTCCCTCACGCAGAAACCATTTCCCAAAACTCTGCCGCTATGCGCCAACAACCTTAAAGACATGTCGTGACTCGTGTCCCTCGAGGGGAGTAACTTCTACCTTCTCATCTGCGGGTATCATGTGGTGCTCCAAGTTCCAGCCAGCCCGGCGACAGAGCTCAGAAACCACCACGTCGCAATCGCCCAAAAGATCAATGTCGAATCCTGTATGGGACACAGGCTGTGAAATGAGTTAGCAACAGTCGCGATAGATGCGTTTGAGGGAGCTTACTTACTGTGCGTGAGATGTAGATCTGCGGAACGTTACGGGGCAGAACCCCCGGCACTTCTGCAACGGGGGCTACCTTGAGCGAAGTCCCGATGACAATGACTAGGTCCACTAGTTCTCGGTCATGATGAATCAGGCGCTGGCCAAATTCATCTGGAAGATCCTCGCCAAAGAAGGTGATGTCGGGCTATTCGCAGAGAAGTGAGCACGGGTTATTCAACAGTCGGAGTTTTGTGGACTGCGACAAACCTTCATCACACCAGGAGTTGGAATTTCATAATCATCATCGTCCGAGCTATCTTCAAACTCCTTGCGATCCTTCTGATGTCCCTGAGAGCTGCGTTTCCGCTTCAGCCCTTGTGGTTGCAGGGCCTCCCGGGCGATCGCTTCCTGGCAGGCAGTGCATTCCGGAATTTTGCCGTCTCGAATATCACCAAAGATCGCATCACCGAGGACCTTGAACTTGCACTTGACACAAGTCGCTGTGGCGAAAGATCCGTGGCACTGTACGATCTTCTCCGGTGAAACCCCGGCGTTGGCCTCGATATTGTCAATGTTCTGGGTGTAGTTGGTCAACAACTTCCCCTTATCCTGCAGAAGTTTGATGAATCCATGAGTCGGGGAGAATTTCTTCTCCATCGGTAAGATGTCCTTGGCAATCGAGAAGAAGATGCTAGGGTCCTCTCGGAAGACGTGGATATCAAAGACCTCCTGAGGGTCGCTCAGACCAAGATGCTCCAGTTTCGAATAGAGACCGGTATCTTTGGAACGGAAATCAGGAATACCGAGGCTGGTTGAAATCTGAATAGTGACTTCTATTAGTTATGGAGCGGGATAGGGATAATAGGGGTGGACTTACACCTGCGCCCGTCAACACGACGATATTCTTGGACTCCTGCAGGAGTCGCACAGCGTCCTCGATGGTGTTGTATTGAGGAAGCTTTGGTCGCCGAGCGAACTCTCGAGACAATGCGACTGCCAGCAGCGGATGATAGGACTCGTCCGGCGCGCCCTCAAGGAATGCCGGTGGCATGATTCCAAATGCCGTACAGAGCTTCTTAGCCGTCACGGTTTCCCGCGCGATAGTCTCTTCCACAAAGGCTGCTTTGCCGATATCATGAAGGCGTTGCCGAAAGGCGACAGCCTCTTCTAGGGTACAGGCACCGGGAACTACAGCGCGCCGCCATGTTAGCCAAGCATGTCGTGGTAGGGTGATCGATCGCGGGGAAAACTGGGGTAAAGGGGGCAATGTAAGATATCAGGCACAGAACCATACCGAGTCCATCACGTAGCTGCTCATCGCGCAGGAACTGGATTGTATCCCCGCCATGAGACAGAGTGTCCCAGTCCTCTGAATCATCGCTGTCTGTTTCAAACTCGGACGACGCCTCTTCCAGCGCGACCGTCTCCGCTTCGACCTGCTCCGCGACGTCCACGGCCTCTACGGCCTCCACTTCGACCACAGGAGACTTCACCGGGGACTTCCCGCTCGGCGCTGGTACCAAGTCCATCCTGCAGGAGTTTTGACAGCCTCGGCGACTCTTCGCGCAGTGAATGCGACAAAAATTCGGTATCTGCAGCGCTCGGAGGGGGTTAATCCGAAGCCGAGGCGGTTCAAGTGGCGAGGAGAAGGTGAGGTGAGAAATGGTTGGTGGAAGAAAGAAAGAAAGAGAAAGATCTATGGGATGGACAACTTTTTATTTGTGGTATCAACAAAGAAAAAGAAAGAAGAAAGAGAGCTGTACATGCGTTAAACATTATCACTGTTTGTTTGTTTGTGTCTAAGAATCGGCCATTTCGTGATCTTCGTCATCAGAGTCTGCCTCAATTTCCTCGTCCCAGTCTTCGCCCTCGCCCTCTCCTTCGGCCTCACTATCCTCCATATCTTCTCCGATCTCAGCAACCATCCCTTGAATTAGCTCCAGGGCGTGGGCTTGGAGGGGCTCATCCTCGTACTCCAGTAGGTCGTACAGCTTCAAGCTTTGCTTGAGCCACTCCCGACTGGCAATTAAAGACGCGTGTCGCGGCGATTCAGCGGCCTCATCTTCGGCAAGATCCTTTGGCGCTTGTTGCTTCTCCGCCAGCAGATAGAGACACCAGCCGCCGAGATACCACGCCTCCACACTTTGGTCATCCTCGAGGATCAGACGCTCGAGAACTTCCAGAGCCTCAAACTCCAGCGTTACCTCCATGAGAAGACGTGCAAGACTGATGCGCACCGCAAAGTCAGGCACTTTGGGGTCTTCGGGGGCCAGATCCTTCCACAAACTAATGCTTCGCTTGAGGGCTTCCTGAGCCTCCTCAGTCTTGAGCTGTGAAATGCGGATAGACGCAAAGGTTTGGAGGACTTCTGGTGCGTCAGGTGTGAAAGTCAGGGCCTCTGTGATCAGCGCCTCACATCGAGCCTCGGCGTCTTCTTCCCAACTGTGATCAAATTCTGTTAGTGATAGAACATTTGCAATTGTGATATACCATGGAACTCACGAAAGGTCGGTCATATAGATTTCTGCGACAGCGCAGAGCGCATTAGACAACTTGACTTTCTTCTCCTCAGCAAGGGCGACCTGCTCAGCTCCCGTCTTTCCCTGCAAAGACTGAAGAGTCTGTCTGAGAGATGAGACACCCTTCTCGAACCACTGGACACTGTCCGTCCCACCCTCTTCGCTCAATTGAGCGAGCCACATGAACTTCTCGGCGCCACCGCCCTCCGATTCCGGTATTGACCCATTGGGATCCTGCTCCACGGCACGAAGGAAGTATTCACGAGCAGTCTCGATCTCGCCCAGCTCGACGTTGATTTCTCCGAGAAGGTTTACCGCCTGAAGTTGGACGGACGCATTGTTGGTAGCAAGATCTAGCGCCTGCTGTGCTGTTGGCAGGGCCTCATCTGCGCGGCCCGTCTGGAGGAGGATTGTGGCCTGGTCGAGTAATGTGGAGGGGTCTTGGGACATTTTGGATTTCGAGATCGAGCCACCAGGGCCGAGGACGGACTTTGTGCGGGACTTGGATGACTTTTTCTTTTGTGGGTTGGGTTTTCCCATGGCAGGTCTATTGGAAAACAACAAGAGGGAGTATGAAATATGTCTGATGCAAAACAAAGAGAATTATTAGCGTCCAGTGTCGGAGGCTCGAAGTAAAAAAGTGAAGCTTCGGCCCAAAAATTGGAGCTGTTTGACAGGTTTGCATGCGGGACCGCAAGATTGGCATTTACCACCGTCGAGCAAATGCGATGCGATTAGACTACATGATCTAATTCTCTGTATTTGAAAGCGCCTGCAAGAGCCTTGACTGCTCATACTCGTCTTATTTTTGCAGGATCTCTTCTTGTCGAGGAATCTCTCCCTACCTACCAAGTCGGACACCATAAATACTACCCCTCCAATCCGCGGGCGGATCAGACGCAATGGGCCGCGAAGACCAAATTGAGGAGCGCGAGGTCCTCGACTCGATTTTTCCAGATGAGATCACAGGTAAAGCCATATCACTTGCTTTATAATAGTGTGCACGGCCAAGAGAATGTAAGTTTGCTAAGATTGCTCTCTGCTAGACATTTCCGAAACTTCATACAAGATCTCGATAACGCTCGACCCTCCCGAGAATGGCCCCGACCCAGAGCAGCCTGTGATCTTCCTTGAAGTTTCATACCCCGAAGAATATCCAGATGTCGCCCCCGAGCTCAAAATTTCACCAGTTCCCAACGCGCCGAAGCACCCTCTTATCGAGCTCCCACAAGATGAAGACGTCCTAAACAGCGCTCTGAACAATGCAATCGAAGAGAATATGGGAATGGCAATGGTCTTCTCTCTTGTCAGTGCGCTGAAGGAGGCCGCAGAGCAGTTAATGCTTGAGCGGGTACAGGCTGTCGAGGAGGAGAAGGCGCTTGTGGCTCAAAAGGCGGAGGAGGAGGAGAACAAGAAATTCCGGGGCACACCAGTCAACCGAGAGACATTCCAGAAATGGCTTGCAGATTTCAAGAAGGAGGGAGAGGAAGAAGAGCAGCGGCAGCGTGAGGAGAAGGAGGCCGAAGACAAAAAGAAGAAGACCGCCAAGGAAGAGAAGAAGCTTACTGGGCGACAGCTATGGGAGCGTGGTCTCGCCGGCAAGGCCGATTATGACGAAGAGGAAGAGGATGCTATGCCTGCTGTGGACAAGCTCAAGGTTACTGCATGATGTGATCCACGACATCTTTCGCACGGCTGGTGTATTTGATAGTACTTTTCCACACGGTTTCCGTGTTTTTGGAGGCTTATGCATATAGCACAAAACGAGTCTACGATGACATGAACAATATCTCATTACTGTATTCAAATAGGCACTCGAACCAAGCCAATTTCGCTGGTTACACGTGCGAAATTGGCTACACGTGCGTCAACAGAAGGGTGTGTTCAAAGTCCGAACGAGTGGTAAAATTGGGGGTATCACAATTGAGAAGTGTCTATTATACAAACCGGGGCATTTCCCGATTAACAACCAACCAAGTCCAAAAACAAGAGCATACCCGACAGCTCTGCTGAGCAGGCCACCGGGAGGGAGCAAGCGAATTGGGCTTACAAATGATCAACACCATGGAAATGTGTCAAATAGTCTTGTCCTGCAAGGCCGACTGCTCCAACCGACCCTGCTCGTCTTCTTGCTTAGCCAATTCTCTTTCTTCAAGCACAACATTCCACATGCTTTCGGCCAGCTCACGGTTTTGCCTATCTGTCTGTCGAATCTTCTCATAAACGTCATCCAGACAAAGCTTGACCTCCTCGGACCAGGTTGGTTTTTCCGAGGCTCTGGTGAGATGATCCCAGGCGTCCTCATCCTTGGCAAAGAGAAGCTCCACGTGTAGTCTATCTCGAGTCACAATACGATTCCAGCGCTTTTCAAGCTTGCTTCGTATGACGCCGCTCAGGTTCCTTGGTTGAGGCTTCTTGATGCGCAAGAAAGGCACCCCGCGTGCATTTACCAGGACCGGAACCTTTCGTTTCCCGCTCAAAGATAGTCGCGGCCGATCCAGAATCGACGGCGTATCTGTATGTCTGCGGGAGGTTTCTTGCTCGAATCGTATAGTCTGTTCCTTTCGAGCCTGCCTCGACGATACCGGCTTCGGTGGAATCATCTCAGCTAACTTTCTTTGCTCGGCGGCATATTGCTCCTTGAAAGACCTTGCCTGCGAGAGTATCGTAGTGAGTTTGTAGGAGTCTGGCTGGCTTCCTTTATCCGCGCGGTCAAGCAAGTCCAGAGCCTATGTGGAAATGTTGCATATCAGTATTGTTGAGATGCTAGTATAGTCTTTGCCCATGCGCACCTCGTATCCTGCTTTCAAAGCATTTGCAATCTGCGACGGGCTCTGTAGCTTTTGGTATCTCCGAAACCTTTGCTTGACGAGAAATTCGGTGTCGTCGCGCCAAGGCGCATCACCGGCGGCGGCGGAGGGAGCGCATTGTCGGAGAAGGGCCCGATAAAGTGCCAAACCTGTGGAAACCCATGAAATTAGCTTGAGTCCACAGTTAATAGGAGAAGGGAGTCTTACAAGCAAAGCGATGGACCCCAGAGCGACTTGGTACTAGGACCTTATGCATTCCGTGATCTCGAGGGCAGACTCGAGAATTGGCGGAAGCTGGTCGCATGTGATCAGATGAGGAAGTCCATCACGTGATCATCGTCCACACTGAGAGTCAGAGGTAGAAAGGTGGTAAACTAGAAGAAATAAAGATAATGGAAACTTGATTACCCGCAGTAATTGGAGTATTTCTCATACCACGGACTAGTTCAGATAGTGAAATGTTACAATTCCCCAACGCAGCAGCTAGATGCGACGCCTAGTCTTTAGATCACCGATGTCTTTACTGGTTGTTGACTCACTCTCCATTGCAGCACTCAACGAGTGAGAAAGCGAGCATTCAATGAAAGGACATTTGGACTCAATATACTAAGATGCTACTCAGAGCAGCTATTCAAGATTACAATTAACACCATGATTGCAGATATGTTATGAATGAATTGAATTGGGCTACAGAGAAACCGCGCCATGCTGCCATGCATAGACTATACACGCTCTAAAAGAATCATCACTGAAAAAGGAAAAATAAGCAAAGGAACCTCGAAGAAAAGAACATGATACTCCGGATTCCTTCGGAACCCTATGGATGAAATGCAGGTCTCAGAAAGTCGAACCCTCTGGTGGCTGCGCGATCTTCTTGTGCTGGGGCAAGGCCATGTATCTAAATGGAGAGTCAGCACAACGTAAGCCGGCTTTTTCGATCTATAGGATAACTGACCTCCGCAGCTCGATCAAGACAGTCTCCATGGTGTAGCTTCGCTTCCACTGAGCCAGACACGGGAGTTTGGATGGATCCACCTATGATATCACTAATTTAGTCTCAAGGCCCCTTTCTTGGGCATCGATTCAGCTCGTACCTTGCCTGATTGCTGGTCAACGCAAGGAATGTTGACGCGCGAGACGAACTGAATAGTAGGAGGGTTGTCGGGGTAGTCGGGACCGCAATGGATGTTGACACTGTAGATCCGGTTCTCGTGGACGCTCTGAAGCCACAATTGGTTAGCCATGTATACGAGGGCACACGACATTTATGCGAGGAATCAAGGTAGACAAACGTGAGGAGGTCCCAAGATAGTTCCATTCCAGTTGCTCATCATCATGTCCTCTCCATCAGCAAGTCCATAAGAGCATGCCTCTGCAATTTAAATCGTGATCTGTTAGTGGCTTATTGGATGTTCTCGAAGACCAGAATACTCGTACCTGCGCCCAGGCCTTTCTCGCCCTTCTCGAGCTCCTCCAGGAGACGAAAGTTTCGCGGAACGGTGGCAGACATTTTGGGATCAGTTTCTGTCAGTGTGATCAATTTATCCAGCGACAACACAAAGGTGACGGAGCGGTTCGTGAGGATCGGAAGATCGGAGGGAGGGGCACCTTCTAGTGGCCCGCCACTGGTTAATCGACGGCTAGTCACGTGCGATACGAGTCTTATCGGGGACGCTTGGCATTTGGAGATGCCACGCCGGGGGTTTGTTGACTGCGCATCTGATTCGCAAGACTTCAAGAGATAATCGGCCCTTGCAGTCATTACATTGGATGAGAACTGACCAGAAGCTTTACTGACTTTGGAAACTACGACACCGGCCCGCTCATATTCTCGTGGTCAGGGGAGCACTCATTGTTGACCGTCGGATCTTCGGCCATAGGGATAGCATCGGTCATGCGTTGAATGTAGCCGCTTTACATTGGAAATGTCCTCTCAATTTTTGCAAACCGAGCTCGCAAATCTCATACAAGAGTCTCGACGAAAGAATGCCGACCTACGAACTGTTAGTTCAAGTCTTCTTATGCATTGCCTAGACCAGACATTGACCAGAAGATCCAGGCAGCCGAGCAGTCCTTGAATGAGCTAAAAGCTCTACCCTCAACATCTGAAGCACAGATATCGGCAGGCAAGCTTTTAAGACTGTGTTTGAGCCGCACAATTATTAATAATTGAACCAGACCTCGTGCGTAAACCAACATTCGTCGAGCCTTTTATCATTGCGTGTCATACGCGGCACGCGAAACTTGCGGGAATCGGCGTAATTTGCCTGCAACGACTGATCGCATCCCGATCGTTGCCTTCTAATCGTCTGAGAGATGTTCTTGCTGGCCTAAAGGAGACGACCGGCTTAAGTATGTTGCCGCTTACTGACTTGACTAATGGATACGAATTCGCTCACACCATATAGGCCTTGATATTCAATTGAAGATTCTACAATCTTTGCCTTCACTTCTGCAGTTTTATTCCAATGATCTGAGCGGCGATCTTCTGGCAAACACATTAGAGATATGTGCAACTTTGCAAGCCAGCAAGACTCTTGCAGTCAGCAGCACTGCGGCGGCTACCCTCCAGCAACTGGTGGTCTCGACTTTTGAAAGGATATCCAACGAAGACAGTACGTTATGAATGTGATGGAATTGTCTTGTATGCCCTGTCTAATCACACCATCGTACAGAGCTACCGAATGATGCGAAGTCTTTCACGAGCGTGAAGATCGATGGCCATTCGGTGGAGGTGGCCCAATTCGCATACGACGCTTTGCAGGTCAGATTCCATGCGATTGATCATTGGTCTCCAGTACTGAATTTCTTATGATCCAGGTCATGGACGATCTCTGTCGTCTCATCGATGGAGAGCAATTGCAGTTCTTGCGCACGAGAACTTTGTCACCCACCTTTGTTTTGGAGCTCATAGAAAGCATCATACTCAACAGTGGCCGCCTCTTCGTGGGACACCCAGAACTATTACAAGTCCTGCGGGTTCGTCTGATGCCACTCATAGTACGATACTTCTCTGAAAGACATTCGTTCTCTCAGACCGTCCGCGTTTCTCGGATTCTACTCGTGCTTCTGAAACGCCATATGTCCCTCTTGACGGCGGAGTGTGAAATGGCGTTTGGCTTGCTAACTCATTTGCTTGAGCCTGACGGAAATGCTCCATGGAAACGAGTGTTATGCATGGAAGTTTTCCGGGGCCTGTATGCCGAGCCAGGAGTTGTGCGATTGATTTATTCGTTGTATGACGGAGACGAGAAGAGGAAAAATGTGCTCAGGGATCACATGGCTTCTCTCGTGCGTTTGGCTTCAGAAAAGCCGTCCCTGATTGGAGTTAGCAATCAGTCAACAATACCGCTCCGAGCAGAGCACACAAGGTCCGCAACAGAAGATCAAATTGCTCTCGAGACTGGTGGTGTCGCTGGCGTCATTGGATCTACTGGACCTCCTGCTGAAACCAAGGTACCTGGTATTAGCAGTCAGTGGAGTGTGGTGCGGACGGCCTACATAGAGCTCCTTGATAAGGCCGACCCACCGCTACCCCCAGAGACCTATATCTACAGCCTTGTTCTCAACTGCATAAGCAGCTTCGCCGAGGGGCTTGCAAAATTCATCCTACCACTTACCGTCCCAGATGTGAAATCCAAGAAGAAGAACAGAATCATGAATCAGGACCAAGCAACTGATTCTGCCCGCCCGTCTCAAGATCTTCAATCACCGGACACCTTGCGCGCACAGGCTGCATCACCGTCAGGAAAATCGTCCGTCCCAATCAACCCTCTCGAGCTGCAGTCTCATGTTCAATATTCGGCCATCAAGACCTGTGCTGGAATCATTGAAAACTGCTGGCCTGCTGTTCTTGCAGCTTGCTCGACTTTCTTGCATGCTTCACTTGACGACGAATATTACCACAACCTCGTTCGAGCATTTCAGAAACTGGCGCATGTGGCGGGTCTCTTAAGACTCTCTGTGCCTCGGGATGCATTCCTCACAACCCTTGGAAAGTCTGCAATCCCGGCAGGCACAAGCGGCACTAAGACACAAAGTCCTGCCACGCTGTCTCTCGGTGGTCCGCAGTCTGAAAATGCCCCTCAAAAGAACCGCAAGAGTTCGGATATGGCTCGGTCAGGCTCCCTGCCTGGAGACTCGGCTGGCCCGTCGGCCGTTGAGTCTTCTTCGGCTTCCTTGAGCACAAGAAATCTCTTGTGTATGCGAGCTTTGCTCAATTTAGGAATCGCATTGGGACCAACATTAGACCAGCCGGCCTGGTCCATTCTGCTTGAAACACTCCAATACGCCGGCCTAGTGATTGGTATATCATCCAGTACAATGATCAAGTCAGCTAGTGCCTCAGGAGAAACCGCGGTCATTTCTGGCAATGATGTTCCGACGGCAAATCTTGGAGCGGAGGTGATTGCAGTGCAGTCGGCCTCCTCGAAGATGTTCGAAAGCACCAGCGACTACCCCAGTGCCTCTTTCCGAGAAATATTGCTTGCCTTGTTGAACCTTTCCGCCTTCACAGCGCAACTCAATCAACAAGAAACGACCCAGGAGGTGTCAGAGCCACCGAGTTCCCCGCAGTCATTACGACACTCCGGACGCATGCACCAAAATGCTCGTCGTGTTTCGCATACTGTGGGTAAATCAAGAATGCAGGACGAGGAGTTGAAATTTGTGCTCGAAAAGGGGAATGAGCTAGCCCGGGCGAATCTCGACAAACTTTCTTCACTCGACGAAGATAACCTTGCGGCCTGGCAGCTTCTGACTGGAAGCCTAATCGCGACATCCGCGAACACTGCAATCAGCCCTAATCTCCGCCTGCAGGCTAGCAGTATCCTCAATTCATTGATATATCTCACAATGAAACCCAGAGAAGCCGATGATGATCAGACTCGAAACAAGGTGCAGACAAGAAACCTGCAGACTCTCAAAGATCAGGTAACAACACTGTATTCGTCGGATCAAGTGACCGCAAAGTCGCTTCCGATCACCGTGATTGAGATCCACGAACAGAGTCTGGAGATCCTGCACAATATTCTTGAACAATATGCAGAAACCCTTGTGGACGGGTGGAGTTCCATATTTGACTTGATAGCTGGGGTGTTCCGGGGTGTTTCCATGGCTGGTGGAAGCAGTACTCAGCTTACTACGCCGACTGAACGCAGGAGATCTGCTCTTCCAGGTGGCCCACGCCTAGTCCGAGCTGCTTACAAGTCGTTGCACCTTGTTGCATCTGATTTTCTCTCTTTGCTTCCCGCACCTTGTCTCCTGGCCTTGGTGAACTCGTTCTCCAGTTTTGCATCCCAAACACAGGACTTCAATATCTCATTGTCAACTACTTCTTTCTTCTGGAATGTGTCCGATTTCCTACGAGGGCAAATCGAAAAATTTGCGGTTGAGAGTCACGTTGATACTTCTGTTAGCGAGGAGGAGCTGGGCAAGCTCGCCTGCAATGAAGATCCGTCCGTCTCCATGAACTCTCTGTGGCTATTACTGCTTCTTCGCATTGTTGGAATTACCACAGACACCAGATCTGAGATCCGGAACAGTGCAATCCACACTCTCCTGAGAATTTTCGATGCCTACGGACAGCAGCTTTCCCCGCAGGCGTGGCGACTATGTTTGAATCGAGTCCTATTCTCGATGGTGGAGAATCTCAGCAATGCTCTGTATGAAGCCAAGAAACAGGAAACTGCTAAAGATGACCTCAAGTCATGGGTGGAGACGACCGTACTGATGATCAAGGGAGTCTTGAACCTGATCACTAATTTCTTTGACGCTATCGTGAGCGATGAGAACTTCGATCAGTCCTGGACAAGACTTCTCAAGTACCTTCAGGGATTGTTGGACCTGCACCTTTTGGAGTTCAGTGAGGCAACCTTCGCTAGCCTTTCTGCCGTTTTGGTTCGAGTTCAATCTTCCGAGGGCCTTAGCAAGGAGGCTCGTGAATGCGCATGGAATCTCTGGGCCAACGGCCATCCTGCAGATGATGAAACTGCTATTGACCTCGATCGACCCAACCAAGATGCGGCCCTGGCGTACATGCAAAGCTTCCAGCAGATCTACCGCCTCTACAAGAATCACCTGGCCCCGGAAAATATTGAGAAGGTGCTACAGCATCTACGCCTGTTAGTGTGGAATTCGGTATCTCCGCCGTACTCTCCGGATGTCGACCGTCCTTCCGCCCTGCAAGCCTTGGTTATCGAGTGTATCAAAACTCTCTGTATGGAAAAGGAGGAATCCCAGGCAGCAATCTTGTTATGTTTGGCTGACCTGTCCGATTCGGCTTTGACCAAATGGCGCCCCGGCAATGACTCGCGAAAACCAGGCTTTGTTGCCTTTTCGAAGACCACCATTGATCTGATCAGCTGGTACATTGCCGACTTCGGTATCAAGCAGGATATCCTCACAAATGACGCTCTGGCATCTGCCCTAGAACGCTTCGGTGCGCTTATCTTGCAAAAGTACATGTGGGAAGGCAAAGATCGCGAGCCATACATGTGGCAGCAGGCCTCCACCGCATCATTGAACGTCCTTCAAGTTGCAGTTCCCTACGTCGAGAAGCAATACGATACCGCCAGCGAAGCCGATATAGCACGCTTCTGGCGCTGCGTGGTGGACATTACTCATGGCATAGTCTCCGCTCACGGGTTCCAAACGCAACAGCTATCCAATGCTCGCATCGTCACCGATGAGAGTTTCGACATTGCCTCATTTACCCGCCTGAAAACACTCGTTCTCCCCTCCCTCGGCGCCTCTGCCATTCCAAATGCTGTCCGCCGAAACTTTGCCCTGGCACTCTTCCACTCCTCGTTCATCTACCCGCCTCAGCGTTTGGACCTGCCCTCCAAGTCGATTGAGAAAGCCCCGTTACAAGACTTCTACAGAATTCGCCCCGGGCGAACCTTCGACCCACAGCCAACGCTACGCCCGAACATGGCGTATACCCTCATAGACACTCTCTTCGAGCTTGCGGAAAGCCCGGAGACTGATGCTTCGAAGCCTTGTCCCCGGACACTCCTGGCTTGCTCCATTTCTCCGTACCTGCTTCTCCGCTGCGCAATCCCGCTCAAGGGGTATATCGTAGATCAGCCCCTCCGCGGTCTGATGCCTCAGCCTACGCCTGCACGTAAAGTGCTGCTCCATCTTCTCCTGCGTATGGTGCGGCTGCAGAGCGAGCCATCGGCCGTACCGGACCCGCCATTTATTAAGACAGTCTTGTCCATGGATGATGCTTCCACTGCGCGTCACCGCCGGAAGCATCTTGAATGGATTTTCCCGCTCATCATTAAGGCAATCCAGGTCGCGGGTAAAGAACGAGATGACGGGCAGGTTCTGCAGGCGCTCGGCAAAGTGCTACAGGAAATCGGCCAATTTGCTTGAGGATCATTAAGCCTAGGACGTGACATGTATTCTTTTTCTATGTATCTAATCCCTTCGTGTCACAATTAAGAGCGTTTCTCTCAGTGGATTCAAGAATTCAAGAATTGAAGTAATTTGGATGGACTGACTCCTCATCTCATTGAGACGTGCAGATGGATGTAAACGGTAGACTACAGGATGGTATCGTGACATGACCGTGAGAGGAGCCGTTGAACTCGGCACACGAAAGTAGAAAGGTAGAGAAACAGAGGGAAGGAGAGTAAATGAGACGTGCGAGGACTCATGTGGGTATAGGAGAAGGAAGCAAGCAAAGGCGTCTGTCTCTTCACGTCGCAGCTTCCAGAGATACAGTGTCTAGTGGTATCAACCTCAAGCGGGGAATCATGCGACCGGCGCCGAGACGGCCGCAAGTGTCTTATTATCCCGATTGACAGCGGAGGTTACTTCACGCCCCGGGCCGGCAGTCGCGGATCCTGGCGGCAGAACAACCTGTTGTTGCTGCAGGAGGACCTGCTGCTGGATTTGCTGTTGTTGGGCGATCTGAGGCGTGGCGGCAATCTCGGGCGCTTGGCGGAACAAAGCGATCTCGGATTGCTTGAAGTAACGACGAGCATCTGTAAAATAAAAAGTATAACACGTTAGTGGTCAATTTTCCACACAAAAATTTCCAGAACGGTATGGTCCATCTCTTCCGGTGGAGGTAAAAAAATGCCAAGACCATGTTAGTGTGGGGGTGGGCGAGACGGCAAAGTCGGGAACTGCGAAACGGCGTGGGGTTTGGGAACCCGAACCGATCGGCTCGTATCATTTGCCGACGGGTATTGGTATGATTGATATCACCCGATTTTGCCTTCCGTGCTCCAACGGTTGAAACCGTCCGAGACGCGAGATTTGAAGCCCATCTTCTCCCATGGCATTGATGCAGAACAGGGTTGGGAACATGGAGCGAGGGCGGTTACACACCTTCATCAATTAACACCAGGCTGAGGTAGTACCGTGTCGAGTACTTCTTGTTGACGTCGCGGAAGGTGGGCGTGAGGTCGAATCCGCCCAGGAAGAGTCGAATGGGAATTGTTTCACCTGTCACCAGTCAGCATTTGAGGAATAGGCTTACGCCGGGATCTAGAGTCCTTATGTAGTGACTTGGACAATACAAAAGGTATCAGCCACTGACCTCTTGAAGGAGACCCGTCCATTATCTGCAAATTGTGTCAGTCTAGTGCCCCTGTCATGTGAAATATCCCAGAACAGCCCTCTAACGAGGCCATCACGGGAACTTGAACGTGAAACATGGAAAGGAACATACCTCGAAGCGCACGAGCGTCTCGCTCTCATTATATTGGTTTGGCGGAGATCCTGTAGTCTCCCGTCGAATGATAGACAGCTCCATATGCTTGATCTTGAGCCGCACGAGCAAGAAGTAGATTCGGCCAACAATCACATCCTTGAGGTGGTACTTGGATTTGGAGTATTCAAACTCAATATGCAAGCAGTCCTCGATTCCCACGTCCATCTTGATCGGGCTGTTGGTCTCAGGCGGCATGCGATAAGAGTACACCCACAAGTCCTTCTCGCGGATGACGTCGGCCATGCGCCGGGAAACCGTCACGCGCACAAAGTAGCGCAGCTTCACGTTGATTCCATTGTATGATTCGTATTGTTTCTCGACATTCTTGAAGTTGAAAGGGAAGGTTTGCGGGTGTAGCAGCTCGCCTGGTGCAGCCAATTCTTGGACCAGCGATAGGAATTCATAGTGGTTGCCTCGATCGTAGAACATCTCTGGATACCGGCTTCTGTCAGTCTCTGGGCACTTGTGCTGAGCGCCAAACCAGGTGCAAGCCTACCAATTGTGCCGATGAATTGCACCTTGATGCCTGTGTGCTCCAATCGCTTGCCATCCTTTGGTCGAATCGTTACGGCACCCTTGACCGACTCGCCGTCCATGTACAGGGGGACACGCTCCCGGCGGCCCTTGTCGAGCTTGACATCAACAGTCTGGCGCTCATCGAGGTCATCGAGAATGACGTCGATGTCGACGGGAGTGGAAAAGAACAGGGAAGCCATCGTGTGTAGCTGTGAGGAAATGCGCGGAGTCGAGCTCGCGATGATGATCCCGAACGTGGCCTTGCTGCTTACGTAATACCCCGCAGGCAGCTGTCGATTTCCCTTGTCAACAGCTGGAGTGCATGTTTTACAAGCTACCTCTAGTGGATTAATAGATATAAGAAGCTGGTGGTAATTCAAAAAAAAGAAGGTTATTTGCTAGAGCTTCCATGGTAAATTTGGTTGGCTGTTGATGTCATCCTGTTATTAATATTATTGCAGGAGTGTGAAGTAGTATACCGCTTGGAACTGGTTTAAGATTACCCATCAAGCGAGCTAAGATTATTATATTCCGCAACTTTCACTAGTTCTTGTAAAATAAAGGGAGGAAGGTTGATTTGAGTTTGCAATACTATTCTCCCGGCACCTTTAGAGCAGGTTACCTCACATGCAAGTCGAAACTTACGTGAGCCACCGGATTTTGCTTCCCGAGCCATGGCCTTTTTCCTCACAGCCCTACGGATTGTCTTCCCCGGATTTCCGACAGAAGCAACATTTGATTTCCTGGGATGCGGTGTGGGGTTCGAGTAGACATGGAGAATTATCCAGTTGTTGTGTCTCCAAAAAATGTCTCATGGGCAGACAGGAACCTGTAGCCCATGTACCTTGGTCCGAGTCGGTGTGATAGGCATGCAGAACTCCCTGCTGACGCCTTAGTACTTTGGAAATGTTGGTTCGAGCCAAGTAGTTGGACACATAAAAAGTACCCCAGTTCACAGTGAGGTTGACTTGTCTTTTCCACCAAACTTGCCAACAGTTCTGTCGAAACGTGGCCCCTACCATAGGTGTTGGAGATGCCTAAGGTTAGGCAAACGGCAGACGGGGAAGGATACAGTGTGTTCCGATCCGAGGACAGTTTGCTTTTTCAAGATTTTGTTGAGCCCAGTGAGACTAAAGTAATACAATCTAAACTACTGTCCCACTCAATAATACAGCAGCAGACTCGAGTTCTCCATAGTGGTCGTGAATATGCTTTGCTATTAGTACGAAGGACACCAAAGAGACAAGAAGTACAAAATTACCAAGTATCAATACCCAATACCCAGTACCAAGTCCTCGGAGCCGCCACGTTTCCGCAGCGGTGTCCCACTAGCGTGGGGGCAGCCAATACACATCTCATACGGTATGTTGGTATGGAATATAGTCAAGTGACATCATGTGCCCTTCCCCTTGTCAGGCTGTCATCGCCTCGCAGTTGCCGACATTTTAACCAAATTTGACCTCGAACCAATGCCCATGTCTTTGGAAGTTACACCTGATGAGTTGATACCCAACTCGAGATACGATACCCTCGTAGACTGGGGCTGCAGGGCCGTCGATCGCCCAACGAACTGGAGAACGTTCAACCAAATGGACATCCCACTCTTTTTTCCCACACCTCCTAGGCTCCTCCACTCGGGTAATGAGGGACCTGCAGCCCAGCGAATCATCGATGAGTTCTCCAGGGCGCTTGTACGTCCCCCACTCGGCTTCTGCTTTTGTCGGTTTCTTCTTCCCCCCGTCCCCACCGTCATACCTGAAATACTTAAAAAGTAGCCCTGACTCGGCCCTGTCGCGCGACTCTGTTCTCCCTTCCCTCGCTCCCCGACCGCACTTACTCCAAAGCTGATACAAAAAGAAGCAACCCTCAGTCTCGCCCGTGTCGTATGTGCATTGTGCATATTTAGCATCATCTGTATAGAATCGATCTCCCGGGACCCCCAGCGCGTTCTCCCTTTCCGCGTATCACCGCATCGTTTCGTCATCCATTCACCTCCGGCCAATTTCCCTGGATCACAACCCCCTTTCCAGGCCCTGCGACGTGGACGTGTCCGTTCTTTACGATAAAGCCATATCGCATTCTTTTTGCCTTCAGCATCATGCTCTCCGCCGGCGAACGGCCTCAGCCTCCGCACTCATCTGCTATAGTAGATTCGCCTTCCGTCTCGGTTGGCAAGGGGCACATTATGCCTGATTTCGAAGCCAATCCTGGCTCCTCCTCGAACCCAGCCCACCTGATCCAGGAAAAATGCCCCAAGCCGGCTCATGTCCAACATATCTGGATTGTCACCGGCCCTGCTGGGTGTGGAAAGAGTACCGTGGGCAATGGTCTGCGCATAGAACTAGGAGTGCCTTTCTTGGAAGGAGATGATGTACGTTACCTCGCACAAGGGTTCCTCGAACCATTACATCCAAATAAAAAAAAACAAACAGCACAGAGAAACTCACACTCGGATTGATATAGTACCACCCCAAGTCCAACAAAGACAAAATGGGCAACGGCATCCCTCTCACCGACGAAGACCGCTGGGACTGGTTGATCTCCCTACGCAAAGCCGCCATTGAAGCCCTCTCTCCCTCCGAGACCAACAACTTCCACCCACCTGCCGGTGTCGTGGTCGCCTGCTCCGCATTGAAGCAAAAGTACCGCGACGTCATGCGCGTCGCCGCCTACGGCTCGCCCTCCGTCCAGATTCACTTTATCTACCTCAAGCTCAGCGAAGAGGTCCTCATGCAGCGCGTCAGCCAGCGCAAGTCCCATTATATGAAGAGTGATATGGTTCGCTCCCAGATGCAGGCGCTGGAGGAACCCGAGAAGGAATGGGATGCCATCACGATCAATGTCGAGGGCCCACCAGAGAGTGTGCAACGCGAAGTGATTGACACCGTGACGAAAAAGCTCTCAGAATACCTTTGAGGGCAGAATATAACCCGCAATGGTTAACGATGTGCTTCTGTGTGGTTTTGCATACGAGGAATCGCGCTTCCTCCGCTTGGTGTCATTGGTGTTTTTGGGCGAATTCTGGATTTAGCCTCACCCAAATTGGCTATTACTCCGCCGGAGTTTTTTTTGGTATTGGGCTCTGTTTGATCGGCGTTTAGTTTATCATTACTGGCATTTTCTTTTAATGTGGCGTGATTGTACGACTCTGCGTGGGTTCGTGTGTTGATACCCCCATACGTCGGGGCAAATGCATAGCAACTATTGTCTATGTTTTCAATAGACTTGATTTGATTTTCAATGCATTTGGCTGAAAGCTTTGGTCACGAAATGCTTTTTTTCTTACAGGTATTATAGGTCTTAACAGGTGAAGTACACGATGTACAGTGGTAGTTCAAAAGTCCGAGTCGAGAAACCAGAGAAACCGCCTAACAGATATGCTTCCACTTCTTCTTTTTTTGGAAAGGTCTTTCCAAAGGTCATTCAATTCCTCTATCTTGATAGCTGAGGTATCGTCTTTTAGTCTATCGTTCAAATTGTGACTGCAAAGATAATTCTCAAAAATTTGTCGGGGTTTCAAACTTATGGAACCCCACAGTATACGCCAGTCAGTCATTCTTATACGGAGTTGCAATTGTAAACTACCACTGGCTGATTGGCCCTTGTAATAGAAATTTATTCATCAATTTTGATGTCGGATTACCTCCTTTTATGCCTCTTTCTATCTATTCTATTCATCTCAATTCAAGAAGCATCAACTCAGGCGACTCAATCAACTCGCGCACCCGATTACCCATCCGCGCCATAGTCGCCCCATCAATAACCCGATGATCCGCACTCCAACTAAAGTTGACCATCTCCCCTCGAGTAACCTCACCCTGATCATCAAAGACAGGAACCGTCCTAGTCCGCCCAACGCCCAGAATAGCAACCTCCGTAGGGACAATAACCGGCGCCACATACGTGCCACCAATGTTCCCGATATTCGAGACTGTGATCGTTCCGCCGCTTAGATCGGCAGGTCCCAGTTTGCCCTCCTTGCCTAGGGCGCTGAGCCGTGAGATCTCGGCGGCAATGTCCAAGATGGATCGGTTGGCTACGTCTTTGATGTTGGGAACGATGAGGCCCTTAGGTGTGTCCATGGCGATACCGATGTTGTGCTTCTCCCGCATGATGATCTTGGGTTTGTTGGGATCGCTGGCGTCGACACGGGCGTTGAGAATGGGGTATTGGTTGAGGGCTAGGGAGACGGCCTTGACGACGAAGGGGAGGAAAGTGATCTTCTTTGGATCACGAGCGTCACTGACGAGTTTCTTCCGGATGGAAGTGATATCGTTGACTTTTAGTTCGTCGGCGTATAGTAGATGTGGGGTGTTGAGGGATTTGGTCATGGTCTTGAACATGGCGGATTGGATGGGGGTAAGAGAGACCTCGGATTCTGTCTGTCGGGTGTCGGGTGTGATGGATGGTGTCACTTGAGGAGAGACTGATGATACGGGAGAGTCCCGAGCCTCCACATACTTGAGGACATCATCTTTGAGGACTCGGCCTTCCTTGCCTGTACCATTGACATCGAGGATGTCCACCTTGTGGGTTTTGAGAAGGCCTCGTACGGCGGGCGTGGCAAGGGATGCATGCTTGGACTTGGGTATCTCGACGATTTCTTCTGGTACTTGAGGATCGATGGGGGATGTTTCGGCTTCTTGAGCCGTAGCTAGAATTCCAGACTCTGAAGCTGTCACGGGCGGCTCTGGTTCTGGTGTTGTGTCATGGGCAGGTTGATCGTCAGGGTATTTCCCGTCTTCGACTTCAATATCGCATAGAGCCTAGTTAAAGTTGTTAGTTCTGTCTGGGACATGAAACCAATCCGGGGTTCCACAACTTACTCGTCCAGTAGGTACTGTATCGTCCGCCTCAAAGTGTAGCTTCTTAATAACACCCGCATACCGCGATGTGATCTGAGCTCCTGTTAGCATGGCCATATCCACGGAGGCATATAGGGCAATAAGTAAGAACTCACATCATCTACTGCCTTATCAGACTGGTACTGACACAGTGGCTTCCACTCCTCAATATGAGCCCCCTCCTCCACATACCATTGAATGATCTGGACCTCGGTGATGCCTGCCCATGGTTAGCGATCAATTCCCCTGACAAATATTCCAAAGCGACAGCAACTATCTAGAGACTCACCTTCACCAACATCCTTGAGAATCTGCGACTTAATCCCCCACAACGAAGGTCCGGCGTGAAAGGCGCGGCTCGCGACGGGTGGTATGGGGAAACGAGTGCGGAGAACACTCTGGGGTCGACAGGGCCGCAGGACGCGGGGAAAACTGGCCCCGGTGCGCAAGATATTCATGATGGATCACCTTGGAAGAACTGGGAGAAATAAAATGCTGTTCTCAGAGTCGCGATCGAGGGGCTTTCGTTGGAGATGAATTGCAGCATGGCATTTATCTATGATTCTCTCCGCGCCGAGGGTAACCGACGCTAAAACCACGTGACATCATGCGGGGAATTTTATGTCGGAAGAATTGTTGGTAACTGGTGAATAATATTTCGTCGAGGGATAGTTTAGAGCAGAAATATTCGTGAATCATCCGTTCAAGTTTGATTACTAACCTGTTGTATTTTTAATTCAGAGGTTCCTACTCCGTACGTGGCGGCTTTTTATCAATCAGGGTACGGAGTGCTACATGCAGCCTACAAACGAGGATTTCAGCATGGTGTCACTGGCCAGTAATTGGCTGATAACCTTGTAATTATTACCAAAATTGAATCACCCAACTACTAGGCATATGAATTGCTACGCTTGATGGTTGAAAATTCTCGAAGAATCAGGAGTTTCTCACATCTCTCATGTAGAGCCGAGACACCTTCAGGAACGACTCACAAGCTCGGGCCACTAGGAGGAGCGTGTTGTTCAGCGAATTTGTGGGGAACAATGCGGGAGAATGAGTAAGAGTATTCAAGGCCAGTTTCAAATAAATTCGTGTAGTTACACGTTATTAGCGTTCAAACAAGAATGGGCCCAACATTGTAGGTATGGAGAACATAACCTCATTCGAAGACGAGAAAGCTGACAAGCGTGATAGGCCTGAAAAAAGCATGGCCTTCCGATCCATCGAAGTCTAAATTACTGCCCCAGAATATCCGCCAGCGACTTGCTGTTTGATTGCGCTTCACCTTGGTCATCCGTAGGGATCTTCTGTGAGGCAAAGGCCAGGAAGACGGCCTCCCAGTGCCCGTCATCAAACTTGAACAGCAATGCCCTATCTTCGTAGATACCGTTATCACAGCTGGGAAGACTGCCCTGGTTCATGTGAACATCATGAATACCAGAGCCATATGAGGATCCAAAGATATAGGCTGTCGCCTTCTTGTTGATCGCATCGGTCAGAATGGGGTCGAGTTTGTCCAGAATGTCATTGTTGGGACCAGGGATATCATGGGGAAGGACTTGACCGGATTCGATATCGACAAGGTTCTTCGTACGGACGAAGTCAAGACCCTGCAAAGTAGACTCTTGTCGGCGAACAAGGCGCTCACGATTGCCGTGCTTATGGCGGTGACCGTGGTTTTGATGGCAAGAAGAATCTTGACTGTAATTATCTTGGGCTGAGTTTTCCGAGGTATTTGACTGCGTCAGGTGGAACCCTTGCTCGAGGTTCGACAGCTGCTCGGTGACAGGGTGACTGAAATTGCGATTTAGCCAAAAGACCAGCCGTGTATCTTTGTCGATTGACTTGACATTGATGGCAGCCTCGAGCTTCCTGCTCGACGAGGAATCGTCGGTGAAGTAAAGGTAGATGTGGGGTGACTTGGAGTCCTGCTTCTCTATCTCGGCGGTATAGCGAGTGGGCTGGCAGGCCCAGACACCGTAGTGGGAGATGGTCATTTTGACAAAGAGAGGAAAGTGGTTATAAAAAGATTTGAGAGCAGAAAGTTGATGGCTGGACGCTTGCAAGAAGACCAGGTCCTCCACTCCCATTTATATCCGTCCATTTTCGCTCTTGCCGAAACAAGACTAGATCTTGGATCTTCTACAGACCCTTTGCGACTCGCAAAACAAAAGGCAAGATTCATATACGTGCCTGATTGATTAGTCCCGGTAGTGAGGATGCTTAAATGAGCCGATGATGTAGCTTGTCATGCAGCTAGCCCCCACTAAAGCTTAGTGTTACGACGATCGTCCACCGATTGGCAGCCATGAGACATTCACTGGATCTCGCCCTCGTCAGGACTTATTATTTTCCCGGCCGCTGACGTGTGCAGTACTCTGCCCAGTCTCGATAAAGGAATGAGCAATGTCATGATGGGACGAGGGAATGATCAATCTCATGTTGGTTGAGGCCAGCTGATAGAAGGGTAAAAGTGGGGAGCAATCATGCCTAAACCGAAAGGTGGCTAGCCAAACCACTATATGACAGAGAGAGCAGAGACAAGCTGGCAAAGAACAATTCAGGGTTTTCAGCGTGACGGATGAGTTGCGACAGTTTATTCTCGATAAGCCAGGTGTTTCAAGACTTATTCTAACCTCGTGGATGGGTGGATGTAACAGAAACATTCGTGGACCACAAAGCTCTTTGTTGTCCAAAGCCCAACGGGTTATCTGGTAAAACTCGGAGCCTTGGGGTCTTCAAGTGGTTTCAGACGACAAGTAGGCCAAATAGAACCGAGTCTCGTGGTTTTAGAGGGCAGCTTAGACAAGCGAAAGAGTACAAGCCCCAGAAATAACCGGATTATTATCCGAGATACTTGAACTCAGCGTAATTTGATCAGCCGTCATATGTTGCTATCTGGAGAAAAGAACACTATCCTAATCCCTGTCACGCATATTCGCCTTCCAACCAACCTTGGGCGAACCAGTTTCATCACCCCTTCCGCCACCTTTCGTAAACTTCAAGCTTCAAGGGAAGTCGAATTCATACTAATATAATACCCATATATCGGCTTATCTTATATCTGAAAAGATGTTGTATGTCGTAGCCTAAATTTCATAGCCTATGGTAAATCATTAACACGCGGTCAGGCTGGATGCATGACTACTAATAACTTAGCCTTATGTGTCGTTCTTGGTGTTATGGAAATCTTATCCTTCTTGGTATAACGCCGTCCTTGTCTGTAATTACGCCGGTACAAGAAGTTGCCTCAGAGCCTGTGGCGATGGTCCTCTTTGCCCCGTTAGCGCCTCCCTGGTACTGTCCTTTACAAAAACAAGGCGACGTTTGCGGCATTCTAAGACCTCAAGTCAGCTAAGCCCTGAGCACAACATTGAGAGATACTTTGCTCTGACTGTCTCTATTAAATCTATGGAATCAAGTCATTTTTTGATGACTGTCTTTCCATTGATCACATTAGAATTCCAGACAATTTGGTATGCTGCGTCCTAGATTTGATGTCAGATTTGGTCACATCATATAGGCGTAATCATTACAGTTACGTGGCTGCGGAGCAAGTGGAAGTGGACCACAACCCGAAAATTGGTTTAAGCGACTTTTGTGTCGTATGGAATCGATCCTATTGGACCGACTGGATTGCGTTCTTGACAGCTTCCATTGAGAAGCTACCAGGGTTAGTGCTGGTGGGCAATTTGCTCTAATCTAAGACTATATATTTTTAGAACTACACCGCAGACCTCAGATATCGTTTTTTATATCACGCTATCATCTTGATGTAACGTTAGAAAGAGCTAAGTTCTAAGGGCCAGCATTGTGTCTCGAGGTAATCCAGTCTCATAGGAACGAATTCGATGTTCATGAACCACTCGTAATAGCTGACGTCTTCACCTTCCCTTTTATTCTAGTATTGATTCCGTTTCTCATTGACTCGGAGCTTAGATAGATAAGTCAGAGAACTTGATCGGGATCTAACAAGATGTTATCATTGAAGTCCAATCAATTGCGAATTTTTAGATATCTGATGATCCTGGCATGAAGGACGAGAGCAGACTTCTATGGGCGAGGAGGCGGCGTTCCACGGAACTTGAAAAAAGTAAAATAAATTGAGTAGGGCTTCTAAGATGTAAAGCTTTAGCCGTATATGACCCATAGTGACATATTCATACCGATAGAGATTGGAATGGACTTACTGTAGCATTACGTGACTATGCGCTTATGAGGCAAAAAGAAACATTAATAATTCATGACCAGTATTCTATGAAGGATAATTTAAATGCTGCTCCTACGCGTTTTAAATGGCATATTACCTCATACATCCTTCTGTGGTATATTTCATTGTCAGCCAAAATGTCCAACCGCATCGAAAGAGAAGCCGAGGATCTCTACGAAAGAGAAAACGATCCGTCACCCGTAACCGGGACGGTAACAGACAATGACTATGTAGGAGAATCAAACCCGGACTACCAGGATACAGTTCCTGTCCAAGAGGATGAACAGCCGGTCGAGGACCCTGTGCAGCCACCATATTCCAATTCGGATGAGCAACTAGGTACGTAAATCCCCAAATCCAGCCCAATAACATAGTCTTAAACTAATGAGTATACAGAGCAAGACGAAAGGGAAGCGATAGACCAGTCCAACGTCTTGCGCGGTGAACGGCTTCGCCATGCTAAGCTAGCCACTTCGAATCGGTACAACGAAGGACCGGAGGAAACTGATCTCCCAGCAATGGAGTAGACGAAGGGGGTAACGGCGTTTATTCAGTTGTTTATTATGATTGAAGTAAAGTGATTTGACAGAAATTATGTATGTAAATTGGCAATCGAGATTGACTTGGCTGAGTGACGAGACGCATTTCTGAAGACTGAATAGTTTTAGTGAATTCCAAAGCCAGTGACCAAGAACCATCTGACTAGTATTTTATGTGAGTCTAGCATAATATGATTTTGTGGACTCAATACTCGCTAGGTCTCTCATCCTATGCTTTGTACTCTTGATCTTGATTTTTACAACGATGCCACTAAATAATATGTAAGGATAGATAGAACCTATCCCTTCGGCCGGGCTTTCAAAATCCCATTGTTCATAATCCGTCTGGAGCTCTGACATCCACGTTAAAGCTATCACGTTTGGCTAGCTTGAACACCCACGGGGACCTCCAAAATGTGGACCCGATTGCACGAGCCGACTCGCTTCGAAGTCCGATGTCCTTCTATCAGCTGAGGAGGGTTAGGCTTGCATGCTAAATTCGTGGCGCCAGGGACACAGTATATGGATCTTTCCATTCAAGAATCATTCGCATAAGTCATCCCAATACTAGAATATTCTGAACATCCCTTATCATGCCTTCTATTTGCTCCATAGCGTGGCCGCGTCAGCACTTTACCTGACATAACAGACATTCATGAGACAATTGGTTGTCTTTAATTGTGGCTTGAAGTAAAGACAATAACTTATGTACACCGCATCACACGAGAACAAGCTTCCGGTCAACATATTACAAGGGGACCATATTGATCCTTAGACCGATTATTGGCGCCATGTGCGGGCATCTACCGTACTTCCCGAAGGTGAAATTGGGCGATCAGCAATTGTGCCGTAGAAACTCGGCCCCACCTCTCCTCTTCTTCAGTTCCCCCACAACTTTCCCCAGCTGTGGATCCATGACCCCCGAGTTTACCTTTATATGATGGAACTTATCACCAAATTGTGGCCCATATATTATCAAGGGGCAGTCAGTCCTGGATTCAGCGGCTCCTTCTTGCGTCCGCAACCTCCACGCCATCAATAATCAATTTTTGAATATGACGGAGTCGTCGACCAAGGCAGAGCTTGGCTTGGAGAAAGGAGCTGTCACTCATCACGAGCACTTCTATGACGATGAACATTTTCATACCCTAGGACACGTTCGGCTTCGCGACGCAACAACAAACGAGATCATTCTCACACCTGCACCGTCTCTTGATCCTAACGATCCCTTGAAATGGTTAGTTCGCGATCTCGGCGTCGAGGGCCTATATCACATTTTTTAACTTTGGAATAATTGCTAGGAAACAATGGTACAAGATCTCGATCGCCATCCTTGTCGCGTTTGCTATGGTTATGTGCAATTTTATGGCCGCGGGTCCTACAGTGACTATGCTCACTGTGGCCGAGTCATTCAACACAACCCCCGCGCACGCCTCATTTTTCTTCAACAACAGTGCTCTGGCTCAGGGTGTTGGAAACCTCTTTTGGGTTCCAGTCATGCTGAAGTATGGTCGCCGTCCGGTCTACATCGCTAGTTTTTTGATGTACCTTTTCATGATCATTGGGTCCGGTGCATCAAAATCCTACGGTGCAGAGATCGTGACTCGACTTCTCCTCGGCTTTGCTGGAGGTGCTGGTGAATGTCTTGCACCATTGACTATTACGGATATTTTCTTCCTCCATGAGCGTGGATTATTTATGGCAGCTTACAATGCTGCTCTATCCGGTGGCGTTGCATTTGGATCAGTCATCTCCGGATTGATTGTCATCAACTACACCTGGAGAACGATCTATTGGGTTGGGGCTGCATTGGTTGGAGCTACGCTCTTGGTCGTTGTCTTTTTCTTCCCCGAAACTGCATTCGAAAGATACAACAATCCTCTTGTCGTCAGTCCCGACCAGACACCAAAGTCTGCGGAAGGTGAGGCGGAACAAACCCAGAACGAGGTTGCCATTCCGCCAAAGAAGTCCTACTGGCAAACTGTGAAGCCCTGGGATGGTCGCAAATATACTAATGAGCCTTTGTGGCGGATGATGATTCGTCCCCTTGGTCTGATAATCTTGCCTCCCGTCTTCTGGGCCACGATTGTCATGTCCGTCACCATTGGGTTCTTGGTAGCCATCTCTTCCAATATTGGCAGCGCCTTCAGTGCATCCTACGGAATGGAGCCTTGGCAAATTGGATTGTGCTATATCGGCAATCTTCTCGGATGTGCCTTTGGTATTGTACTTGGCGGGCCATTCTCTGATTGGATTGCCGACTATTTCACCAAGCGAAATGGTGGCATTCGCGAGCCAGAAATGCGTCTTCCTGCTATCGTTCTCACCATTATAGCGTCGCCCTTATCTCTCATTCTTTATGGAGTCGGTATTCAGAAGCAACTACACTGGATGGTCCCGACACTTGGCTTGTTTTTCAGTGAGTTTGTCTGATGCTTTACCTCATAAACTTGCTGCTTGCTAAAGATGCATATCTAGATGCCTTCGCCGTCGTCCAGGGAACTAATGTTTCCTTCACTTATTGTATCGATGCCTACCGCCCTATTGCGGGCGAGGTCACTGTTACCCAGCTTGCCTTCAAATGTAAGCTCCTCATGAGCTAATATCCAGGCTAAAAAAATTAGACTAACTTCTTCATGAATCAGCTTGCTTTGGCTTCCTGCTGTCTTTCTATACCAATGTTTGGGTCGAAAAAGGCTATGCTCTCGCTTACGGTGAAATGGCAGCCATCTCTGGTGGGTGCCTTTTGTTTTCGATTCCCATGTACATTTGGGGCAAGAGAATGAGGGTTGCTTCGATGAAATGGAAGGTGGTGCAGTTCATCAGTTGGGATGATGATCGTGAGGTTGGAGAATAGGTGTATAATTTCGGGTATCTGAGACAGTATCCTGTCTCTGAAGGTACGATCATTTTACGACTGTTGCTCAAGCAAGCTCTGTGGGACATGTATACCTATTTGGAGCATATTCTCTCAATGCCGACCAGGGAGTACGTAAGGGTGAATATAATATTGGACAGGCTTACTAGAAGGACATTGAAGTTCTGAGCTCGGCGAAGGTTCCAAAGAGAGCTCTCATAGTCACAAAGTGTAGATCGATTGCGTTGGTGGTGTCTGTTCCTGCATGGTTGTTTGTCTTCACCCCTGCACCTCCACCTCCTTAGCGAATACGTCGAGCCATGTAGACCAGCTATGCAGTAATCAAGTGTGGATCCCTGCATGCCACTGACCAATAATGGAGCATTAATAAACCACGCTAAGTTTTAGTGTGTGCGGGGGACTTTTCTACTCAACCCATTGTAGTCACGTTGATTCGTTCATATCATTCCTTTATAAGATCACTATGTCTTCCAACTTGCCTGTGCCAGGGACAGGTTCTAATAGTATATCTGGAAGCTTAGGCGACAGAGAGCGATCCTCTTCAACCTCGGATGACCTCCGTCGATTGCGTACAGGAAAGCGAGGCAGACCCCGAATTGATCCTACGCAGCAAGGCCTAGTAGAGGTATGTCTAAGAACTTACAGCTCGCTCTATTCTCATTACTTTGAACAGTTGTTTGACTGGTGGATAGAGGCGCCGTAACCAAGTTCGGAAAGCCCAACGGGCTTACAGGTCTCGTAAAGAGGAGGAAGCTGCTATTCAGATGGATTATGTGCAGGTTCTTGAAAATCGAATCCGGCATATGACACAATCTTTCTTTGAACTGGTATCCCACGTTACAAAGGCACAAATCGTTCGGGGGCAGTCGGATCTCACATATGAGCTCCACAATATCACTCGCGACTTTTTATCCGCTTCTCAAATTATCGAGCCTTGCAGCGAGCCACAACGCGATAATGGAAACAACTACGACAAGCAGCCAAGAGGTGGCCATATTTCGTCCAACCCGGTGGTCTTTCCCCAAATCCACACCTCTTGTCCTACAAAATTGCCAGTACCAGCCCCTGTACCCATCGAAACGCCAATTCTTGCGCCCCCTCAACAGATCACCCCTCAATTCTTCGGAGCAGAAGTCACAATACAGAATAACTTCGCCCAACGGCTCTATTCCACTTGCATCAAAAGGGCTCACGGTCTGCTCACTAACCCGCTTGCCGACGGGGATGAGCTTGCCCGAGTTTTCCGGTTCTCATTTCATTACTCGGATGCTGAGGCGATGATTTCGATCTTCGACACGTTGTTACGGACTAATGCCGATTACCAATCTGCATATGTGTATCGAGTGGGGGGTGCGGGAACCCATTACAAAAACATGCAGGCAGACCTCGGCATTGTCCAGACTATTTCGTTAGGACCAGAGGCGCTATTTAAGAGTAATGATGAAACGTGGTTCGATCCTCGAGATATTGAGGGCTGGCTTGAAGAGAACGGACTTGTTATTGGAGGGGAGCAGTCATTTATGTATTTGTCGGAGTTTCGCTCGTTCGAAACCTGCAGGGATATGACATTGTGTCCAGAGGCTGAGCCCTCTCTGTCATCACAACAGGATATTCGGCAGAGTGCCAAGGTCCTTGACGTGGACCGATTTCTTCAAGGTTTGTCATCTTTCCCTCATTATTTGAAATTAAACTATGATATGCAGAGATGCTGAAGGAATATATTGAACAGAACTTATTTCGAGGGGGGTCTGTTTAGGCGGTGCACCTGGATTCCGTCGCCTTGACGTTGAAGCTGCATTTAGTCTCGCGATATCAGATGACACGACTTTCATTTGTGAACATCAGTCACAATTATAAATGGGCTGCATTATGATACCAACTTCCACAGTTTACAATGTGTGGACAGATTCTGCTCTTGTTTGAACGTGGGAATTGGACTACTTCCAAAGGACAACGGTCGGCTGGTCTTTATTTAATGACATTGAGGTTCCACGGCAATGCATCAATTGAGGCTCGTTACGAGGGGCTTACTATTGTCAAGGGATAATTACTTATTCGAGATGAAATTACCCCGAAGATGAGCAATGTACGGAGTACAGTTCATATTAACAGTAGACTTGTGTTCTGCCAATACATTCAAGTCAGGTTGACAAGTGCTCGCGCCCATTCAGTACCCAGTGCTCATTGTAGCCCATCGCAATCAACGAGTCATGAACGGTGAATCTCTAACATCATGATTAACCCACTTCTCGAAGTATACTTCTCCCCACTAATATCTTCCGGTAGCAGATCCTTATCTCCATTCGCAATGAGTGCCTCAGCGAGAGTACACTTCCCGGCTTCCACAAACCCCAAACCCCGATACAAGCTGACTGTTGCATGATTCTCTGGCTTTACCATCAATCGCACCCAGACCTCACGTGGAGAGTTCCTATATGAGGCTAAGTAGCTCAACGCCTCCTGACACAGCCTCTTCCCCAGACCGCGGCCACGATGATCCGGCAGTGTGAACAAGCTGAGCATCTGCCAGATTTCTTGATCCTTCCCTTCGATGGGCTTCTTCTGACCGGACTCCTCAGGTAGGATGAAGTCCTTTGGGCTCTGCGGGCCCAGCAAAGTCAACTGGCCTATCCACGTGCTCTGATCCGGGATTTTCAAGTTTGATGGATTGTTTTGTGTGGGTATCGCAGCACATATGAAAGTTTCTCTTCCATAATCTGAGAGACGGTTGACCCATTCGGTATCTGGGAGGGCGGATTCGATCTCGTATGTAGACGAAAAAGAGGTCGGTGCGACGGATAGGGCCTGGAGGCGCAGCTGTTTGTACTTTGTGGCCGATGACGCGATCGCATTGTCTTTGGCGATGCGGAAGAAAAGGTACTCACAATGAGGGATTGACATGCTGAATGAAGTTGTAGATATCGAGTAGATTTGTGAGTTCCAGTCAAGCAGGATCGCTTGGGTGATCACCGTTTAAATGGGAGCAACTCGACTCTTACCTAGGATTGGTTCGGCAACCAATAGCAAAGACAGGTGGGGCCATGAATAAAAGATAACGGAATCAGAAAAAAAGGGCGGGCCCAGGAAAGGGAAATGGTTTATTAATACACCACCCTTCCAAAAGTCTGTGTGCACTCCGCCCCACCACCTATCACCCCAACAACCACCCTCTATTTTTTTT
>JAMAGZ010000002.1:0-328830 GCA_023626575.1 Penicillium sp. PF1803
TATATCGATAAATGTGTAGAAATTCTGGTTGGGTGGCCCGCTCGCTTACATGGCCCACTCGCTTACCGACCACGTTAACTAAGTTACTAAAATCAAGCCTTTGATCTTGTCATTTTTTGAGATTGAATGAACACACTCGTGTTCCTGAGGAATACCTCGTACGATTGAGAAAAACTTGGCGAGTAGTAACAACAGAGCTGCACCTATCACATGCATGACTTTCCCAACCGTATTATCAACAGTATACCCACAGTGGTTCGCATGCAATAAGGAACATCTGTAATAATTACAAAGTATTGACCAGTTCACATTGAAGACACTCTATTGAGTATATCAGAGCAAGAATTATTAAGATATGTATCTAGTATCTAGTATATAACATGACTGCCAACTGACAGTCTACCTTGTAAGGAACGCCGGTAGATGAAAAAAAAAATGTCAAAGGGAATGAAAATGGCTCGGCATGGCATGCGTCAAGTGCCGTTGTAAATCGTGTAAGGGTGGCGTATAATAAAGGTAAATCCGATCCCAAAAACGCCATCTTGAAATAGAACGCATAGAAGGAGGGTGAAGCGAGACAGAGGGTATAAGCCGTATATATGCTACTCTCGCACTCAGATAAACAGCGAGTGCCAGAGTTCGCGTGAGCAAAGAGAAAATGAAGATTAGGGCTTGGAAAGTTGCTCCTTCCGGAAGAAGAGCAGGAAGCCGGCACTGATGATTCATTATTAGTGATTGATTCACGCCGGGGGGGGGGGGGGCAGGTTAGAGGAAGAGCTTACCAGACAAGGAGTTGACAGAACAGGGCAACCCAGAACCAGGCATTTGCCAATTCATGGGCACCCTTGGTCATGTCAGGGGAGACGGGTCCCGGGCCGACACTGTTAGGACCGAAGGCTCGGGCACAGATGGTCGCGATAGAACCAAGCACTTGCGAGGCAATGAGCGCGAAGCACATGTGCACGCGAGTCAACGTCTGCAGGAGAATGACACCGAAGCCGAGGCCTTGAATCGAGTCCAAGACTCCCAGCCACAGCCAGAGACTGCGCGAAGCAAGTGCACCGCCAGTCATTCCTCCACCAACCCAGGGGAGATAGTAGCCAATGCCCGAGATGGCCCACCAGATTTGGATGAATCGTGGTGCACCCAGGCCACAAGCGAAGACGGGAAGGAACCAACTGTGCTTCTTCGAGAATCGGCTGATGATGAAGAGGAAGACACACCAAACTGCACCGAAGAAGACAATGCAGAGGATGACGATCTGCCATGCGTGGGCGTGGGTGGAGTTCCACAGGACTGGAAGAGGGAGAAATTAGTATTTCGGATCTTTCTCAAAGTGGACATGAGCGATGGGACTTACAGCTCCAGTTACGACCGTATGGCGCACTGAGGAAGAAGTTCTGCAGGATGACGGCGACAAAATTCCAAAGGACAATCTTTCGTCGGAACAGGGACTTGTAGAAGGATGGAACCTTGCCAGGCTTCTGACGATAGTAGTTGGGCAGACCGAAGATCAGAAGAAGACCAATACCCCAAAGGAGAATGGCAATCGGGTAACAGATAGCACTATCATCGAGGTTAGCTGTGAAGTCAGATACACCCTATAGATAGAATACGTACCTCATCTTCCAGGTGTTGGAGATGGTGTTGTCGGAGGTCAAAAGACCCGCGCTGGAAGCCTTGCTCAAAGTCGAACCCCAGTACCAAAGCGCAATGACATATGCCTGTTGAATTCCTTGGATAACGCAAGCGCGGAAGATCCAGGTTTCGACAGGAGCACCGCCCTCATCACCAAAGTTGGAGGCGAAGAAGATAGATCCGCTAGAAGACGCCGCGGCGTAGCAACCACTTCCGATGTTCTGGATCCATCCACGATTGAAGGAATTCGGCTCAAAGTGAGCAGAACCAATCAACAAGAAAGCGAGACCATAGAAGAACCAGGGAGTAGAAAGACAGACGACGGACTTGAAGTAACGGTAGACCATCCACCAGCAAACGGAAGTCACTGCATAGGTGGTGGCAATACCGTACAGCTTCTCGGCAGTCTCACCCACCTCACCAGTGAGAAGAGTGATCTGGTATGAGTTGGCAGCGATGATCTGACCCAGAGCGAGGAAGATCGAGTACACGGGCCAGTCGCCAACCTTGATCTGCATCCACTTCTTAAGTCCAGTAGGGGGAACGTAGTCCTTGCCCAGGAGGAACTCGTCATCATCAGAGTCATGGTCATCGCTCAAGGCGATGTGGGAGAGACCGTCATTGTAAGACTCGCCGGCGGGCGAGGCGTTGTTCTTCGACCGGAAGATTGATGGAGTGGGGGACTTGTGTCGACCCAATTTGGCGTCGCGGAATCTGTCGAACCATTCTTGCTCACTCTTGACCAAGAACTCTTCGATACACAATTGGCCCTCAGAGTTGGAGCCATTCAGACTCTGCAACTTCTGCTCAAAGCTGTGGTAGTACTCGCCGGTGCCGTCAGTGAAGAATGGATCCACCTTCTGCAGCTTGAAATCCTTCTTACCCCCAACAACGGAATCGAGAGAGAGAACCGAGGCATTGCTGTAGCGGTGGCTTTCTCCCAAAGGACGAGGGGGCAACAGAAGCGCATCCGAAGCGGGAGGGGTACCAGGACTGGTAGGAGGCAAGAGGAATCGGGGGTGCAAAGACTCATCACTGGGGCGGCGTCGGGGAGAAGACAGTGGAGAAGAGTACGAGACGATGCCTTCTCTGTGAGCAGCCTGCGCCCGTCGACTTTCCTCTAGCTGAGCAGGAGTAAGAGTGTACTCGTCGTCACCGTACACACTGTGAGCTCTATCCTCGTCATCATCGGTCTCTTCAACGGCATCACTGCTGTCTCCAGACTCTGGGATGTCACCCTCGGTCTGACCGTTGCGGCCACGACGAGAGCGATGGCCAGGACCGGAGCGAACACCCAGCGACAGAGAGCGACTCAGGCCAGACTTGGGCAGTTCAGTCTCCGAAGGGTTGATATCACGGCTGTAGATTCTCTGGGAGCCCAAGTCGCTGACCTGGTTGAAGCTGGAGTAACTGCTATCTCTGGAATGTTGTAATGCTGAATTCATTCCAGGAGCAGGCAGTGGGCTCATTGGCGTCATACCCATGTTAAACGATCTCAATGTACCATTGGGAGTGGATGTACCACTGGGAGTGAATGTACCATTGGGAGTGCTGGTGCCAGACGAGGTCACAGGACGACCATGTCCCTTGGAAACCTCCTTCTCGTGGACTGCAATGGCGGTGGACTGAAGAATCTCAAGGTCCTCCACCCACTGAGCAACGGGGAAACGCTGCTTAGCAGAGCGAGCACGCATCATTGCACGGGTTTCAGTCTTGGAGTTTAGCGCAGCATCGATAGCAAGCTTGAATTGCATGAGCAGATGGGAGGTGGAGGTCGATTCCACGTTATACCACCAGCCTGGCATTTGACCCAAACCACCAACGCGTGCTCCAATACCCAAGGCTCCCTTACGACCAAACTCGACTGCGACAAGACCGAAAGGCTCATCACGAGACGGGATCAGGGCGAATTCAGCTCCAGAGAAGATAAACGGCGGGAGAGCAGTGAACTCGGGCTTCGAGAAGACTCGGCCAGGGTACACCTCCATACAACGGCTGAGCTTGAGCGCGGCGAATTTACCGTAGAGATCAATCACAGGGCCGATACAGATGAGTTGCACGTTGGGGCGCGCTTCCAAAACAGCGGGCATAGCGTCAGCGATAAGATCAACACCCTTCTGCATAGACCAACGACCGACAAAGACGAGAAGGTCAGCGTCAGGGTTTTGTTCGAGTCCAGCCCACTCTTGAGCCTGACGCTTCAATTCAGCGCGACCAGCCTCATATTCGGGATCCACGGTGACCTCTGTGACAGGCTGCTTGGTCCACTCTCCAACATCAGAAGGATCCGGGTTAGGCAGATTGCCGACCTTGCGAAGACCCCAGAAAATTGGGTAACGAGCATAAGAACGTTTACCGTACTTCTTTGAGACACCAACGGCACCGAAGCCCTGTTGGTTGACCCGAAGATAGCTAGCACCGGCGTGGAGAAGGTTGAAAACCTCACCGAATTGCACATACTTGCGAGCGACGTCCTCGTCCAAGTTGAAAACCTGGCAGACTTCACGTCTCTCCTTTTGAGTACGCATAGGCCAGAGACCCTGGAACTCGGCATTGTGGAGAGACAGACAAGCGGGAATGGTCTCTGGAAGAAGGTAGAGAGGAGCGACGGATCCGTGGTAATCGTTGATGTGGTAAAGGTCGATGGGGAAACGCTTGATGGCCAAAGCGATACACTGATTCCATGCCGAGTAGTACACAGCACTGTCCAAATCGTCCATGCGAGCAGGGTAAGGCTCGGTCTTTGATTGCTGACGGAAGACCGGAGCATCGAGGAGCACGTAAGTGATGTTGTTAAGACGGTGGTATTGGACCTTGACCTGGAAGGCACTGCCCAAGATGGTAACCTCCATGGGCTCAGCTTCTTGATCAACGGGGTAGTCAACGCCGCCAACGCAAGGAACCACCCAGATGAGATCTTGATGACCCAAAGTCTTGCCCATCAGTTGGGCCATCACACCAAGACCACCGATCTTGATCTTGATGCCCCAGTCCTCTATATCGTACTCCATGGTAGCAATCAGAACCATGCGGCGTTTACCGGTAGCGCCCAGTGCAGTAGTGCTTTGCATGAATGCGCCCTTGTTGCCGACACGCAGGAGAGAATTGATAGAGTTATCTCCAGAGCGACCGGGAGCAAGCTTCTTCAAGAAGACCATTGGGGAAAGACTGGACTTCTCGCTGACACCCACTTCGTTGAACTTGACCTTGTAGAAGGACACCATGAAGATATAGACACAAGCAGCACCAGTCAGGGCTGGAATGATCCAGAAGAGAACAAACATGATGATCTGGGTTGATCGGTGTCCAACAGGCAGGAGACGGAATCGCTGGGTGCCATCGTTGATCTGCAGCCTCCATGACAGGTAGGGCGCTGGTGGAGGTTCAGTGATATTGATCAATGTGCTTGAAAGAGACGAAGGAGGCATCCGATCCAGCACACTATCATTGTCTACATCACCCAGGACCCAGCTTTGATCAGGCTTTCCATCCGGGTTGATACCCCAGATGTTGACTTGCCCAACGGCGGGCCATTCGGAGGTGAAATGATACTTCCAGTAGCCATCCAGCGCATCTAGCTGGATTTCATTGTCAAGGCCGCCATCATATCCATACTGGTTGTATGGGCCGTTGAAGAAAGCATGAGGGAAGCGTCGTGGATTTGTCTGAGCCCAGTTCGTGTCGCCTTCTTGCACATAGGCACTGCTGCCGGTCCAGCGACTCCAGTACTCAACGCGCACATGGTCACCCTTCCAATCCTGCTTCTTAGTACCAGTCCAGGCAAGGCGATCAATTGTGTCATTTCCACCCTTGTAAGTCTGCCAGTCGGAGAACGTAGTTCCCCAGTTGGTAGAGTACCGATACTTGTCGGCACCAGCGGCGTGATGCTGGATGAAGAGAGTGTTGTTACCATCATGCTGGTGGAGTAGACTGCTCGAGTAGTTCGCAGAGGTAAAGACCATGGGGTTGTCAAACTGGCCAATGCGGAACAGGAAGTTGTCAACTGCGTTTGTAGACGAATTCTTGTCGGCACTGGTCACGTTGTTCACGGTCAGCCTGTGAATCCCGTTGTACACACCAGTCAGATTTGCACTCCACTTCCAGACGCTGGGGATTTGTCCGGTCCATTGAGTCTCCCCAACAGGAATGCTAGAGCAGTTGATTGTCTTGGTATTGACGGTGGGAGAATTTCCACTCTCGGTCGATGAGCTCATGGACAAACCGTTCGTCACTGAGTCGCAGTCCATGGGTTCGGAGAATTCGAGTTCAATGTGCACCTCTTCCGCTTCATTAGGCGCCACACTTGAGAGCAGAGGGTGGTCATGACCAGGTGTGAATCCGGTGATCATGGGGCGAGGCTTTTGGAACAGATCAATGGGGACATATGCACGGAACTCGTATGGCTTCAGTGTCAGATTACCATAACAACCGTTCCATTTCTTTGATCCGCTCAAGCCAAGTTTCTTCGGTCCGTCCACCAACTCAATCTCATCATGGGGATAGAACAGATTCTTGACACGAGTTCCCGTATCAAAGGGAGATAGAAAAGCACCATCTTCGCTCTTGCAATCAAATGTGTAGTCCTTGGTGCTGTTGAGATTCTGATAGACGAGCCAGACAGGCGAATTTTTGGCATCAGAGCCGAAATCCTGGACTTCGGTGTTGAGGTTACGAAGAACAGACCACATTCCAGTTTCGGTGACCGTCCCGTTGGAACCGGGATATGTCACGTTCCACGTCTGCTTGGACATGTTCAAGAGGGTGTACCCATCATTGAGAACGGGGAACTGTTCACGTAGCTGATACATGTGCTTCATGATATTGCGAACAGGATGAGAGGGGTCGCGGTGATCGTAGGTAACGTTAACGTTATTACAGCCCTGACTGGCAGCCTCAATAGGCCATTTGTAGTACTGTGAGGATTGCAAAGAGAAACATCCATGTGTTTTCCAAGCGGTTGCCGCTGACATTGCCTGTCGGCCATAGATATAGTTGGATGCGGTTGCATCCAAGATATAGAAGGCTTGCTCCTCACCCCAGAGAAGAAGCGGGATACCAGGGATCAGAATAGTGGTCACGAAGGAGCCAAGCAGCTGTCGTTCCACACCGAATTGGATCGCAGGCCAACGGAACACATCCTGGTTGGTTGCGCCAAACATGTGTCGAGGATCAAATTTACCAGTGTTGGCATTGACCAGATCGTTCGACGTGAGCATCTCATTCCATGCGTTAACCCAGTCAATGGGCACATCGTAACCAGCGGAAAGCTGACCGTCCATACCGAGGAATCGAGTTAGGGCACGGTATGTGGAATAATGGAAGGCCGCACCGTCGATGGCCTCATGACCAACCTCACGCAGGAACCACTGAGAATCGGATTCATTGGTCATTGCCATAGCCTGGGTAGTGGTGCTCGGATACTGGTTTGGCTGGCGACCGCGACCAAGGTAGATAGAACCAAAGGTGTTACCACCAGTGATCTCACCGGCGATGAAGAAATTATCTTTTCCAACAGCACGGGCACACTCTCGGTACGCGAGAGACATCTCTCCGAGCGCATCAACCGTAGCCTGAGTGGCCTTATCGTACCGGAAGCCATCAATATCCAGAGACGCGATGATCATGCAAGAGTGACGGATCAATCTATCGCGCACGCTGGGCTCCCATTCACGCAGACGATCCTGCACAGATGCGAATTTGGCAAGCTGACGCTGCCAATCTGGGAACACACCGAAAGCTTCAATGTCACCGTACTGGTCAAAATCACTATCGTAACAACCAACGAGCCCGGCAATCTGAGATTCATTGACAGGGTATCCATTCTCAAACCAGAAACGAGGATAATCGCAAGTCTTATTGTACGTGTTTCCAATGTCGAAGTCCACGTAACGACGATCAGTCTTCCAGGTTGTCTGGTGCTCCTTCTCGGAGAAGGGCGTCGTGGTGTTGAGATATCCGTCGAATCCGATGAGATCACCCATACTTTTGAGACGAATTAGCGTTTAATCTAGCGCATAGCATCGAAAAGAAATACTTACGTAGCGATAGTATTGTCGAACAAAACATACATCCCCCTCTTGTGAATCTCGGTGATAGCATCGCGCCATACCTGAAGAGTACCATAGTGTTGATCAAGAAGGGTTGTATCAAGAGCCGAATATCCGTCAAAGCCCCAAGGCTGATTCATCAAGGAGGTTCCTGCAAGATAGAGACCCTGTGTGTTGTTAGCATTTGCTATCACCAACCCCATCCGTGAGACTCAGTTCTCCATACCTTTATGCCCATTCCCTGCAGGTAGTCCAAGGTATCGACCAAGCCAGCAACATCACCACCATGGCGCATTTGGGTTGAATCCAAATCATGCTCGAATAATGTGCCGTTGATATTATCATTAGTAGGATCGCCGTTGACGAAGCGATCCAAGAACAGTGTATAGAATGGGAATCGCCAGTTATCTGGAGATGGATGGTATTTCCCCTGGTGATTCGGCCATTCTCCCCAATACTCGGCGGGATTTGTGGCGTTCTTATTCTGGTTGAGATTGTACTGAAGGAAAGACTCGTCGTACGGCCAGCATGTTGACGTTGTTGCGAATAGGGCTAGAAGCCCACTGGAGAGCAGCCACCTCATGGTTAGAGGGAGTGACTTGAATGCTTGATGATTCTCCAGTGTCTGTTAAGGCCTCCAAGGAGCCTCTAGGAAGAGGAAAGGAAACTCGAGGCTCTCAGGTGGAGGTAGACATGCGCCTAGCTAGGTTGAGCTGGGGTAGTTTCAAATGGTTCGTTGGAATCCCCAGATTCTCACAAATGCAGAGAGATAACGATAGATAGTAAGAAACGAGAGAGCGACGCTCAGAGGAACGTAATGAGGACAAAATGCCAATGAGTTTTCAGAAGAAACGAGAGATAAAGATGATACGATGGGAGAAAACGAATGTAGCGGAGGGGAAAAAAAGGTCAGATGCAGCAAGACAGTGCTGAGATACTGGCCATTTTAGTGGCCTGTAAGTTCAGCTTGAGATAAAAATAAATGTCAAGACCGACAAGGTATCATTCTGGAGCAAATGAAACCCCTGGGTAAACGAATGAGGCTGATTACGGTTACAAAAAGCTGGCGGTGATGGAGAAATCCGCCTCTTGCGGTGCCAGTGGATGCATTGGATGCACTAGGGTCTACCACGACAGTTCGAGCTAGGCTCGAAACTGCAATTGTGCTGGACTTTTCTAGATTATTGATGCATCATAACTCGTCTTTGCACGAGCATTGGGCCCGCTGCCAAGAGCTCACTCGTGGGTTGACGGATAAAAGCCGCGAGAAATCACCAGAATAGGCCGAGTCGGCTCTTCGTATCGGTGTAAAGCCTTTTGGAAGTCTCTTTTTGGATCCAGACCGTAGGGCTACAGACCATGTATCTTTCTCAGACATTCTAGTTTCACTAGTACGCTACTCCATCTGTACTATTTTCCCACCGAATAGTTCCAACCGAGACAGGTCCACATCGAGGTGAATCAACAAAAAGTGGTCCTGAGTCCCGTATTCCCTCTGGAGTAGAACGTTCGACATGAGAGCAAATTTTTTGTTTTGACACTGTGAATCTCGCAAAAAAGGACGCTGTTCACTATTCTTTCCAGAATTCCAGTCATTCTAGCCGAGTATGTGTGGGTTCGACATCCAAAATGAACATTGATAAGCGCTCGGTGTAGCTCGTATTTCTAGCTCAGCCCGATATCTTTGAACCCTGATCGGATGGTACCTATACATAGAATTTCGCCGATAAGAGCAATACGGCCGTACATACGGCCCGCAATTGATGCAATCCTCGGTACATACGTAGAAGCTCTTTCGGTAGGCTTAGCCGGTGGGTCCGGCGAGCCCGGGCGTTTTTAGGGCGGCGGGACTACTGAGACATGTAATTTTCATTTTGCTGGCTTGAAAATTCGACAGATCCCTGTGTAAAGGGGTATTCTATGGTAACATCTACATAGACCATGGCTCGATCGTTAAGCCACTTACGGTTGACCCCTGCTTATCTCAGGCATCTTGTACTAGCGAGGGCTGCCCGGTAAGGCGTCAGAGGTCGACCAATGCAAAAGGAATGGTGAAATACGACACGTCCCTGACTATTTTGACTTTTTGACCGCGGAAACCAATTGAATCCTCTTGTTAGAAATGCTCAGCCCTGCTCCTGCTATCCCATGGAGCTCGCTATTGGCAAATCTTTTTTTTCCGTTGCTATCCTGGTTAGGGGTATTGGGTTGGGAACAGTTCAATCAGTTGTTCAAGAGAAGTTCTTCATGAAAATCGACGATAGTGATATACCATGTGGCAACGGCATTTCAACCCTTGCGTCCCTATCATAAGCATGGCTAAGATATGACGGAGCCTCGCGAGTTAGTACGCAGACTCGGGTGGTTTTTTCAGTCGGTCTATGCCTGATAACAAGGCTACTATACAGTACGTCCATACATCCTCTGTCCAGTGTTTGGTGTTTGGTAGGTTTTTTTTTCCCAGGTTTGCTAGTTTAAATTTTCTCTGGACCCTTCGGCATGTAAACAATCGAGTAGGAAGTACTCCGTACAGTCCTGTCTCTCCTTTTTATTTTTGGATTTTTTTTTTTTCGTAGGGGACATTGGACCCTAAGATCGACCGGAAGCCAATGGAGACTTCAGAGGCGAAACCGTAGAATTACCATGTAAAATACCCACCGAAATCCTGCATACCGCCACTAACATACAGCCACCCCCTGCGACTTAACCGAATTGAGATTTACCGTATCTTGTCATGTATCATAGTACACAGATAACGAATATAAAATACCAACAAATCAGTGGATCGTATCAATAAGTGTTGGCTCTTTGTCATTTACCCAAGGCGCATTGTTCGCTTCCAAATCCTTTGGAGCTCTTTTATGGAGATTGGATACTTCTCAAAGGCCGAATCACAATAGATCTGTGCTCAGCTCCTGCAAGATGGCTCTTTTCAATCACGGTGGTCTCGGGGAGTCGCGGTTGATCACTTAATATCAAGGTCAGCATTATCACATCCTATCCTATCTGTGTTAGCCCACTTCGAGGAGTATACAATAACTACCACCCCAAGTCCTGAACACTTGAACTTTTGCAACGGCAATTGGCAAGGACAACAGAATAATGTAATAATGACGATAATAACAATACAATATACTATAAAACTCCGGGCTTATGCCGACATCCGACATCGTGCTGGTTGATAATCGAGAGAATATGGAACTCGTTGGCCTCCAGGTTGTGCCACTTCATCACTTTGTCTCGGAGTAGGATCCCAGTTCAACTCCGCCCGGTTTTGGCCGCACTCATGAATCAACCGGTGGGAAGTACTCCGTAAATGTCTCACCCTCGCAAAGAATGCCGCTTTTCGGACTCCAAGGAATTGAAGTTGACTCGGAGACTCGAACATCCCAACAATTCTCGTCTCATCCATGCAGGCAAAACGTCCACAATGTTTCCATCGCAGCCACGAGGCTCGTATATGAAGTGGACATGTCGTAAGTCCTAGGCCAACTTGGCCTTGGCCTCGAGTTATCTTGTAGCATATATGCATCCGTATCTCTCGTAGTGTTCCCATTCCATGGATTGTGCCATGCACCACTACTCCTCGGATGTGCTACTCCACATTTTCGGTTCTTTTGAAGAATATTTCAAACCCCCCGGATTCGAGATAGGAAATGCCTATTTTGAACTTCCACTTTGTTCATGAAAGCGTTATTTCTGGCCCTAGGGCAACAATCCATGTGACCATGTCTCCACGATGCTAAGATCGCGACTAGTCTTGAGACTAGGCTCTATCACACCTAGGCGGGTTCACCTACCGCGGTAGCATGATGGAATCCGGCAATAGTACGCAAGAAAGATGCACCCAGAATCACAAATTGACCCAGTGCCCCAGCGCCCCCAGAGGCTAGGGCTTTTGCCACAGAGTCCGGTCATTACCCCAAATTCTTCAGTGCGAACGCTAACCTTGATTCCTGATTGCAGTCTTTCCTGCCCCAGGGGTCAGCTTCATTCCTTCCTTTCCAGTCTTTACCATCCCCTCTACACTCGTTGTCCATGTGATTCAAATCCTAGGACGCTGTCATTCTTTTCTTATCACACTCGTTAATCTCGTCACTCGCTCAAACCCAATATATGTCACTCTTTTTCGACGTTTCCAGTCGCGTTTCTGTCTCTTGATTCTGAATACGACTGTGGCGCGACCTAAAGGCACGCGATGTTGCCTACATCCGCAATCTGCTATTTAGCAGGCCTTGCTTCCGTTTCCAGCCTCTTCGGTTCAACTTTCGCTGCACAGATATCAGAATGGAAGTCTCGATCTGTTTATCAAACCATGACCGATCGGTTTGCGCGCACCGATGGGTCCACGACGTCTCCTTGCGATCTTGAAGAGGGACTCTATTGTGGAGGCACATGGAGAGGAACTATTGATCTTCTTGATTACATCCAAGGAATGGGATTCGATGCCGTCATGATCTCTCCGATCATTAAAAACATTGACGGTCGGGTTTCTTATGGCGAGGCATACCATGGATACTGGCCGTTAGACCTATATGATTTGAACTCGCATTTTGGAACATCTCAAGACTTGCTAGACCTCAGCAAGGCTCTGCATGCTCGTGGCATGTACCTGATGATGGACACGGTCATCAACAACATGGCCTACATGACTAATGGTAGCGACCCTGCCACACACATCGACTACTCGGTCTTCACGCCGTTCAACAATGCAGATTACTTTCATCCCTACTGCAAGATTGTGAATTGGAACAATTATACCGATGCGCAGCTCTGTCAAACAGGAGATAACGAGACGGCGCTGCCTGATCTATTCACTGAGCACAACGATGTCCAGCTACTTCTGGAAAACTGGGCTACGGACACGATACAGAAATACTCTATTGATGGGCTTCGAATCGATGCCGCCAAGCACGTCAATCCGGGCTTCTTGAAAAACTTTGGAGATAAAGTGGGCGTGTATGTCACTGGGGAGGTTTTTGAGAGCAATGTGAGCATTGTTTGTGACTATCAGAGCAGGTACATTGGGAGTATGCCCAATTACCCCATCTACTACGCCATGATCGATACGTTCACCACGGGCAACATTACCAAGCTTCCCAATGCAGTGGAGGTGATGAAACGCGCGTGCCCTGACATCACTGCAATGGTCTCCTTCTCTGAGAACCATGACCTTAGGCGCATCGCAAATATGACGTCGGATATATCGGTACGTGCAACTGCGCCGAATATCATGCACTATCTCTGACCAAATCTGTACTAATCTAGATTGCGAAAAACATCATATCATTCACGCTTCTGTTCGATGGCGTTCCGATGCTCTATCAAGGCCAAGAGCAACACTTGGATGGATCCGGTACCCCGTTCAATCGTGAAGCGATTTGGCTTACTGGGTACAACAATGACACAGTCCTTTACAAACTCATCGCGACGCTGAACGGGATCCGGAAACATGCCTACCACCTGGACCCGGATTACGTTGACATTCAGACGCATTCCATCTACACGGGCGGCAGCGAGGTGGCTTTCTCCAAGGGCGTCGAGGGACGGCAGGTCATCATGCTTCTATCGAACCAAGGCACCCAAGGCAAGCCCTATAGTCTCATGTTACCAGTCACCTACAATGCTGGCACGGCCGTGACGGAAGTGTTGAATTGCAAAACCTACTCGGTCAGTGAGACAGGTGAGCTCCACATCGACATGAATCAAGGAGAGCCCCGAGTTCTGTTCCCAAGCACGCTGCTAGATGGCAGTGGACTGTGTGGTCATTCGTCAAGCAACATTTCCTACGCCGATATCCGAACGGGTCGTGGATCTGGATCGTCGTCTTTGGGGGCCGGAAATAAAGGAAGCGCTAACATTAAGCAACCCCTTTTGCTGACAATCATGCTGAGCTTAATGTTATTAGGCATGGTCTAATAACCCTTAGCGTCAACCACATTCTTTTTGCATCCCGCATTGGCGAGTGTGCTTATGATCTGAACTTCTCTTCCCGATATCCCTCGATGTATTCTGCCGATTTGTTTTGTTTTGTTTTGGTAGCCATGCACACGGTCGCGTCTCGTCTTTTTTGGCCCTCGCAGACTCTTTTTTTTTGCGTGTTCATATTATTAATTTTTTTTTTCATGTACATATTTTCCACTGTTTCCACTGACCCATTCTTCTCAATACACCGCTTTATGAACTCATTATGAAATTATCGTCAGCATAATCCAGACGTGAAAATATAGGTATGACGCAGTGGATGCGACCGGACTTCGGCCGAGATCTGGAACTTGTCTTACCGTGGTGATATCTTACAATAGGAGTTAAGCCCCACTTGTCGAAATTTTCGGGTTTACACTTGTCTTCAATAATAATATTATAATATTCAATGTCTTGAACCCTGCGGATCCCAAGCGGACTCTTAGGTAACCAAATAAGCCGTCATCCTGAATGGATATTCTTTTGCAGTCTACTCCGTACAATGCAAACTAAAATTTGGAAACGGAGGAATCATAATATTCCCATTTCTAAGAAGCACTTGTTTTCGCGTGTTCATTGGTTTTTTGCATTCGATCTTTTTAGCAATATTTTCATACTGGAGACTGTGTGCGGAAGGCCATGCTGTCCTTGTTCTCGTGCTGTAATCGGCCACTTCGGCGGAGACGGCAAGTCTGGAAAGAGAAAGAAGGTCAATTCTTTCCCACAACACGTGTTTATGAATCCTATCATTCTGACTTGTAGCTTATCTTAATTAGAAGCAGCCAAGAACCTTGATCAACGCCCCTCGTGGACTGCGCCAGATAATACGTTAATTCTGCAGGCGTTTGAATGGCACGTCCCTGCCGATCGGCGGCATTGGAATCGATTAAAGGCTGCTTTGCCGGATTACAAGGCGATAGGCGTTGATCAGATATGGATTCCCCCGGGGTGCAAGGGAATGGACCCTGCAGGCAACGGCTACGATATCTACGACTTGTACGATCTGGGGGAGTTTGATCAAAAGGGAGCGATCTCGACAAAGTGGGGCACTAGGAAAGAGCTGGAGGATTTGGTATGCCAAGCTCAAGCTTTGGATATCAAGATCATTTGGGATGCGGTGCTCAATCATAAGGCTGGAGCTGATTTTCCGGAGAGCTTTGAGGCAGTGGAAGTAGATCCTAAACGTGAGTTGAGAATATTCCCTGCCCTCCAGCCCAAACCTGGCGCAGCGCGCAAGTCAAGGCTGCGGATTGCTTTGCTAATTTTGGAACTTACAGGAAGGGATGTTGAAATATCCAAGCCGTTGGAAATCGACGGCTGGGTGGGCTTTGATTTCAGTGGTCGTGGCGACGTGTACAGCTCGATGAAGTACCACTGGCAACATTTCAGCGGTGTCGACTGGGATGACAAGCGCAAACACCAGGCAATCTACAAAATTCATGCACCCCACAAGAATTGGGCCTCTGACGTCTCTGGGGAAAATGGAAACTATGACTACCTCATGTTTGCTGACCTTGACCTTTCGCACCCTGAAGTCCGAGAAGATATTCTACAATGGGGAACCTGGATCACCGATACATTATCCCTCAGCGGGATGAGATTAGATGCAGCAAAGCATTTCTCTGCGAAGTTCCAAAAGGATTTCGTGGACCATATTCGCAGCACTGCCAATCCGGATTTCTTCGTGATCGGAGAGTATTGGACCGGCGATGTCCAGGCCATCATGGACTACCTGGAGCAGCTCGAGTATGACATTGCGGCTTATGACGTTCCACTGATTGAAAAGTTCTCAAAGTTGTCGCATATACGCGACGCAGACCTTCGTGGTATTTTCAAAGATACCTTGGTCGAGCGCAGGCCGGACCAGGCGGTGGTAAGAAAACACTCATCTCTTCAGCTCGTCATCATTGAATATTCAGAAACTGATTTTGTGAAGACCATTGTCGCCAATCATGACACGGTAAGTGGCGCCGACCGAGGCTTTTACTTTTAGGTTTGTTAAGCTCAGGTATTGACTTTCTTGCTTATGGCTTAAAGCAACCAGGGCAAATGCTCGAAGTGAGCCACCACCAAGCTATTTCCATCTAATCATAACCAAGCTGACGAGAGAAAAAGACTCCAGTGGCATCAGACTTCAAATTGCTAGCCTATGCCTTGATCCTTCTCCGTGGAGAAGGCCATCCGTGTGTATTCTATGGCGACATTTATGGCGTACGAGGTGGAAATACTGCGCCCCCGATGGCGCCAGCATGCAATGGTAAGCTTCCAATTCTAACAAAAGCACGCAAACTATATGCCTACGGTGAGCAAGAAGACTATTTCGACCAACCAAACTGCATCGGTACGTCTTTTCACAACCCCCCCACCTTAATTTCAAAATTTTACAATTTCATTTTGGACTTATCGTTCCTGACTGAGGTCTCAGGTTTTGTTCGCTACGGAAATGCTCGTCACCGTTCTGGTCTCGCCTGCATTATCAGTAATTCAGGTGCAGCCAAGAAACGCATGTTCATTGGTCGGCAAAATACGAACCAGCAGTGGATAGATATCCTAGGGCACCAGCCGGGGGCGGTCGTTATCGACAAACGGGGGTATGGGCTTTTCACCGTCAACTCTATGAGTGTCAGCGTCTGGGTTGATTCAGCCGCAGTTGCTGGTCGTGGTGTTGAGGACAAGTTGTGAGTTCTCTTCGTATCTCCCCCCTATTTTCTGGCCCACGCTAACCCAGACACATTACCAGCAACGTAAACATTTATGACTATTGATTGTTAGTAACTGACTCCGTTAAGTCACAAAATGATGTATAATAATTTCAACTACTACAGTAGGCAACTACTACAGTAGGAAAAAAATTTTAAAATCACAGTCGGCTCCTTAGGCACAATACATAGCACATTTCTTAGGGCTGCCCATAAACTTGTGTGTACCGGTACATAAATCGTAACCGCCACTTCCGCAGGCCGCAAGTAGATACCCAACCCACAGCTCACCCTGAATCCATGCCCTAACGGTGAAATGGAAACAGTCTCCATTATTAAGACACACACCGAACGTTTTGTTTCCCTCCGGGTGGTACCTGAATCGGCAGAAGCTCGGTGAAACATTCTGAATCCACGTGTTGTACAAGACTGCCTGTTCCTGATTCCTGAAAGATAATGTGGGCCGGCACGCCCGTGGATGTCTCATAAAAAACTTCCCCCGAAGTTCCGTGTTCCTGATTTTCAAACTCTGAATTCCTTGTTCATTCTCCATTCATTATTAATCTATCAGGATGCAGTTGGGTTCAGTGGATAGGGCGAATAGACATTTGGGACCTGACCAGACGCGATCGGACAATTTTGCCAAGTATTTGGTAATTTTCTGAAGAGATGACTGGATCTTATCCTGTCTACCGGGTCGCTCTATGCGGTTTAGCGTTGATCGGAAACATCCGTTGATGTGATAGCCAATCAATGGCCCTTGTCTAATACGAAGAGCCTCGAATCCTTCGATACCCTCAATCCATCTGCCTGCAAGAGATTCCGTGCAGTACAGAATGTAGGAGTCAGCATTTTGTTCTCGATAGATTCTTGACTCGTTCCCAATAAATTCCTTGCCCACTATAAGAAAGGTTTACCGCTATCCTCAAGATATACCTTCATAATCAGGAGCCGTCGCGATAAGTCCGTGCTTTGACACCAGCCAAGAAACTAGTAAGATGGTGTAACAAGATAAGGTGGCCGTTAGAGCAAAAATAGAATCTCCACTACCGGTAAAATATAAACAATACATATACACCCGGTATGTGTCACGTACCTGTAACTCGGTAACGCAATTCCACATAGGCTAACCCCACCACCAGCAATACCTGGCGAAGTTGGCGTGTCTCGGTTCAGCCTCCTAAGCGCCTCATCTCGCTAGAATGCGTTTAGTGGCTTGCAGGATTCACTATCGGCCCAATCGGCGGCTGTATTAATACGAATTGACCGAAATCACCGACCAGCCGATGTGCTGTCCGGAGTTCTCTTCCTGGGAACCCGTCACCACCCGGGTCCATTCGGGCGATCTTCCGCCCGAAATTGATTTTGGGTCTTGTATGATATGATATGACTCTGTACAGATAGTATTTGCAAAACTTGAAAATATCGCTTGTCCAGATCGGGTTGATACCGAGACTTAGGTACAGGTGGTCCCTGATTTCTTGATGACCGTGGCTTACCCTTTTCCAGGGCTCGTGTTGTTCGATACCCGCTGCCGTACTGTAGCGACATGTCATGTCCATGTCGAGCAATGCATCACTGCCAGGTTCGTCCCGGACATTGCCATCAATTGATTCAGATATTATTAGACGTGTCTTAGCTATTGTGCGAAAATGAAAATGTTTTGATCGTCATTTGTGTATCTTATGTTGGAACGCTTATATTCCTCTTCGACTTGATTATATTAGACTCTCAAGTTCTTGACTGTCATTTGAGATATTCCTCGAGTCTTACTTCTCATAAACACCTGTCAATCGTTTTCATTAATTTATCACAATCGCTATACCATCAAAATGCGTCTCTCGTTGGTCTTGTCTCTTATGCCTCTTGCAGGCTTCGTCGGAGGTATGTCGAAGTCGTGCCCAACCTAACGGCCTAGGTATTAGCCCTCTAATAGAATCATCAGCTCTCCATGTCACCGAGCCCGAGAAGGGTGCCGATCTCAAGGCTTCCGATTCTCTCACTGTGAAGTGGACTCACGTTGAGTAAGTTCTGCCCTCGTCTCTAAATATCTTACGGTGTTAGGGTCATATCTAACTCTGATGCAGCACCGATGCTAAGAGCTTCAACCTCTACCTCGTCAACAACGCTGTGTATCCCCCCATTAGTGACAAGCTTGCTACCGACGTCAAGACTTCCGATGGCTCCTACACCATTGACAGCCTCCCTGTCTCTGCCGGGTATGATACTTCCCGATGAAGCACTACTCTCTCATTTTCAGCCTCAACGCCCTCCAATCCATTTCTAACATCTCTTCTTGATATAGATCGGGCTACCAGATCAACCTCCAATCCGACGTGACCATGAACACCGGAATCCTCGCCCAGTCCGAGCAATTCAACGTCACCGGCTCCGCCCAGAGCTCCTCCACCTCTAGCACTAGCGCCTCTTCCAGCACTTCCTCCAGCGCTTCTACTTCGGGCACTACCACCGGTACCTCCACCACCGACACCTTGATCACCATCACCGGCACTAGCACCAGCTCGACTGGTACCGCCACCGGCTCCAGGACTACTGGTACTTCCGGCGCTGCTTCCTCGACTGGTGTTTCTGCCAGCGGTACCTCGTCGCAGACTGCTGTTCCTACTACCGGTGCCGCTGCTGCTCTTAAGGCTGCCCCCGCTGCTGCTGCCGCTGGTCTTTTGGCTGGTGCTTTGGCTTTCGGTCTGTAAGCTTGAGATTTTTGAGGAGACAGCTTGAGCTGAGACGAGGTCGGATGGACTGGACCGTTATTGGGGTGTTGAGGGGATGAGAAGTGATGAATGTCGAGGGTATGGTAGAATTAGATTGGGGTGAGGTCAGGTGGGGAATAGAGATATACAGGGATTTAATAATAGATGGAATGGTTTGTTTTTTGTCTTATATTCTATCTCTATTGTTTAATACGTGCTGATGTCCTGCTTGGAGGTTGATAATCATAACATTATTGTTGACATGCTACCTATTACATTGCTGTCTTGCTTGAATGCCGGCTGTAAATCACGTTCTACAAATGAAGCCCGTCTCCTATCTACGCCGGGTAATGATCGAACGAGAAGCTCTGAATATTCTGGAACAATCCGAGGTTCAGTCGCTACGTGTCACTACGTGTTACTACGTGCAAGAACACAATTACTAGCGCCATGGCCTTGGGAGTTTCCATGATCGGTCTTCCTCTGCGGATATATATTGTGCACGAGCGCATGCGTATTCCAACCAACGTCCAACCACCGGTGAGCACACACCAGATACCTAAGCGATGCTGGTTAGGTTATACTGGGTTTCAAATTCTTCTAGGTTGGCAGCATACCTGATATGCATTCCTAGGTTAAACCTCTACTGTTCATGCGACTGAGATGAACCAGCCGGCTTTGTCTGGGAACTACCTGATGAATTCTGATTCTTGCATCCTTCAAACGTAATAATGGAAATTTTTGTAGACATAAAATGGCAACGAGGAAACATCCATGGCAAATAAATTAAAAGGATACCAAGATAGGTAGCCTGCTATGCTAGATCATATTGCCTTAAGTAATTAGCAACTCGCACCTCAGAATTTGGCATCGTCCTTTTCCTCTGCACTCTCTTACTGCTCAGCATAATAGCTATAATCCTGGTTAAGCAGATAGAACGATTTAGGCTCAGGCTGCCCACTGCCACCCTCCCATGTCGGGGTGGTCAAGGTCTTTGGCGTATTGTCGCGACGGGTGCCCGAGAAGACATACTCAAATGTCTTGGCCCATTGGACGCGGTTGTTCAGGCCCTCCAAACCCCACAGTTCCTGCAGGAAATGCAAGACCGAGCTGTGGGTGTATTCGGAATTCTTGGCGTACGAGGTACCTTCGTTGTGGATGAGGGTGTTTGCGGGGATCCAAGGGCTAATGAGGAAGGCAGGAACGCTGGACGGGGCAGTTAGTGTGGAGGTCTTTTCTGGATCGAGTGAAGATTGGCTTACCGGACGCCCAGGCGAGTGAAGTCATAGCTGACATGGTGGCCCTCGGACGTGCCAGTGAAGGTAATGTTATCTTCCGGCTGTGGCACGTTCAACGGGGTCGGGACGTGATCGGCGAAGCCACCGTGCTCGTCAAAGTTGATAATCAGGAGGCTGAAGAGTATATTTTAGTCTCAAACAAGCTCGACGGATCCTTGATTAGGCATGATGACTTACGCATTGTCCCAGTACTTGGACCGACGGAGAGCATCGTACAGGTGCTTGACCATCTGCTCACCAGATGCCATAGGACTGGTCGGGTGCATTGAGTCAATGGTGCAGCACTCAGGGTTGATGTATGAGAATGTGGGCAGAGTACCCTGCTCCAAGTCGCGGTAGAACTCGTCCGCGTGGGCGAGGTGATCCATCGCGTTGTCTTGAACCCACTGCGAAATGTTAGCACGATCACTTTTGACATAAGGTTGGGTGGGGCCTACCTTGTACATGAATGCGTCGATAATGTCGGTCTCGTAGTACTAGAGGTGGACTTGATCAATGACTGCCAAATACTGCCAGAGAGGGTTAATCTTACGTTCTTCCAGCTGATGTTCTTGTTGCTCAGCGATTCGAAGATCGATGTTGCGCAGGTAGTACCCGTCACATTGTTCCAGAACCCGGCAGACTGGTCAGTGTTATCGACAAAACCACAGCTTGATCCCGAGGTTGCGAATTGACGGTTGGGGTTGGTTGGGCCAGGGTGCTCAGCGAACTATATCTCAACTCGTCAGTTTCGACACTCCCCCTCTCCTTCTTTCTGTCAAAGAGAGGACTTACATAGGCGTCGAAGAAGGCAAAGTTTTGTGCCAGCTCCGCCAGTAGGGCCGTCTTCTTCTGATCATAGGCCTTGATCACAAAGGCCGCATCTCCGGGAGTCGACTTGTATTTCTCCGACTGGCGCTCGACGAAACCACCCATGTTGGGGACATCATCGTTGGTGATGTTCCACTTGCGGAAGATCTCATAAGTGACACCCGCAAAGTTGTGATCGGGATCGACGAGCGGGACTTCCGTCTCGAATGGACCAGCGCAGATATCCAGAGGTTCTCCCCACACAGTCCAATTGGCATTGGTGTATTGATTGCAGTAGTCAATTTTGCGCAGGTTGTCGATGTCGGGGTGGAAGTCCCAGTAGCCGGCAATGTTGTCGAAGGAGTGATTCTCCAGGGTGAGGTAGATGACATGCTTGATCTAGAAGAGGCATTTTGGGATCAGTTGCTCTGATCATAACTTTCACTTGGGGGGAGATACTGTGAAGTACTCATATCTCACTCACGTTTTCACGCAGCTTGCTCCAGCTTTGGGTGTTAGCTGACGGCGGTGGTGGCGGGAGAGCCGATACAGCAGTAATGAGGCCCGAGAAGGCCGCGATCTTCAAGGCTGACTTCATGATGCTGGAAGTCTTCTCAGCTGAATTGACGATCAGTGGTATGAGTAAGAACTGGACGAGGGCGAATTGCGAGCAGGGATGAATGGGCATTCTTATATGACTGCAGCGGAAATTGCTTGCTTGGTTGGCAGTGTCTACTCTACACCTGCCATCTTGGGAGCAGAGGCCCTCCTCCACCGGCACCTGCCGCAATTTCGCTTCATGATGGGCTCCATCTCTCCATCTAGCGTCTTGGTTAGGAACCTATAACTGACGCTAAGACCGTCGCGAGTCAGCAACGGAAAAGACCCGAAGCTAGTGTCCCGGATTTGTCGGTAATGGAATTGAAACCGAACCCTGTCATGGCTTGCAGACACGTAGTCCACTCTTCACACTACTCCTATATAGATGGGGATTGGTACAATAGGCAATCTCATCCCTGTAGGGATGTAGGTGGTGATGATAGAAAGAAGGGAGAAGGGAGAAGGTAGAAGGGAGAAGGGAGAAGAGGAGAGGCACGCAGGAGATTTCCCTTTCTGACCTCGTAACTATCATAACTGGTGTTTAATTTGGCAGAGAGCGGGTGACATTGTCCGCTTTATCGTGACTTTTGAAATCTATACATCATTATTGATTGTCGTGTTGGATGTCGGATGTACCTCCTTTGGGGACTGACCACGAGGCTATATTTTCCCGAGTCGGATACCCGATACACGCGATCTCCAAAGTTAATATTAAATAATAATCAGCCTGCATAATCATCCAGAAATTCAAAAATCAAAAAGAGAGTTACATGACTTTGAACAAATGATCCAAATGATCTAAACAAGGTACCCCACCGGTCAGCAGGATCCAACCAATCATCGTTGAGTTCTCACCCGCGATTACAATCCTCCTCGTCTGATTGGCCAACTCCTCAGATTTAAGCACTACCAAGCTCCATATGGCTCCACCGCCTGCCAATTGTGCCCCGCCCACCAGCTGATCCTCCGCGAATCAGCGTGGCACGTGCCTGAGCAACACCGTCGCAACACCGACCAGTGCCAAGCACGTTGTTCCTTAATAGGCTGGGATGCATTGCGATCGGCCGGGGACTCTGGACTGTCCGCCCTGCCACGGGCACCGCGGCCACCACGGGCAACAAGTGTCCCTCGATTTCTCCGCACTGGATGGTGTAACGCTTCCAAGCGAGAGACCACCAGAGGTGAGTGCACTTGCACATGCAGCTCCACGTTCTTTGCTCGCTCCCTCCCTCCCTCTCTCTTAAGCCCGCCTTCTCAAATTCTTCTTCTCCCTTCTTTTCTTCTGCTCGCGTGGCAGTCACTTTGAGACATCCCTGAATTAAAAAAAAAAAAATTCAACAAGGGATAACAATCATTTTCATCTGGATCCAGTGATCCAGACCACTCGCTTCTTACGAGTCCCTTCTTGATCGCCATGTCAATCACTTCCACCAGCGGCCTCATGTCTAACTACTCTCGTCTCTCTGAGCACCGCTCCTCCACCGAGGAGGAGAATGAAAAGGATATGCACCTGCGCCTGCAATCCGATGTCGAAGCTGCCGAGGGTCTGAATCGTCGGACGGCGACAGCAGACAAGAAGGCCTCGCGATGGATTGACGGACGTACTGTCTCCGATGCCATTATCGGTCTTTCGGACGGCATGACAGTTCCATTTGCCCTCACTGCGGGTCTATCAGCCTTGGGCGACACCAAGGTGGTTGTTTTTGGCGGCATGGCGGAGCTTATCGCGGGTGCCATCTCTATGGGCTTGGGTGGCTACCTCGGCGCAAAGAGCGAAGAGTAAGCCAAGCTTTCCCCCACCAACCTTTCAATTCACTGCCCGAAATCTACAACAATCATATCCCAATGGGCCTCGAGAGAGCAAGCATAGCTAATCAGATATAACAGGGAATCCTACAAAGCTACTCTCAAGGAGACCGAAACTCAAACCATGACCGACCCCGCTTCCATTTCCACCACCATCGAGGAGATCTTCGAGCCATATGAGCTGCCCAGCGAACTCGTCTCCCAATTGACCGGCCATCTCGCCGCCTCCCCCATGCTCCCGTCTTTCCTTATGAACTTCCATCACACTCTTCCCGAGCCGTCTGGCTCCCGCGCCGTCATCTGCGCCCTGACTATCGCCCTGGGATACTTTATTGGCGGCTTCGTCCCTCTCCTGCCTTATTTCTTTGTCGGTCCTCACGATGCTTTCGTCGCGCTGCGCTGGTCCATTGCCACGATGGTTGTGGCTCTGTTCATCTTTGGGTATGGCAAGACCTGCTTCGTGAGCGGCTGGAGTGGGCGCAGAAATGTGCGCAAGGGCGTGATTGGGGGTTTCCAGATGGTGCTGGTAGGTGGTGTGGCAGCCGGATCAGCAATGGGACTGGTCAAGGCGTTCCAAGCGCTGGCAAATGGGCATGAAAATGCCAAACAAGATTAAGGCGTGTGTGAGAGAGTGAAGGGCAGCTTCATATGTAAAACCTCGATTCCCCTCGTTTTTTCCTGGTTGGGTTTGAACTGGCGTTCATGGCATGGTTTTTCTTTTTTTTGGATGGAGGACACTCGGGGTGTATCGGCGTTCGTTTTTTCTCTCCTTCCTTTCTTCGAGTCTCTGCTTCATGACATTTGTTCATGAACAGAGGCAGTCTACGGACAATACGGACAAAAGCTTCCACCGCAGCAATCAATATAGACATGCTTCTTTGCATCAGGTCGCCCAGATAACAATATGTTCTAGTAAACGAGAAAAAACCGAGTAGGATGAAAGATGCGATTGATGCGCATTGATAGTAGAATTTTTACAAACAAACTAACTCCAAGGTATACATACATCCCAACTCCCTTCTCAATCTCAACACTACAACTTACTACCCACAGGCCTTACAACTCTCAGTTCATCATGAACAATCTTCGCCACCCTCCCACCATCATCAATCGCCCCATCAATGAAACCCCTCCATCCAAATGACGAATCCGAACTAGCAAAGAACACATTCCCATGCCGTTCCCGCAAAGCCTGTAAATACTTCGTCGTCATACCCGGCTGCAACCACTCCCACGCCCCACGGGCAAACTCATCCTTATGCCAATTATGGAACACCAACCGCTGCACCTTCATATCTGGGTGGAACGCCTCAAAGGCTTGCTTGGTGACTTGAATGTCCTGCTCGGGATCTAAATGGACACCTGGCAGGGAACTGCCAAATGCCACGAGATGAGTATTCCCCGCAGGCGTGGTTCCATCACCGAATGTATAGGTGAGTCTTCCGTTGGGGTAATTCGTTGCACCGAGCGAACGCATCTCGGGATTGGCAACCTCCGCATGACACTTCACTACTTGATTGACGTGTCCCGCTAGGGAAGCTTCCGTTTTGAGAGTCGGCAGGGCTGGTGTAAAAGCCAGTGTATGCAGGACGTTCAGCGGGACAGTGCACACAAGACGTCTGCCCTTGAAAACTTCCACTCCATTTCGAGCGGTGACTTCGACTCCATGGCCGGTATCAACCACGTCCTTGACAGGCGTGGAGAACGTATAATCCAATCTCCCCGTGGCGACGGCTTCGTCGAAGATTCGTCGCGCGAGTGCGGACTGGCCATCGCGCAGCTTGTACGTGAGTCCGATAGCCATGAAATCGGGGTAATTGTAGTTCATCAATGCCCACCACCGCAAGAGTTCGAAGAAAGAGGCTTCTTCCCATTTGGCGCCGTGCGTGATCGCGAGGAAGCCCTCGAACATGTTCTTTTCTAGCGGTGTCAAGTGCAAGGTAACTTGGGCCATGCGGTCTGCCATGGACATGTGGTCGTACTCTTGTACGCCGGCCATGTTGAATTCGATATCGTGTGGGTAGGGAATGACACTGCGGCCGAATTGGCCGTCCACGTTGATGAATTTCTTAAACGCGGATTCCACAGTTGCATCCTGTTGACGTCCGAGTTAGCAACAATCCTCTCCATCTAACCTTTTCTCTCCCTAAGGAAAGGAATCAATATGGTAAGTAAACATACCTCCTCATCATGCGACAAATGCTTAACCTCCCCATCCAAATTAACAGTAACCTTCGCACCCCCCTCAACATTCTTCCTCGGCGAAACCTCCAACTGATCCATCATCCCATACCGCCTTAGCTCACGCCACACAAACGGTTGATGCCAATGCACCCACGTCCCACCCATTTCATACGCATATCCATCAATGTTAGACGACCACGACCGCCCACCAATACGATCCCGCGCTTCGATGAGAAGCACATTGTTGCCGGCGAGGGCGAGGTCCCGACATGTTGTTAGACCGGCGTATCCGCCTCCGATTACGATGGCGTCGTACGTCTTGTTTCTTGTGAAGTGTGTTGATGGGTGGATTAGACCGAGGGTTGGGACGCCTTGGATTAGGCCTGTGGATTGGGTCCATTGATAGCCGTCGCGGCTTTTAGGGGAAGTGGTCATGGTGGGAGATTGTGCAAGAGATTGTGATGCAATTTTGGTGGATTGTTTTCTGAGAGATTGGAGGTATCAGGGAGTACTTATATTCTCATACCTCGAACATATTTGGATCATGTATACCCCGTGATTCTGCGGCTATCAAGGTCGTTGCCTTGATCTGCTCGGAATTGTGGGTGGAGTTCCGAGGTAGATACCGATATCGAGACTTATCGCCCGCGCTTGTGCGGGGAAAAGGCGCTTGTTTTTCCATTTTGGGTATCGATATTGTGTTATCTTCTCAGATCTATGTGTCGTATGATCTTCTAGTTCCGAGCTTCAGATCTGGCTGTATTTACATGGGCCTTATTGCGGCAACCGTTCTGAAGCGACAGACTACCGGAACCAATCTCAATGAGACTGAACAAATCGCTTAGTGCCTTTACCTATGATCTGTCTCTTCCATAACCATTTGTTCCTTTTCTAAGCATGAATTTCTTGAGAAACAATTAGCTATGTAGATGTTGGGTGTGGCCCTCATCGAAGCTTCCGATATGCCATACCGGTCCGCTCTTTCTCCACATTGTCCAATCACATCGCCCCTCCACTTTGCCCTTCTCGGTCTGCGCTTCCGCTTCCGAGCATCCTTCAACTCCCATCCCTCTTGCAAAGACACACCCTCGTTAGATTCAATTGATGCCGAACAGTCATTCCTCGGAACATGACAAGCGAGTCACCCGATCGAGATGTGGATCTGACCACATCGTACCATCCGAAGAAGCGGGCGAAATACACTCAGATCGCTTGGTTCGTCTACCCTCGCTCATGCTTGTAGCCTCCTGCAGGCTTCTGGGATACTAAGCGCTTGAGCTGACAATGTTAGCAATGAATGTAAGCGGCGTAAAATCAAGTGTACCGGCGGGTCTACATGTTCACGCTGTGCGCGTGGCAAGATCCCCTGCGCCTATCCTACGGATCGCACCCCAATCCAAGAGACCGAGTTCAAAGATGCACGGTATGTGTTCATTACAAGGTATGAGTAGTCAAGCCCACTGATTCCGTATAGCGTCGGTCCCAGATTTGACTCCGTTGACCGGCAACTGGAGATGCTCCAGCGGGAAATGCGGAGTATATCTACTCGCCTGCGAGAGCTAGAAGCCTCCAGCCCGGGATCTTCGAAACCGGCAAAGACGTCCACTCCAAGGGAATTGGATCGTATTTTGAACGCGCCAAAGTCACCGCCATATGTTGGGCCAACTAGCGCGGAGTTTGGCCTACGGCGACAGAGAGCTTCGTCTCGGAATCCTGGTAGTGACAATGAAGCTGATGAGGACATGCCTTTGTCTACACCAACCCGAAGTCCCACTCCAGAGGGGACGGCTTCGCATGCGGGGAGTGGGTTCCGCCTCGGGCTTGATGATGCACTCCGCCTGGTACAGGTTTACGAAGATCTTGTTGGGGTTATGTATCCCTGTGTGGATATAGATAGTGTTCGCGCTTATGTGCATGATTACTATCGCTCACACGATACGATATTTACCGACGCGACTGACTCGCTGGATAAAGGGTCGACGGATCAGGATTGGTTCTTTGCGAGGGATATTCAGGTGTTGAAGTTGATTCTTGCGACTGCCCTGCTGGCTGAGTCTCATGGCCGTAGTGAAGCTGCGGCGCAGCTTGCGGATAGTGTTGAAGACCGGTTTGCCAGTCGGTTCAAGGTTGCCGAGGTCGATATGAAAGAGATCTTGATCATGACATTATTGGTACGTCGATGCCCTGCCTCAGTTTTTATCTCTCACATCAGAGATATACATCTGGGTCTAACATTCATCAACAGTCAATCTTCCACTCATATCGTGACGATGAAGTCATCTCCTGGCGCATGACACGCATCGCGACCAGTGCCTGCATGGAACTAGGCCTTCATCGGCAGGAAACCTGGCAGCGTACAGGGGGTGTCTTCCCCGGCGAGCTTGCTTGGACTTGGGCGATGCGACTCTTCTGGTGCATCTATGTCCTAGATCGGAAGTGGTCGTTTGGCAGTGGATTGCCTTTCGGCATTCAGGACATGGATATGGATACAAATCTGCCTGAACCGGGACACTCTACTCCATACTTGACGTGCATGATCTCGTATGCGCGGTTGAGCACTAAGATCTGGGGCTTGGTCATGGAGTGGCCCAAACACTCGCGATTAGCGACGGCTGATAAATGCGCCGAGTTGGATGCACAAGTGCAGCAATGGATTTGGTCGATTCCACGCGAGCTACGGTTCAACCCGAATTGGCAACCTGGCTCACTTGCAAGACCCGAGAGTTCACCTCAAAATGATCGTGCGATGATGTTGCAGGTTTTGCTCGCGTTGCAAGGGAATCAGCTTCGGATTCTAGTATATCGACAGAATCTGCAAAGCAGTGAGCACATCGCCGCAGACGTTGCCGGTGCGAATATAGCCGTCGAAACGGCGAAAAGCACAATCCATATGCTGGAATATTTCAGCGGCGTGACGAACATTTACTTTCAGCGCCCGGAGCCGTTCAACTATTTCTTAATCTCCGCATTAGCTGCTCTTCTCTTGGCAGTCTTACACGCACCGAGTCGCTTCAGTCACGTCTGTCGACCAGAGTTTTATACCGCTATAGAACTCGTACGTCGCTCGGCGACTCGTGCTCGAACATCGCGACGGTTGCAGAAGATCATCCGCAGTCTGAAACACATTCAATTGCACAAAGGAGGCCCAGACCACCAAGCAAACCCTCACGGTCGTCCGGCGAAACCAGCGACTCGAGGAACAAAAAGGCCCGCAGATTATCCAGCGACACATGCAGACTTGACACCATCGTATGGTCCGTGGGATGTCAATCTTCTCTCCACTCCAGCGTCGCAACCCACGTCCAATCTGCGCCCTAATCAAAACTACGACACGTCAACGACTACGTGGCAATTCTCCCCCGGAACGATGATAGATGAGCCTAATATTTGCGAAGATCTGAGTAGTTTCTTCGAGAATGCGGGTGATCTCTATTTCGATTCCCATGCGGCTTCGGACTTGCATTTGCCCAGTGGACCGGATTTGTCTCTAGCCAGGGGTGTGGATATGGGGTTCTTTTCTGTTCCTGCGAATCCGCAGTCACCTACAACTGCTTTTGATGCTTTTGAGGCTGATAATGAGGAGTTGACGCGTGTGATGGCTGGGTTGCTATGAGATCTAGAGACAGCATGCTTGAATTACTGTGGTTGACTTAATTGCTTCACTCGTTCGGCTTGGAAGCCAAGATTTTTTGATAAAAAGAGAACTGATATACAGTGCTTGGTGATCAGGTAATTTGGCAGGGTTATTGTACAAAGCTGACCGCCACATATTACAAAATTCCCCAATCGGCATCTCGATCCGATTATTCGTCAGCATGCTTATCGCACGGGTTGACAGTAGTTAATTCCTGCAACACGTTGTCGGCTTGGAGACGTGGAGACGTGGCGGCGTAGATGTTCAAGGCATATTGCGTCATGGCTCCCTCATCAACTATATTGCCCAGTATTAACGATGGCTTGTTAGTTCATGATTTATTTCAAGTTACTTGGAGTCCCCGATCTGGACAGACCATATCGGGTATGCTGGTCGATCGGTGAGGTCATTCGACAGGGAGGGGTACAACGTGATGCGATGCACATGTAGATATATGTGGGGTAGGATTTCCTTACACAGATAAACCCTAGACTACTGGAAGCCTGGAATTGAATGAAAAATGAAAAGAATCGCAGCGATTTCCCCGATCAAAGTGTCGACAGTCAATTGGTGGGGGCCATGCCATCTCGCCGTGGGATGATAATCCGGTTCTTCAGCTACTCGACGTACTGCGTCTAGCTAGTAAATAAATCAGATCTGTATTTAACGCTGGTATCGTCTTCTTACAAGCAAGTGCGAGTCGCATTGATTACCTTACCTGTGTGGTATAACATAATTGGCCCTAGGAATGCTGGCTGTGCAGTACAGTGCCAAGGTGTTGCTTTACGGGCGTAAGGGGTCTTGTCTGGCTGAGTACATAGCATAGCCACTCTTGCTGGCATTCTCGGGGAGATACGGAGTAGAGTTGGTCGAAATATGGGGTAAGAGGGGTTTCATTGTAGACGATGTGTATGTTATAGGATATGTTACTGCCTAGATCTTATTCTATGTTTGGCATCAAGACCATGTATTAATTTGGGGCGGAGAGATTGTAAAATTGTATTTCATGTTGCCCTTGCTTGGTCAAATTTTACTTGCATCTCCTGGTAGTATCTCGCGATGCAGGCAAGATCGAATGCAGTCAGTCCTTGAGCGGTGCATATAGCAGAATCAGGGAAGTAATCAAGAAATGTACACGGTTTAGGGTTTGTGAGTGTTTACAGCGGTCGCAAAACATACTACTACAGGTGCTAGCAGGCTTAAGCCAGCAAGTTAGAGTACCAAGTAAGTTGAAAGCACGCTCTCTTATAACCAGTTAGCAGGGAGTATTGAACCACTAGCCAACGCAGGCTAAGAATGATGAGGTCAGGCAAAGTCCTCACGCCATGTGGCGCAGCAACTGGCTCGTGCAGGTAAAGGGAAGGACGTTCAAGGAACACGTTGATGAACGCTGGCCAATGTCAATTAATACGTACCAAATAACTAGTTATTGTAGAATTGTAGAACACGCTGACATCCTCCAGCTTAGTACGACTCTAGAAGATAATCAGCACGCAGTCATTACCCGATCTGTAGCAAGTCGAAGCTCTGGAAATGAAAGGACCTTCCCAAGCCTTGCATCGACGATGCACAGCCCATTCCGCACGTATGGCTTCTCCACCCTCGCACCAGGCAGCCATCAAGATTGGACTTGGCGAGCCAAAACGAATACGATTAGAGCCATAAGGATGCTGGTTAGTAGTTACAGTAGTAGTCTAGTAGTAGTGCGGTAGTTAATTATAATCATGATTACGGGGTTTTGTCACGGTCGTGAATATGGGGATGTCGTTACAATGGTCTTTCACAATGTGACTGTACGAGAATGCGATGGCTGGTGCTGCCCGTGTCCTGACTCCTCAGGCCTGCAGGTACCTGTAAGCGCCCTCGTGGGGATTTGACGGGAGCTCTGGGCCTTTTCATTGGGGGATGGGGGTGCGACGTTGGAATGTGAAACGGGAGTTTGGTCTAGCACTGGTTGGAGGTGTCACTCACTGTCCGTGGGTGATTGAACGTGGGTAAAGTCTGAGTACATAGGGGAGGTATAGTAACTAACAGAGAGGATTATTTCATATTCTTGTCTTGGCAGGTGCAGTTATCTATACTCATCGCATAGATTGAGAAAGGAGTGATAATCGTTGAGTCTTTGGGATCAGAGTTAAACATACTTAGGTTCCATTGATTGTTTATTTACTAGCCACGATATAATGCAATGTCAGTTTCATAGCTTATGAATACATTGATTTGAATGAACAGTAGCATGGTAACTTTGCAGGGTCATCTTTCAATCATTCTGCTCTACCCTAGTATATGAAATCGTCACTTCTTCTTTCGCTGCCGCATCCGCACCCCAAAAAGGTAATGACGACAGCGACGTCAACTCGACACGATGAAGCCTCATCTGCGCCCAGATCAATCTTCACAAAAAAAGCAGAGACCAAGACACTTCAATCTTGATCCTCAAATCTACATCTTTTGATCAGTCATTGTCATCTTGACGGGTGGTGTCTCCCAATCTCCGCTTAACAATGGCGCCCCTCCCCGAATGGTTCCACGCCCTCCTCAATCATCGACAAGTGATCACCTCCGACGCCAGCTTCTCCGAAAAGGCAATCGTACTCCTTGTCGTGGGCCACATCCTGGTCCTCTACACGGTGTTGTGTTGGCTAGGAGCTGGCACGGTCAGCGGTAAGCCTCATCCTCATAATGAAGCCGACTCCAAATCGAAGGTGGAGCCTCAAGCTAAATACAATGGCATCTACAGCAGACAGCCGCGATCATCGAAAGACCGAGTGTTTGGAGGGCCAGTTCGAGCTCCAGCCCGAGCCGCGAGAATCAAGCAAATCCATGTCCAACGATGAGAAACAGGGCCCGAGCTCCTCCACCCTGAACCTGCGTATTTGATGACAGACCAATGTCAATGTCAATGTTGGTGTTGGTGCCATGTGATTGCGATACGTCGAATTCTCCGCGAGCTACCACGGAGCAAACATACATAGCTCCCTCTTCATCCTTGGCTTCTCAGCTTGACACTTTGACAATCCGTTCGACTCGGCGAATAAAAATACCTAATTACCGCTCAGGTACCGGCGAGCTTTGATCTGCCATGATTGGACGGTCGCGCGACAAACGGCGATTCTGAAACTTGGGGGCGCGGGAAACTAAACTATGATGGTCTTACGGCGAACGATGTCATACTGTATGCAGTTTGCCGGTGTTACCGTGATATGATAGCTATGAGGCATGCATTATTATTCGGTTATACGAGTGTACGAGGAGCCCCCAAAACTTGAAATCGGTGGCTGGAAAGGGGACGAGAGGACTGGTGGGATTTCCAATCGGCACTGACAATGGAGGTTCTTAATTGAAATATCGGGTGGCTGGTTGACCCCTGAATTTGCTGTTCATAGGGATAAGCTGTTTGACTGTTTGACATTATTGGGTGCCTGTTTTTTAATTAGTCTTGTTGGGAACGTTCAACTTTGAGACATGAAGCAATAGAGCTGCACATCCTCATTTCTTCAGTGAGGCGCTGGGGCCTCGGCGGCTCAAGGACCCGCGAAATAGTCTTCGGTAGTGCCGAATGGATCTGAAATTTCAGAAAAATTTTACTGCCCAAGCTGTGAGGAGCTGCTATTATGACATGGTACTGTAGTTTTACTGGTTAAGAGTTGGGCTTGCTGTACTATTCGTTACTATTATTTAAGTATTGCGTCCTATTCGCTGGACTGGATCGATAGTCAAGTAGAGCTGTCAAATGTCAACCCAAAGTATGAACTTCCCCTGACTATCAATTGCGGTTATGCGGTAGGTTCCAATTCATCTTGTCGTACAGAGTAAACTCACACGTGACCCCCCCGCCACGATCCCTCAACAGGCCCATGTTGACAAATGTATCACCAATTCACCATGTTCCCGGATCCTGCCGCGTCACTCCGAGGCCAGGTTTCCTTGGAACGATTCTCGCGATTCGGCGTTTCCGTCCACCTACGGCCCCGGGGCTGTTATCTAGGTAACTGGAACTGACTAGGTAAGTTAGTTAGTTAGTTAGTTAACTACTCCATAGTTAGTTAACTAGTTAACTAACAACTAAAAACCCGCTGACTAAGTAATGAAATGAGATTCCAGCTTCAGGCTCGGAGTAGTCTTAGTTACTACGGAGTACTAGGCAAGTTTCGGGACTACTGAATCACCCCGACGACCAATCAGTAGTCGGACGCTGTACGACCGTTGGTGGGCTAAGCGAAATTGGGGTGGGAGAGTGAACAGGACAAGACGGACTCTCGTTGGCGGGTAATGATGGGGGCCAAGACTAATAAAGGGGGCTAATTAATGGGCAGCTTTTATTAAAAAGCTGCACAGTAATACTACTGTACTCCGGACTAACAAACAAATGCATAATCCATAGCTCTGTAACTACTGGATTTAGTTAGCTAGGCTGAACTTTGAAAGGGAAAATTTGCACTCTGCCGAGTCCCAAATTCCCAATCATTGCTGAAGTGTTCATTATTTCAGCAATTAGCCCATCGGCGGCCCTGCATTGGGTCCCGCTGCGGCGTAGAGACGAGACCTTACTCGAGAGGGGGTCTGCACCCGTGGTCCTATTCTGCACTTTAGCTCTCTTTAGCCGTCCTCCCTTGCGGTATTTTGGTTTTATACCTGCATAAGTTTCCTAGCGTCCTCCTTCGTATTCTACGGTGGTGGATGGATGGTGGATGGTGGATGTGGCTGCGTTGCCCTATGCTCCATAATTTGGATTGCTGATTATTATTGCTCCGTCATCTCTCGTAAGATTCGTAGGGCAGCTTCATTATGAAGGGAGCTTGTTTTTACTCTACTGCTAGGTAGGAGCTATGGGTTATAATCACCATGTTACTTGGTGATAACTCATGAGTATAGACAAGTTAGTACTAACCCTCGGCCTCGGTCGCTGCATGAGCAGCAACCTCCCTCTTTATTTGAGATTCATTCAATGCAGTCATCAATCACCAGTCACCAGTCCTTCTCGGCGATCTCTCGTGTATCAGCCCGATCGGCCTCCGTCAACTCCGTTCCGCCGCATCCGCCCGGTTCTCTCTCGGAGGGTTGAATGGGATCGTATGGGATCGTATGGATACCATGGAAGAAAAAAAAATGAATAAGTTCTGATCTGATTATCGATCATCCTAGAAGAAATCATCAACTCCAGATCCAACTGTAGTAAACAGCTATCTGATCATAATTCTCCTAGCGACAAAAGATGTAACTAAGGAGCACCCTCGGGACTAGCCATGGACTATGGTTAATCAATCATACAGTAGTTATAACTAAATACTTAACTAGTTAGCTACTCTGTACAAAGTAATAATTCTGTAGTCTAGTACTCCGTACTGTAGTAGTATGTAAACTGGAAAGTCTCTGACGTTATGGACTTTTTTTTTCCCCTCTGATTTTTGCTGCTGGACCGAACCCTGGAACGCAGTAATACCAATACCAGTTCCATACGGACCTCCCAACTTGGCTCCCCTTCTTAATCCTTTACTTCTTCCCTTTCCCCCGGTCCTCCTTCAATCTAATTAATCTTCACCTTGAGAGCTTTTCGACTTCACGCCCACCGTGCGCGCCTTGCATACAGACCGGTTCACCCACCACCGCTTAATTCAGACAATCCTCTCTCATACCGGTCTGTTGACAAGCAACTCGCTGCCACTCTCCCTGTCGAAATTCTTCCCATCTCATCCCGCGCGATCTAATCTCCCTCGACGCCTGTTCCCGCCCAACTCCCCTCCTCACTCTCCTCCCTATCTTCCACTACGAGTGATCCCACGAGTCTGTCTCCGCCAGGAGACTCGCAGCGTGCAAAATGAACACCTTTCCATCATGGAAGGATCGCTCGCAGAACCAGTTCGGCAAGCTCCAGATCCAAATGCCATGGCGCTCTTTTCAGATGCTCGTACCGCATCGCATGCGCCGCAAGATCCGCTCAAAGCTTCGAAGCCGCATATCACCCACCTCCTCTATCTCGACTCTGCGGACCTCATTCTCGCCTGCCGACACCCTTCGTTCGCTCCAGTCTCATCGCTGGACTATGTATGACTTTCAGTACCTGCTACTCCTGATCCTCGGTTTCTTCTCCTTGACGATCATCCAATCCCCTGGCCCGTTGGGCAAGACCTCCATCGCGACTCTCCTCCTATTCTCCCTTCTCCTGCCGATCACGAGGCAGTTCTTCTTGCCATTCTTGCCCGTTGCCGGTTGGCTTATCTTCTTCTATGCGTGCCAGTAAGTGTCAACTCCTCTGTCTCCTGTTTCGTTGTGTGTGTGTTGCCTCCCGTACGAGCTTACGCCCGTATGGATGGCGCACGGAATGCTTCTCCGAGAGCTGGGTCTTGAGGGCAAAGCTTGGTTTTGCTTTTGCCGCTCAAGGTGGGAATTGAACATCTGGGTCTAACGAATTGATTACAACAGGTTCGTCCCTAGCGACTGGCGTCCCGCCATTTGGGTCCGGGTGTTGCCTGCCATGGAGAACATCCTCTATGGTGCCAACATCAGCAACATTCTGTCTGCCCACCAAAATGTGGCGCTTGATGTGCTGGCCTGGATTCCCTATGGTCTGTGCCATTACGGTGCTCCCTTTGTCGTCTCCTTGGTCCTCTTCGTCTTCGGACCCCCCGGAACCACCCCCCTCTTCGCCCGCACTCTCGGATACATCAGCATGTTTGCAGTGACTGTTCAGCTGGTCTTCCCTTGCTCGCCTCCATGGTACGAGAATCTGTATGGTCTCGCTCCGGCCGACTACTCCATGCAGGGTAACCCGGCTGGTCTGGCCCGGATTGATAACCTGCTGGGAATTGACCTATACACTTCGGGCTTCAAGCAGTCTCCCGTCGTCTTTGGTGCTTTCCCTTCGCTCCATGCTGCGGATTCGACCTTGGCCGCTCTGTTCATGAGCCACGTCTTCCCCCGACTGAAGCCCCTCTGGGTTACCTACACCCTTTGGATGTGGTGGGCCACCATGTACCTGTCTCACCACTATGCTGTGGATCTGGTCTGCGGTGGTCTGCTCGCGACCGTGGCCTTCTACTTCGCCAAGACCCGCTTCCTCCCCCGTATCCAGTCCGACAAGATGTTCCGCTGGGATTACGACTACGTCGAGATTGGTGATGCGTCCCGTGAATTCGGTTACGACCTTGCCAGTCTGGATAGCGACGAATGGACTGTTGGCTCTTCGTCTTCTGTCAGCTCGGGCTCTCTGAGCCCCGTTGACGACCACTACACTTGGGAAAGCGAGACCCTGACTTCGAACCACGACCTCGAGGCCGGTCGCTGAAGAACCCACCCGACATGCATATATCGGTTTTTGGCTCTGTTCACAATTGCATCATATCTTTTTTTCTCCCCTTGAGGAGACGGCGTTACCACTTCACGACACATGTTGGGACCATCATCTGCATCGAGCCATTTTCGACACCTACGTTTTTAATCACACCCTACTATTGAGGACCTCTGGTTCATGCGGTTCCCGATCCGCTTGGGCTGAAGGTTCTATTTTTACTTTTCTGGCTGTACATGCCATTGTTCATTCTCCGCCACTTGGGGTTGAACGTCTTTCCCGTCTATAATCTTAATACCGGCGGCGGGCCCTGGTTTCGCCTATCCGGGCTTGTGTGACTGCGGATGCATCTCCAATTCCGCTCGCATCGCCACCGTTGGACACCTTCGCTTGTACAGAAAATGGAACTCGCCTCGACGCCTTTTTTTCTTCGAGACGATCCATGACTTTCGATTCTTCAATTCTCACTTATGTCTTTCGCTACGACCTTTTTATCCACTGGATGAGCTTTATTTTTACTCTTCGCTTCACGCTCATCCAGTTTGCACAAAATATTTTTATCATTCGTGTCGATCGCTTACGAACTGGCGCCTGGGAAAACTTTTTTGGGAACACGGTTTACGAGGACTGGAAAGAAAAGTTTCGGCGCCTTGCTTGCACTATCACTCGCTGTGCATTAGAACATTTTTTGGTTGGACATTGGCTGCTTCGAGCACATTTTTTGCATTCGGCACATAGAAGGAGGAATGGGGATTGGAGACGACTATATTCCCTTGGTGGTGCCGTCGTTGCGAACCCTGCCTTGACAGGTTGAGATGAACCTGGAATTCTTTGAACGAAACGGGATGGACCTTGGACGTCGGGAAGTGAAGAAAGATGGGAATCTGGACGGAGCCCGTCTCCCTTCTCACCAAGCCCGGTTTAATTCGCCGATCATCGTTGGCTTCCGGGAATTATGAACCCCCTAATTCGATTCGATTCGGAATGTGCATCGGCACACAATACACTACGCACCCCACCTCCACGACCTTAATGTTTGACTCCTAATGTCTCTTTTTCCTGTTTCTTTTTTCTTCCTCTGTTCTCTCCTCGGGGAGACGGTGGTGGGTGCTTGTGTGGCTTTGCACTTTTTTCTGTTTTGTTGTTTCGAGTATGAACCCAGGGCTTCTTGCAGAGGCTTGTGGTTTTGGAGGATTATCATCGTGAGCATTATCCTTAATCCCTAGATGAAGTTATGAAGAATTGTACATTATTATTACTGTCGCTGTTTTCCTTGTAAGAAGCGCGCTCTTGTAGATGCGATTATCGTAGTCTGCTTGTTATAGGTAGGTATCTGTAGTCGAGTCTGGTATACCTGCACCCAACATCTATAGAACCATTTCCATTTCCATTTTTATTTCCATTTCCACCTTAGCTCCGTATAATATAATCTCGTATGTATCCCTCTGTTATACCAAACTCCAACCCGTATCAATTACTTATGGCCAACACACCCCGCCTTCCACAGATCATCCCCTGCTCTCTAACTGGCCGAACCAACCTGCACGGGTCGATCCCACGGGCCCCAAACCTTGGGATCCAGTCTGTGACTCTGGAGTCTGTGCATGTGCCTTTCCGGGACATGCCGCCGGGCTAGCCTAGAGTCCCCGAAACTCCGTTAGCGAGGGATGCTAGGAAGTGATTATGTAGATGGCGGAGGTCAGGTGAGGGTTGGACAGTGCTTATTATGCTTGGTTTTGGGCTTGTGTATGCAGGATTTGCGTTGGATGAGGTCGCGTGTGCTGTGCTGGGTTTGAAGGGGTATGCGTGTGTGTGTCTCGTCTCGTATTCGTTACCTAAAGGGTGTTTTTGTGTTCTGTAGGTGTGTATTAGGTTCTGGGAAGCGAGGGACGTTGCTGGTGTTGAAAATGTGATTGTATGATGGATGATGGTCTGGGTCTGGTGGAGGTACTGTATCAATCACTGTAGTAAAGCTAGGCGGGGATCACAGGTTGCAAGGGGGATCGCCGATTCATTTTTGGAATCCCGAGGGGTAAATTGTTCGACTCACACCAAGTTGTTCAGGAATGGCTAGAAGGTCAACGGTTTGAATAAAGCCTTTCCTAAGGTTCATGTATATAAACAGAAGCTGATCGACTGTGTTCTTATCATACAAGTCTCGGAACGAAAGTAATGCAATGAACAGACTAGCCAAAGCGCCTGTAAAGTTCTTTGTAAAAATCATCAAATCTCTATATTACTAATGGTCATTCCTTATTCCTCATCAAAAATCTGTACACGCTCTGCATACTCGCGGATATTCGACACGAACGTCTCTTCGATCTGGTCGCCTTTTCCGCCGGCCACGCGGAGGATAAGGTCGTTTAGTGACGCGCGACCGAGGATGTCAACATGATCACCTAGATGGTTTGGTTAGATTTCGAGCTTGATATAGTGGTATTTGAGTGAACCCCGAGAGGGGATTATAGTGAACATACCTGTGTTTGGTCCGCCTCGTGGTGAGAAGCGGTCCGGCTCATGGGGCATCTCAAAGACCTTGATCTTCGAGCCCGCGGGATTATACCGCTTCATGCGCCATCCCTTGGCACACATGTAGCCCGTGCTAAGCAGATTGACAGTTCCGTCGCCTTCGCCCATCATGACACCATGATCGATATTCTCGTTGATGGTGACGGTAGTATCGATGCTCACGTTAAGATTGACTAGAGGGTCAAGCTCCTCTTGATAGAAGTAGCTCCGCTCCGTAGGCTTTCCAACACCATAGAAGCAGTAAATCTTCATGTCAGGTGCATAGGGTAACCGGGCCTCGAGCGGGTTCAGCCATGTCCGCGGGTCTTTCTCGTTCGCTTCTACTTCGCGCGTGGTATGCGCTACACCGTGCGAGTAACTGCCCAACACCTGCTTGCGGTACCAATCCTCACTTTGATCCAGCAAGTACTGCAGACTCTCGGACGTTGTAAGGTTGCGGCGTGTCCAGGAGGAGTTGGTCTCACGGAAATTGAGTAAATTGCCGAAGCTAATCTCCTGTCCGGGCTGGTCGTCCGGGGCCCAGGTTGCGTTGCCCCAGACGGCTTCGCCGCCCTTGGGCAACATGCTGGAAATGCCCGGCATGGCTCGGAAGATCTCTGCACGCTCTTCCTTGGACAGGAACTTCTCCAGACCATAAACGGCAAAGGCATTCAGTTGTGCTGTATCGCGCATCTCGCCGGATAGTACGGCCGTCAGTCCTTTGACGGCACCGAGCATGCATCCACTGATGTTAACCCACGAGTCAATGTGTTTATTGACCCAGTCTTTGCCACCCTTGCCGTGGTCCTCGCTTTCAACCCACTTGAAAAAGTACATCACGACCTGCGAGCCCATACTGTGCGATGCCAGGGTAATCTTTTCGCCCTGTCCTTCCACCGCAGTCTCAATATAAGATTTCAGCCGGCTGAAGTACTTGTCACGGACTTCGAGATTGGGATACGCGAGGCGCCAGTCATAGGCTGCAGTAAACGCATTGGTTGGGTCATAGCCGATAGTGGCCAGGTTTTCGAGAATCTTATTCCAAATCCAGTATCCCGTGATAAAGAAGTCCGTAGCGTCAAATCCCTGTGCTGCCCGTAGCTTGATACCGGGCGGGTCGAGACCCGTTTCACGATCGAGCATGATATGGTTCTTCCATTCTGCCTTGTCCATCACTAGTGCCCGCATCATACTCCAGCTGCCCCATAGTCGACGGCGGAAGTATTGGCGTGAACTGACGCTCGTTCCCCAGCTTTCAAGGCCCGTTGAGATTACGCCCGGGATCATCACAACGGGGTGTTTCGCTTCGACTCCTTGAGCTTGGAGTTGTAGACCGACGGAGAAGGAATCATAGCTAACGGCCTCGCGTTCGTGTTGCTAAAAACGCGTGATAAGAGTCAGCACATCTCTTCAAGGCATAGAGTAGCTAGGTAAACAGGGCGCTAGGCAAGCAAACGCACCGAGAACGCCTTTGCATCACGCACAATTCCTTGGGGTATGACATCAATCAAAGTTTCGAGGTTCAGGTCCATCAGGGAGTCCAAAGAAATGACCTCCTGCTGGTTCGCGAAGAACAGGGCAATAAAGATGCCGAACAGGCCGCCCAGCACGAAGATGAATCCATTGCGACGTTTGCTCCGCGGTCGGATGACCAGTTGCTTCACCTTTGCACCATCGAACTCAGCGCGAAGCTTGTCCTCTTCCGTTTGAATCCGGTTCAGCCGGGGCCTGTTCTTGTTGTCGTTGTCGTCTTGAGAGGGGGCGTCGTCCTTGCCCGTGCGGCGGCGCAACATATTGCGACCGCTCAGAGAGGGGATATGCTCAAGAGAGCTATGGCCAGAGCCCAACAGGACAAAAACACACCTTGTCCAGGGGGATAGTCGATAGTAAAAACGAAAGTCCAGGAGGGAAAAGCGAGTCAGCTCCAGGAGAGCATCCCACTCCCCAAAAAAATCAAGGAATATGGTACCTGCGCGAACTGTGAACGGGAGGATCAGCGTCACATGGCAATCGCCCAATGTACTTTGCAGCCTTGGCTCCGCCCCACGAACGTCTGCTTGCTGCGTTCGACTTGCTCCATCACCAATCAACCTGCGTTCCCACCAACCATTCGAGTCCACGACCCCCTTGACTCTCAATCTCTGAGATTCTCCTCCGCATCCATGAGCTCATGACGCTGTGGCAATGACCCAAAATGCCCCCTCCGACCTCCGCTACGTGCGGTACGACAGCGCTCGCGAGAACGAGTACGTCGCCGCCATGCGCCAGCTGATCTCCAAAGATCTGTCTGAACCCTATAGTATTTACGTCTACCGGTACTTCCTCTACCAATGGGGAGAACTCTGTTTTCTGGCCATGGACGACAAGGACGAGATGGTCGGTGTCGTGGTGTCAAAGCTGGAGCCGCATCGTGGTGGCCCGCTACGAGGGTATATCGCCATGCTGGCCGTGCGCGAGGAATACCGGGGACGGGGCATTGCGACTAAACTGGTACGCATGGCTATTGATGCAATGATCGAGAGGAATGCAGACGAGGTATGTGTATCTCCAGCGAGTAAAAAGACCTTGTCAGTCTAGCTTTGCTCACTGTGCCGTGTGTCGCGTGCAGATCGTCCTCGAAACTGAAATCACCAATACCGCTGCAATGAAGCTCTATGAGCGGCTAGGCTTCTTGCGCAGCAAGCGACTGCACCGATATTACCTGAATGGCAACTCCGCCTACCGGCTCGTCCTATATCTTCGGGAAGGAGTTGGCTCTATTCGAACATCGTTTGACCCGTATGGTCTGCCTCCTGCTCCTCTCCCAACTCTCGACCAGATCTTTCATTCGCCTGCTACCGCGCAAGGCAATGGCAGTTGATCTGCCTGGCGTTATTAGTAGAATACTTGATTACTTACCCCATGGAGAAGGGTGGGCATGATCATGATATAATTATGAAAAATGACACGAATGAATAGACTTGCACTTGCACCTGGAATTGGCGTCTGGATTTGATAACATATCGCAATATTCATGTAACAAAGGAAACAAGAAGACAAGAAGGGAAGATATCACCTTGATCAGCCAACACCGCCGGCCCCTTCTGAGATAAGACGTGAAATAGCAACAGTGAAATCCGGGCTTTTTATTGCTCAGTATTTCATTGCTGGGAATCAGCCCTTGAGATACAGAGTTGTATCAAACTACCCTAGTCCGAGGCATGAAGGCACCGGAACCATCAGATCACTTTAGAGCACTGCCGCTATGCGATGGAAAGATTAGCAATTTCATGCCCTAAGGAGAAACATGGATGGAATGGAATGAAAGACAACAAAGAGTGGTTTACATCCACTTTAAAATGCCTCTGAGCCCCGCATGCAATTAGGTACCTAGCAAAACATGGAGCTTGTTTCGGGAACAATGCTTCATTACTGTAATGTCCGCCCTTCTCACACTGTAATTGATCATTCATTATATGATAAGCCTTGTTGATTTGATGGGTATGTAATTTCCTTATTACGATGATTCGATTCCATCCTGTTTAGTTGCATCAAAAGTGAACAGATACTAAGAATTAATATATCCAACAAGTTTACGCGGCGCCCCCTACGTCATCGCCTCTATCACCCGATTGAGCTTGATAGTAGTACAGCCCTCAGTCCACGACCAGAGCAATCAAGGACCCAAGGTTATCTAGACTACCTTACCAGTTTTGCTATTCAATTCTCGCGCTTCCCCAGCAACCTTACTCCAATTACCTCCGCGATGTCTTTCGACCCCATCACCAGCGGTCTCGGCCGCGGCCTACCCGTCAACAAAGCCACCGAGACAGCCACCGAGATCGTTCAATCAACCACCCAAAAACCACTGCAACAAGTACATGAAACGACCAAACCCCTCACCGACCCAGTCATCCCGGGCGAATTCCCCTCAGAAGACGGACCCCGCGACACCGACCAACCTCCCCCCGAGATCAACTTCCGCGGCATCTGGGCCGGTCTTAGACACTGGTTCGCGTCAATGATACCGCAAGCTTTCGATGGGTTCGAGTGGCTTGTAACATGGTTGGTGAACCGGTACCTGCCACCGCCCAAACAAGCGGCTATGTACGAAGAGGCGCTGAAACGACCTATTGCGTCGACGTTCCTCGTGTGCCAGATGATCTGCTGCGGCGTGCCGCTGTTGGTGTTCCTGGTGGGGGTGTTTGTGTTTGCGATTGTTGCGGTTTTGCTGTGGATGGTTCTGGCATTGTTGATTCTCGGGCCGATATTGCTTGTTGCGAGTTTGATGGGGGTTTCGCTGTGGGGCTGGGGTTGGGTTTTGTATGGGTTGGTTAAGTGGGTGGATCGGCGGTTCTTGGGGGGGATGATTACGCGCTTTTGGTTGCCGAGGGTGCAGGGGCAGGAGCAGGAGCAGGGAGAGAAGGAGGGGACCAAGGAGGTTAAAGGAGTGGGTGAGACGGAGACGGAGACAGAGGGAAATGGTGACAAGAAGGATAATTGAGGTGTTGTCGAGAGATTTGGATGAACTTATGATATGTGTCGCGCTTTTCCTAGGCTGGATGAATCATGACATAGCTACTGTAGTTAGAATTCGCAATACTCAGGCGCAATTTCATTAGTTGCAGATAAGGAAAGATGCTCGATTAGGTTGTTCAGTTCATCCTTGCTTACGTCTCATATGTAAATGCTCAACGAGACTTGCTGCAACTTACGGTATAGATATCACACGAGACTAGAGGCGATCAACTTCTCTATCCAGAGATTCCAACGGCGGCAGAGTCGCACGGCCACTAGTCATATATGCTTCTCCCTGCACCTGTCCATGCTCATGCTCATGCTCATGCTCACGATTATGCACCTCATCTTTAGCTAGTCAGCCAGTCTCAATACGCCTGTTCCAGAATCCATAATGTCATACCGGCATAGACCAGCCTAGGTTGAGTATGAGCATGCGGTCAGCCAACAGGCAACTTGGTGAGTCTCGCATGGACCATTAATTCCCCCGCCAGACAGGAAATGTAAGGTTCGACGGTGGGCAATTAGTATAAATTATTTAATTACACTTCCATGGCGATCTTCTTCAACTGGTTGGCGACACTCCTAAAGTGGTTAATCCTCGAGTCGATCATACGGGGACCCGCTAATTATCCGTCAAAGGAAGGACCCATGTCATTGATAGGGAGGCCATGAGGAAAAGGGGAAGAAATATAAATTGAGTATTGAACAAGTATGGAGGAAGTATCCTGATATCATGTTGTACTCCGTACAGTAAAGACGCATGCATCGCTGATCGTAGACTCCTGCTTACTGATACCGGGGGTAGATCATGATATACAGCATAGCATGTCTACTGTACTACTGTACTCCGCACATTATTCATTCCACTTTCCTGAGTGGGACAAGAAATGTGTGAAAGCGGCACGGCAGTTCCCGGGAATTCCAATTGAGGGGATTTATTATTATCGTTTTATCGGTTGTCACTTCCTCCATATGGAGCGTGTATGGCTATGCACAACAAGCTGCAACGGATCTGTGACGGCTCTTGGCGCGTTTCATGATGGACGGGAATCCGGGATGAGATGCACGTTGGCCCGTGTGGGTTTGGATGATCAGCCGGCCGCGAGGGTCATAGTGGGTATTATTGCATGCGTTTAACCTCGAGTGCGGACAATCCATGATTCATATTTTGTTCATTATTGCGTGGAAATGTATGGAGTATGCCAATTTCTGGTGATCATTTGGTTTATACTGTAGTATCTGTGAATCTTTAAGATTGATTATGAGGTACGAATAGCGGGAAGTCTCATTTCTTGAGATGAAGAGCATGGTACTTGAGTATTAACTACTACTGCTTTTGTCTTTTGATTTCCCCGTCGTTGCATTTGATTTATTAATATTACTTCGTAGTTGCAATAGTAGTATATACTGTACGTGCACTACGTTTATTTTGTACCTTGTCCTATTATTCGCGACCTGGTAAGGAGTACTTACCCTGCCCTCATCCATCCTCGATTGTTTCCTACCCTTGCCACATTCAAAAATGTATCAAGTCCTCAAGAATGGACAGTTCCTGCCAGGCGCCTGCATGTCTCAGTGGAAAGACGGATAGCTGCACCTGCACCGCATGAGAACGGTCCTGCCATCAGGGGCAGTTGCCATGTAGGACAAGACCATGTAGGAGATGCAGCAGTGTTCATCCTGGCCTGCAAAGACTGGACACTGTGGACAGAGGGGGGGGGAACTCTCAAGGATCATGGATGGCTCCATCCCGAGAGTCCCACTTGGTATCCACTTTGCGCATTTACCCCTGACCAGCCCCCAAAGCATTGACTAGCTCAAAGCAAGTGAGGACCAAGGAGGGGGCCAAAAAAAAGCAAAGAAAGAGAGCAAAAGCAAGACAGAGACGATAAAAAAAGCAACGACGAGACAGTGGTGAGTGGTCCAGTGCACCCCCGCATGCGACTCATGCGACTCTTACGTCCATTGGGGTTAGCGTGAGTTGGAAAGAGGCGTGGTTTCTGACCTTGGGACGCCCACAGGTCCATGACGGAATAGGCTACGTGGGTTTATTGAACTGAAATCGCTATCCGAGTCACGCTATTCTGATGATGCCCTGGGAGGTTAAAAATGCGATTTGGTGGGAAGGAAGGAATCATGCGGAGTATCTCCGTATACGAGGGGAAAAAGCATATGTATGCTTGAGTTGGCCGCGGAGGTCAAGTTTGCTCAGTAGGTTTCTCTTTGTTTGTTTTTTTTGCTTTGATGTTATTTCGGGTATTGACTCGGATGATTGGGGTTCTTCATTCTTTGTTTGTACGAAGCACGTCCTTTGAAGAATGAAAGCGGACCGCAACGATATCGGATGGATGAGCCGGGATGGTCTGTCAATCCGGCTGAGATCCGCTAGGAGCCTTGCGTCCGAGACATCCCGTTGATAGCGTCGAACGATTGCAACACCTGCAACAGTCCAGCGTTGTGGATGGAGGAGTCGAGTAAGTGGAGGTGGGGGTGTTGTTTCTTTTTTGAGAGGATCTTTTGTATCCTAGCTTGTTAGACACATGGCCTTGGATGAGGTCAGTGGGGGAGATGAAAGTATATGGCCGACAGAAGCAATAAGTTTGCAGAATGAAGCAAATTGGAGAGGAATTATATGGAGTAATAAAGTCACGTTCTCGAGGGACATGGATGTCATCTTGCGTAGCATGGGGAATCTCTGCTCTTGCTATGTACCACTCCTCTACATACACATTCTTGCGATTTCCATACAATCTTGTAATCGAGAATAAACTAGCCCCCTATTTCCAACCCGTCCCGGAAATCAATCTGAAACTACGTGTGACTTGAACAAGATATTGTCCTGTAACCCGCTTGGAGAAGGAGGAGAGGGGAGGGATGGTTCGGTTTTTCCCCTGCTCCAAGCTCCAAAGTACTCCCACCTTCCTCGTAGTTGAAGCATGTCGGAATGCAAGGATAAAAAAAAGTATCCCCATCCCACATGGAGGTCTCGTGGACAAGATTCCATCCCGCTAGTCCCAAATTTGATGCTTTACACGGTCCTTGACTGGTCGGCTTCTTTTAGGGCTCCCCACTTGGTCAGTCGGGGAGAGTCAGTGCGGCCCTGTTCTCCTCCCCCATTCTTGCTTCGGATGCAGGTACCGCGCGGTGGGCCATGCAGATTGCGAATGAGAATGAGACCTGTGTAACTTTTGGAGCATTTACATGTCCTCGAGGGTGGGTTGGTACTGACGTCAAGACTAGAGTGAATACTAGATGGGGATAGTTGATGGAGAGGAGGTTCGGAAGACGGCATTTTAGAGTATTATTGTGGACTGGAACAGGGACAGATTTTAAGAGTGGAGAAGTTTGGATGAGATGGAGTGGATGGGAGAGGGACCATGAATCAAGAACAGCCTCGGATAGGTACGAGTATATATCTCATAGTATGTACACTGTAGTACAGTGGTGTACTTCAGATAAGCACGTGGCCAGGGCTTGTATAACTAACTGCCCACAACCTAGATAAGAAGGACTTGAATCGTCCGACGTAAGGCAAATCAAGATCTTCTCATGACAGGCGGGCCGTGCAAGGTGATTATGAAATTAAAATCCAAAGTTATATAAGTTAACTGTTGAATATAGTTACACAGTGTCAGGCTTACGTATTATTATAATATTATAAAATCAGAAGTACATACCTATGTGGTTAGCAAGGACGGTACTTGGCGGGACTTGGAATTGAGTGTGGCAACAGGCAAGGCAATTCTTCTGGGACCGGGTCAGGGGAAGGATATCATCGGCAGTATCGGCTTGTAGTTGGTACTGTCGTAGTACTGTAGTAGTACATACTATAGTAAAGTTCCATATCTTGGATAGTTCGCAGACGGTGGCGAACAAAACCAGTGAGGAGTGTAGTTGGTGCATGGGGCCAGGGGTAAAAGAGACTGAAAAGAAAAAAAGAAAAAAAAAGACGACAGTTCATTTGAAGGCTCCCCTTGCGTAAGAGCCAAAAGTATGCTTCCCCCCTCTACGAGAAAGATAATCGACATAGGTAATAGTGTCAATAGTTAACCTAGTAATAGTGTATAATACTTTCTTTTCTATTATCGAACCCTGACTGAATATTTCTGAATTATAATAATCCATCTACTCTCCCCCTCCTGCTCCACCGCTTATCCACCGCGCGTTTCTCTTCCCCCCCCCCCCCAGGGCCCAACTAGTCCCTAGTTCGTTCACTAACAAGCAAACTAAACGAAAAAGATTCATCTCCCCCTCGGATTCCCCCCTCCTCCTCTTACAACTAGTCTACTACTACGACATTATTACTACTATTACAACTCTCTCCCTCTTCTCCTTCTCTCATTCTTGCATCTTCCCCTCCTTTGCTCCCTACCTATTATTCCCTACTTGAACCCTGTTGGGCATCCTTCTCTTCGCCTAATTCTGCCCTCGTATCGGCCCGCGCCAATTGAGTTGATCTTTCGCGTCCGCCCGATTTTCCCGCTCCCTTTTCCGTGGTCGTGTCGAAAACCCTCTTTACTCTACCCAACCTCTTCACTTTCTCCCTTGGTGCTGGGCGTGCGCCTTACTGTCTCTACACTGGGGATAGACCCGAGGTAGGCGCCTGCAATTCCTACTGTCTTGTCGCCTGTGATCCCAGGAGACAAAGTCAGCCGGTTGATATATACTCATCCCCCCTATTTTCCCAAAGACTGCTGCGCGAACGACATTCCCAATCATCGCAGTCCTCTGTGGTGCAGTCGAATTCGCTTCTTCGATTCTCCCCCTCCCCGGCACGTCGCCTGATCCCACAATGTCCGTAGCGACCATGCTTCAACCTGCATCGAGAATCTCCCGAGCCTCCTCCTCCTCGTCCTCTTCGTTTCAGCCCGTCGCACGACAGAACACCATGTCGTCGCACGATACTAGGTCAATCCGCCAATCCAAGCGGATGTCGGTCACCGCTCTCTACCTGTCCATGTCTGCAAAGGATCGGGATTTGGAAATTTCGGATGACCTGGCACGAGGTACGCGGTGGCATTCCCCTTGGGTAGTGAACTGGACGTGTTGTGGTACTGACTCCCGGAACCAGCCCAGAAATATCTTCGTGAACTCAAGTCAAAGATCTCGTCGCAGTCGAAGAAGAACTTCGTCTTGGAGAAGGATGTGCGATACCTAGATTCGCGAATTGCGCTGTTGATTCAGAACCGAATGGCTCTGGAAGAGGTAAGAGAGTCATGAATCTCGGACACCAATCCTAATCTCTCCCAGAAGTAGGAGGGCTCGATTCCATGTCACTCACACATCCGTTATCTAGCAAAACGAAGTCGCGAGTCACCTTGATGATACCGCCGATCCACAAGAGGGATTCTTCCCCAATGACGAACGAACCCAGAAATATGGCAATCTTCTGTTCCTTTTGCAGTCCGAACCTCGTCACATCGCCCACTTGTGCCGTCTGGTCTCCATGGCCGAGATCGACTCTCTCCTCCAGACCGTCATGTTCACCATTTACGGAAACCAGTACGAGAGTCGTGAAGAGCACCTTCTACTCACCATGTTTCAGTCCGTCCTCACCTATCAGTTCGACAACACCCCCGAGTATTCCTCCCTTTTGCGCCAGAACACTCCCGTCTCCCGTATGATGACTACCTACACCCGCCGTGGCCCCGGCCAGAGCTACCTCAAACAAGTCCTTGCCGATCGCATCAACTCCTTAATTGAGTTGTGCGACGTCGACCTGGAGATCAACCCCTTGAAGGTGTACGAGAGCATGGTGAAACAGATCGAGGAGGAGACTGGCTCGCTTCCCGATTATCTGGCTCGGTCCGTGACCGCCGAGGATGCTGCCGATAACACGCAGGTTCAGGCTATTATTGCCCCTCGCTTGAAGATGTTGACCGATATCGCGAACGGTTTCCTTGCCACCATCATTGAATCAGTGGACGAGGCGCCTTACGGTATTCGCTGGATTTGCAAACAGATTCGCAGTCTGTCCCGTCGCAAGTACCCAGATGCTCAGGATCAAACCATCTGCACACTCATTGGCGGTTTCTTCTTCCTCCGCTTCATCAACCCTGCCATCGTCACCCCTCGCTCGTACATGTTGATCGACGCTACCCCAACCGACAAGCCTCGTCGTACTCTGACTCTGATCGCCAAGATGCTTCAGAACCTGGCCAACAAGCCCTCGTACGCCAAGGAGCCTTACATGGCCAGTCTGCAGCCTTTCATTGAGGAGAACAAGGAGCGAGTGAACAAGTTCCTTCTTGATCTTTGTGAAGTCCAAGACTTTTACGAGAGTTTGGAGCTGGACAACTACGTGGCGCTGTCGAAGCGTGATCTGGAGCTCCAGATTACTCTCAACGAAATGTACGCTACGCATGCTCTGCTGGAGAAGCACAGCCTGGCCCTCGCCCAGGACCACAACTCGCATCTCTCCCTGCTTTTGAACGAGCTGGGTGCCGCGCCGCCTCAGGTCCCCCGCAAGGAGAACCGTACCATCACAGTACCTCTGTTCAGCCGATGGGAGACTGCTCTGGACGATTTGACCGCCGCCCTGGACATTACTCAGGAAGAGGTGTTTTTCATGGAGGCCAAGTCGACTTTTGTCCAGATTCTCCGTTCCCTGCCCCAGAACTCCTCGGTCGCTCGTCGCCCGTTGCGCCTGGACCGTATCGCTGAGGCGGCTGCTACCCTTAAGAACGACGCCGTAATGGTGCGGAAGGGTATCCGCACTATGGAGTTGCTCAGCCAACTCCAGGATATGGGTGTTATCGATCGCTCAGATGAGTTCAGTCTTCTCCGGGACGAGGTTGAACAGGAACTTGTCCATCTCGGCTCCCTTAAGCACCACGTGCTGGAGGAGACCCGGAAACTCGAGGAGGTGTTTGCAACCATCCGCGACCACAATGCTTACCTGGTCGGTCAGCTTGAAACCTACAAGTCTTATCTCCACAACGTGCGCAGCCAATCCGAGGGCAAATCGCGGAAACAGCAGAAGCATCAGGAGCTGGGACCGTACAAGTTTACGCATCAGCAGTTGGAGAAGGAAGGTGTCATTCGGCGGAGTAATGTGCCGGAAAACCGTCGGGCCAACATCTACTTTATGTTTAAGAGTCCGCTGCCCGGCACCTTTGTTATCAGTCTTCATTACAAAGGTAAGTCACGAAGCTTGGGAGCCACTGGGTATTTGTTGACGTTTGCTAACCAATCTCAACTCAGGCCGCGCTCGTGGATTGTTGGAGCTTGACCTCAAGCTTGACGACCTTCTCGAGATGCAAAAGGACAACCTGGAGGACCTTGACCTGGAATACGTCCAGTTCAATGTCACCAAGGTGCTCACCCTTTTGAACAAACGATTTGCACGCAAGAAGGGGTGGTAAGGGTCACTAGGTTCCTGCATAACCTCGCCTGACCGTCCACGAAACTCCCCATTATGATTAATGAGACCGAGCACGAAGGAGTAGCGTTACACACTTGTCTCTCTTACCTCCTCCGTGACTCGAATAAGGTGGGCCTCACCCTGCGCCGCCTAATACTCTTTTGATGATCTTGAATGGACACGGATCTGTCCGTAATATACATATACCCGTCCGTCCTCGGCCTACAGAACGATGGACTGGACTGATGCATTAGCATGAATTGACCGCGTCTGCGTCCGCTCGCCCAGAGCTTTACCCTTCGATGAGTTGGGCATGAGCGGCAAACATTGCCTCGTGTGAAATGTGAATGTGATTGTGAATGTTGTCGATACGCGAACATAGTTGATGGAGTACGATCACGGTGGGAACCCGCTGGCTCGGGGACCCGTGGGTGATTGTTGGAATGATCGAATGATCGAGTTATTTCGGATCGGTTTATTTTCCTTTGTATTGCTCCCTTGTGGTGAATGATTTTTTTTTGGTGGCCAGTTATACCCAGCGCATAGTTCTTGTTTTTTCCATTGGCTCTGGTTCTGTTTCGTTATTGTCGATTCGGCGACTGGTTGCTCTTGTCTTTTAATATTGTCTCGAAGTTGATTTTGAATGCTTCTATCACCGCTCGTGCCCATCGTTTGTCTTAATGGGTCTCATTGCGCTGTGTATAATAATCTGCTCATTGTTGTGCGGTTGCCTGTTGAGTTGAATACCCGTTTCTGCCTGTTCTTTTCTCTTGCCTGTACTCCGTTAATCATCATTGTGAAGTTATTTTGGGCTGATACGATTGACACTTTCTTCCCTATTAGTCTTTGACTGTAGATAGTGACTAGTGTATATGATTTATCAGATTGTATAACTAGTACATATCAAAGGACAAGGACACGACTGACGTCGAATTTGCGGTGGCTCTAACTCGCAAGTGCCGATGATCTCGTGTTGCTTGCGTCAGTTTAGTTAGCCTGACTTAGTATGAACTAACAATTGACTAGTTGGACTTGGTTACTTACTGGAGCACTAAATTGCTGTCCTAGCGTCTTGTCCTAAAAGTGGATTCATTCGACACCGCCTCATGCCCCTCTTCTGATGTTTTGATTTTTTTTTTCAGGGATGAGAATTGATTCCTGGAGATATTGAATCGGATGTAACCTAGGCAGAGATGATGAGATGTACTGGTTGCAATAACCCTGTGATGAAGCAGCCCAAGAACAGCCATAAGGTTATGGCCGCCTTAGAATCAACATAGCCACTCTGGGAAAACAACATTTGCGTTAGGCCCCACGCACCCCTATATGGCCTGCGTCCATGGAATTCATACCTTTCTCCCTATTTAATATTTCGTTTCCAGTCGTCACTTGGTAACTTGGGGGAATGACAGCTGGTCGACGGGCCTAACAGGTTAACAGGCTGACACGCCCGCCTATCTCTATTCAATACACATATTAGGCCAGCCCCCTATGACAATAATGAATAAATTGTAGTCTCATCAATTGCCCAAATCCTGAGCAGATCATTGATTAACAACATAAAGAGTAAACTCCCATAAAAACAGTAGCGTCTCTTTGTTTACGCAGCAAATCCAGCCGATCTCCCAAGCGCCGTTTTTAAACCTCGAGGTGGCCACAATCCCGCCTTTAACCCACTCTCCACTCGCCGCGACTCCCTTTCCTCTCCCCTCTCTTTCTCCTCCTCCTTTTCTCTCCTCTCCTCTTCCTCCTTCCAACCCGCCCATTCAAATCCTCCTCCATCCATTCACCATGGCGGCCCCTATCGAGCAGAAGCTCCCCACCGACCCCAAGTACGACCACTACGACTACCCGACCACCGCGCCGGAGAAGCAAGATGGCCACCCCGGCCACACCACCCCGGAACAGGATGCGAAGGTCTTCCAGCTCCGGACAATGCTCGAGCAGCTGGGCTACACGGAGCGATTGGATACTCTGACTCTTCTGCGATTCCTGCGCGCTCGCAAGTTCGATGTTGAGGCTTCCAAGGCTATGTATGTTGTTTCTTTCCTGGCTTGAACGTGGCAATGTTGTTAGGTGGCGGTGTCTGCATTGCGGGCGGAGGGGTACACAAGTACTTTGTTTTGAAACTATATCTCTTTTTGAGATTCGATTCTGCTGGAGCTTTGTGGTCGCCGGATGATTTGATGATATGATCGGTTTCTCATTCGTGTCTTTTTGTGGTGGACAGGTTCGTGAACTGTGAGGAGTGGCGCAAGAAGTTTGGCACAGATGACCTGCCTCGCACTTTCGAGTACCCCGAGAAGCCCGAAGTGTTCAAGTTCTACCCTCAATACTATCACAAGACCGACAAGGTAGGTTTCTTGCCGTGGTGGCTGTGGTTGTTGCTACAAGGGCCCGGCCCTGCTTCTTCATTCGAATGACTCTGACCACACCCCCACCATTTCTACAGGATGGCCGCCCCGTCTACATCGAGAAACTGGGCAAGATCGACCTCAATGCCATGTACAAGATCACCACCGGCGAGCGCATGCTGCAGAACCTGGTCACTGAGTACGAGAAGCTGGCCGACCCCCGTCTGCCCGCCTGCTCCCGCAAGGCCGGCAAACTCCTCGAGACCTGCTGCACCATCATGGACCTGAAGGGCGTCGGCGTCACCAGCATCCCCTCCGTCTACGGCTACGTCCGCCAGGCCTCCGAGATCTCCCAGAACTACTACCCCGAGCGCCTGGGCAAGCTGTACCTCATCAACGCCCCCTGGGGCTTCAGCAGTGTCTTCTCCGTCGTCAAGGGCTTCCTCGACCCCGTCACCGTGAACAAGATCCACGTCCTCGGCTCCGGCTACCAGAAGGAACTCCTCGCTCAGGTCCCCGCCGAGAACCTCCCCGTCGAGTTCGGCGGTTCCTGCAAGTGCGAGGGCGGCTGCGAGTTGTCCGACATGGGCCCCTGGCAGGAGGCTGAGTGGGCGCGCGAGCCTGCGTGGGCTACTGCCCCTCCTAAGAAGGAGGGCGAGGAGGCCGTCGTCCAGAACGACGATCCCGGCTTCGAGAAGAAGGATGCCGAGGCTCAGGAGGGTGCCCAGGTCAGCGTTTAAGCAGCGCGAGGGAGACCGGAAAGCAAATCAAAGCAATTTATAGAGAACGTTTTATCTTTTCCCCCATCCCATTCGCTTCGCCGTCTTGCATTCGTCCGGAGCTGGACAGTGTTACTGCTGCTCATTCGTCGGACGCTATACTCCATTTCCCTCCCCCCTCGCCTCTCCCGTCTCCCCCCTTCGTTCGTACCGAACCTGCCCTTCTGGATATGAAATAGAAAAAAGAGCGAGAGAGAAAGAAAATTCTCGCCACCACCAGACCAGCGAGATCGTGGATGCGAAGATCTTGTTCATGAGTGATCTGCCATCTAATCTGTCGTTGCTAAGATCGACCAACTACAAGAAGAAAAAGACCTGTTTCTATTTGATATCCCCCCCAAATTTTCTGGTTCGTCCTTGTTTGAATGCAATATTTTGTTTTGAAAGATTCTCGTCTTGTCTATAATGCTTTCCAATCTCTTTCTCGTTGGTCCTATTGAAAGTACAGAATGTAATGCATGTTCTTAGCAAAGAGGTATAGAATTTGGATTCTGTTATCTGATACCAGGTTCAAGAATATATGTAAGGGTCATAAGAAACAATTCAAATCTCATTGATATGATAGCTCAACGAGCGTTAAGAACAAAAACAATAAGATAATGGTATCATAATTCTCAATATCCAACCTTGACACTGTAACGCCTCCCACCTCCCTCAAAGTGGAGAAAAAGAGTTGACCAAACAAGCGCTCCAGTCATAATCCGACATAATAATCCCGTCCCGTCATATCCAAATCCCAAGGACATGTTAAATTGAAACATCCTCACATACTCTCCACCACTTCAGCCGCCCGCCCAGCCCGCTCAGCTTTACCAACCGTCGTCGCCAGCGCATTTCCCTCAGAACCAGCCTCCTTCCCAGCTTCGGTATCGCCTTCACCCTGCAATCGTTGCAATGTCCGGAGCGCATTTTCGTATACCTCGGCCATATCCCCATTCCGCCAGCGCTCGGCTTCTTCGTCTGTGCCGAGTGGGATGTCGAGAGTCCAGGTTGGATCGGGACTGGTCCGGCGAGAGCGACGGCGTTTCGTAGATGCAGATGCAGATTCGGCGTCCACGTCCATAGCATTAGCATCAGCGTTCACGTCCCGCGCCGTTCGGTCTGCAGTCTCTTCGCCCTCATCCTCGTCCTCATTCTCCATCACGATCTCATCATCCTCTTTACTCTCCTCCTCAATCAACCCAGCCAATTGCGCGGCATACGCCTTCGCCGCCTTTCGTGGCGCTTCACGACGTAATTGCGCGACGGTTGTCGTTAGAGATTCGAGTTGTGCGTAGAGAGTGCTTACGCGCGAGGCGAGCTCGGAGTCAAAGGGTTCGTACTCGACTGTCTCTGGTGCGGTGAATGCGGCTGGGAAGGGGAAGGCTGGTGATGAGGAGTCTAGACCGTTGATGCTGATTGAGGAGGAGGCTGTTGTGAAGGTGCGGGTTATGTACTAGTTTGAGGAAGATGGTGTTAGTCCTTGTATACTGTGCAGATTTCTGTCGTGTTTGATGTTGATGTATATATCAAGTGATATATCTGCCGAGCATTACGGCTCAAGATTGTATTAGGGAGAGTGTTTAATTGATGCCTACCTCGTCAACTAATTCCCGTACGCGCTCGCGCATCGGGTCTGGCTTGTCATCGTTTGTTGCGGAAGGGGGTAGATTCAGGTCTAGTTTTTGCCGGGAGAGCGCGACTGTGTTTGCGTATAGATAGGTGAAATCGGCTGGAGATTGGAGCTCGACCTTGCGGTAGTGTGGTGCAGCCATGATGGCGGTTGCAGTAGTGGTAGTGGGGGTGGTGTGTTGGATTTGTTGATGGGACGCGTGGGAGAGTTTCGGCGGGTTTAGAGGCAGCGGGCTTGGGCGGGCCCAAGGGGGAAATGTGCTGCTGCAAGTCCCCGCAAACGATGTCATCGATGACTGCGCCACTGTTTCTGAAGAACCTGGAGCTTGAACTCCTTTCTTGTCTTGATTTTTCCCTGATGGATCGGACCTTCGAGGTCATACTGGCTATTCATTCATTCTAGTGCTTTTCAAGCGAATCGTTACTTCTTTTCTTAATTCCCATCATTTTCGAGTGCCTGGGTATTGTTCTGGTGGAGTGATGCGACCAACTCCAGGATAAAGCTCGTGGCCCTTGTCCATCGACCTATTCAACCCCATCACCCACTTCTACTATACCGAAGAATACCGAAACAGATATTACCAAGACATATCCAATCACAACTATTCGATCAGCACACATGGAGAATCCCACCGGCATCTCCCTCGTGGACCATACGGACCCCTCGCAACAACCCACGAGCGGAGGAGCATCCTCACAACAGCCATCTACACTTGATCGCCAGAGCACCTTGACAAAACATCTCAGCCGAGCATCTGTGTCGGGTCAGCTTACAAAGTGGAAATATGCCAAATGGCAACCGGAAAGACTCGGCCTCGCCTCCGACACGGAGCACTCGTTAAGCAGGGAATCGTCACGGGCACGAGGTTCGATCTCCGCAGCAAGCTCCGGAGGCCCAGCAAGTCGACAGTCGTCACGCCAGAGGAATGGCACTTTCAGTTCAGGCGCAGGCGCCGGCGCTTCAGAAATTGACGCGGCCGATTTTGCCCCCTTGCGAACACTCAGCACTACCAACGAGGGTCTCACGCAAGCACCCACCACCACCGAAGAACCTAAGATCCTCTCCGAACTAGATATTCTCTACGAAAACCAGCGCGGCTGGTTCTTCTTCGGCATCCCTCTTTACTCGCACAGCTCCCTCCTCAACTTCGACCCCTCCGCCTGGATGACCCAAGACAAGCGCGCCAGCGCTGTGAATATCACCAACGCACAAGTTCCCGATCCCAGCTGGGAATGGGCCTGGCGTACCTGGTACGTGGATATGTCCGGCGATGTTGATGAGCAAGGGTGGCAGTATGCCTTTTCGTTCTCTTCATCGCAGTGGCACGGCACACACCCCTGGTTCCACTCATTTGTCCGGCGGCGTCGCTGGGTCCGTCTGCGGACAAAGATCTCTGAGCGGCGGCACCGTGGTCGGTCGGAGTTTGAAAGAGCTCATATGCTGAATGAGGATTATTTCACGATTCATTCGTCCAAGGTGCGCAGTCGCGACCAGAGTGTGGCTGGGTTGTCGAGGGTGGAGTCGGGCTTTTTGAGCCGTGTTGGTTCGAAGGTGGAAGAGGAGACGCATATGGAGGAAATCGGGGACATCCCGAGTCTGCTACATGCGCTGAAGCAGACATCCATCGATCGGGAGAAGATTGATGCGTTAAAGAAGTTTATTGAAGAGGGTGGTGAAGAATTATATTATTTGAACGACAAGGTAAGTAAACCCTTGGATTTGGGATTCCTTGGCAGGCTGCTGATCGTGCATGCTATATGACATAAGATCCCGGAGATAATGCCAATGTTTATCTTCCAAGCCTCCCGCTGGCAATTCGTTACTTATCTCGCAAAGCAAACCGAAACTCTCACTCAACAACTCGCAGACCCGAACCATGAAGACAAAGATAAGATCGAGCGCAGACGAGACAACCTCGCTCGTGCCACCGAGTCTGGCAAGGCCCACATCACGGGTCCAGATATCTTCACAGATACTTATGGTGAATCGGGAACTGGTCTATTGGATTTGACTCCTGTATCAAGACATGATACATTGTTGTCGAAACGGGCCCAGATGACCGGTGAGCCATTGCATGTGCTGAAGAGCAAGGAAATCAAGGGAATTCCGAAGGCGGCAGAGGTTGGGAGGGAGGATCATATTTATTAATGCTGTCTCTGGCCTGTGGATGGACAGGTAGAGGAGTGTGCTACTACTGCTATTCAGCGCTTTCATATCATCATATTCAATCTACATTCAAGTACAGAACAAAGCCGACGCTGGGGTGGGAAGAGCCACCGGAATCAAAGATAGGAAGAGGAAGTATTGGTGGCAGCAAAACGCCAGCCATGTGTCTCCTCCATCGTGAAGTCCATATCAAGCTACGGCGGGTGACCAAAAAGCCCATCTGTATAGCTTCAAGATACTCACCACGATCATCTACAAGACCGGTGCCATAGAGGAAATCAATAGCAAACAAGTAAATAAGCAGAGGACATCAAAAAACCCCATCCCCCCAAATGTTTGCTTCAACCCTTATATACGATCAAAAACCCCTCCATCCAACCAACCCACCCCCTGTGGCCTAGTCGATAACCGTAACTCACCCTGGAGTGCTGCCAGACCGCGCCCCTTACACGGGGTATCAGGGTTACGGGACTGGTTCCCCTGGCGTCGGCGGGGCTGATCTCCGGAGAAGCTTACTCGACGTACCTTGTTGGATTGACTCCTCGCTGTGGGGCCAAGAGATGGACTTGGGTCCTGGGCCTTCGGGTCCAGTCTGGGATTTTATTTTATTTTATTGTGGGGGTGGTGTTATTCGTGGTTGTTGTTGAGGGCTTGGCGACACGAGGGTCATGGGGATGATGCTATTCAGACCCGGATTTTGGGAGGGGCGTGGACAGGGGGTTGGCGAAGTGCCAGAAAATTAATTTTTGGTCATGGGTGTACATTGGTTCAATTCGGACTGGTGGGAATCTTTTATTTCTGGGGTTTAGTGTTTGGTGTGTGGATGTTTCTTTTCTTGATAGTAGGGGAAATAGCGATGTGTTTGTTTGCCTTACTATATCAAATTGCGAGTCGACGGGAGACTAGGACCAGGGCTTCCATTTTGCGTGCTGGTTGTGGGGCCCACCCTTCCATCTCCTCTGAGCTATGCTCATGATTCGTGTTTTATGATGCGCCGGCGCTCCAGCGCTTATACTCCTCCTGCATCTCTCTGCATGATAGACCCGGGTTGCCTATGGGGGCAGCTTTATGCCCAATCGTTTTAGGGTTGAGTGAAACACAGCCACACCAGCTGCTCAGCTCGTAAGGCTGCCTGGGATTTTTAAAAAGTGCTAATTCCCCTCATCCTTTCGGCAAAACTCAATCTTTTACGTTCAATCGAGTATGGATACTACGCAGCGTCAAGCCCGATGTGGTGGAAGAGGCCGACGAGTCTTTCGAGTCGCAGCCAACCAGGCGATGTGGGTGACATGTTTGGCGGGCTTGCATGGATCACGGTGATTAACGATCCTAACCACCTCGCCCCCATCGGAGCTATTGGGGAATTGGTCGTTGAGGGACCTGCCGTTGCTCGAGGTTATCTCAACAATGAAGAGTTGACTCGGGCCAGTTTTATTGATGTTCCACCTTGGCTCCAGGGTTGGCGGCCAAAGAATGAAACTGGCAAACTGTACCGGACTGGGGACTTGGTTCGATATGGTGACAACCGAATTATCTGCTTCATTGGCCGGCGTGATACACAGGTCAAACTGCGCGGTCAACGTGTGGAGCTGAGCGAGGTCGAGTACCACCTGCACCGATGTTTCGCTGAAGCTCAAGAAACCGTTGCGGAAGTCATTGTGCCCTCGGAAGGTGAAGCACGCGCAATTTTGGTCGCGTTTGTTTTCACTGGAAAAGCCTACAAGAGTCGTGCGGCTACTTGTCTTGCCATTCCCACTGAAAGCTTCATGGAGGCAGCATCCCATGCAATTGCGCAAATGCGCAAGCGCTTGCCCGTGTACATGATCCCCACAGCCTTGCTTCCTCTGGCCACGATTCCCTTGACTGGCACTGGCAAGATCAACCGACGAGAGCTTCGTCAAGTTGCGGCTGGTCTGACTCGTGACGAGATCAATTCTTACGTCCCGGCAAGCGACGATGCGCAAAGCAGCTTCAAGCGTCCGCCTGGCAATGAAGTCGAGCGACAGTTACACGTCATTTGCGCCCGGGTTCTCAATATTGACTCAAATGCAATTGGAATGGACGATGACTTCTTCCGCCTGGGTGGTGACTCGATCAGCGCCATGCAGGTCGCAGCGAAAGCAAAGGCAGTTGGTCTTGCCATTACGGCAACAGACATCGTGAGCGGCAAGTCTATTGCTGGCATGGCATCCTGCAGTATCAAATCGCTCCCGGTGGTGGCGCATCACGCCATGCTTCGTACTCGGTTCCGCCGGGATGAGAACGATGGCTGGGTGCAGCAAGTGCAAAGTGACATTGAGAAATCCAACGTCTTGGAGTCTCATTTGACCCAATCAACTGCTGACGCTGTTCGAATCATTTCCGATAGTCAGCATCTCTGGATATCTTCAAGGGCCCCCTCCTTCGAGCCGACTTGATCGAAACACATGCTGGACAACAACATCTCTTCCTGGTGGCTCATCATCTCGTCATGGATCTGGTATCTTGGAGAATCATCCTTGCTGACCTGGAAGAAGCTCTGCGTACAGGAGAACTCTCAGCCACACCGTCTCTTCCCTTCCCGATTTGGTGTGGAATGCAAGCGGAATATGGCAGGAAGAAGCTTTTGCCAGCAGAGGCCTTCCCTTTTGACCTTCTACCAACTGCGGATGGATTCTGGGGAGAAGTGGAGAACAAGAACACCTGGGGAGACATTGCAAGTCTCTCATTCTCCCTGGATCAGAAGACTACAGGCTCTTTGTACAACGGAATCTCATGCCTGGACGGGCTCCAAGCCACCCCTTTGGAACTTTATCACGCTGCTCTGCTGGTGTCCTTCGTCCGTACCTTTAGATCCCGCCCAGCCCCGAATATTCACTGCGAGGGCCATGGCAGAGAGGTCTGGGATTCTTCACTTGATCTTTCTAGGACCGTGGGCTGGTTCACCACCATATGGCCCTGTCCAGTGCCTTGTGATGACACGTCAGACTTGCGGTCAGCTCTTGAAGCTGTCCATGCAGCTCATGCCAAAATACCGTTTCATGGTTGGGGGTACTTCACTTCTCGGTACACCAACCCCGAAGGGCAAGAGACTTTCAAATCACCAGCTACTCCTGAAATTGTTCTCAATTACTCTGGTCTTTACCAGCAGCTGGAGCGAAAGGGCGCGTTGCTACAACAAACAGATGAGTTTGATGGAGCTACTTCAGACATAATCAAGTCTGCGCGCAAATTTGGGTTGATCGAAGTTTCTGTGGGAGTCCGGAAGGGATGCGTCGAGTTTGATATCTCCTACAATCAGCACATGGAGAGACAAGAGGATATCAGGCGCTGGGTGGGACTAACCCGAGAATTGCTGATGGAGCTGGCTGACTAAGTTTCTTGACCCTCGAATTCTTTTTCTTTAGTCTCTGTTTTGATAGCATGGTCTTTCTTTGACCCCCTGTTTATTCAGTTGTAGATTGTATGAATGAAATTGTTAATCTCTGTTACAAACTTCTAATAAATTGAGGTTCTTGTTGCTGGTAGTTTTGATCGGAAGGCGATGTACCTGTACCCTCTCACCGCCTTCCTAAAATGCCACCGCGGCGCAACAATTTTCGGAGCAAGCGTGCGGCCTTTTGCACTTTGCGGTCCTCTCATCCTCGAGATCTCTCCAAGCTTACAACACTTCCCTTCTATGCATTCGGATGCTATTGGGAGGCATCATTCCATATGATATCGTGTGGCCGCACGTGTCTAAGAAGGCCTTTGTCTGCCGCCTTAGATACCATCGCGGCTGGCCCCGATGAACCGCTGCTTTTCCTATACCCCCGATGGGCCGCGTCGGCCTTCCGGCGAAGGCGCCCAATCTCGTCCTTGACGCGTTCTTCTGTCTCTTCGAAGGATAGGAAAACGACTAATTTCTATCCCTGTACCAATACCCGCCCACCTGCTTCAACATTCGCAACGACCCCCCGACACGCGAGCCGATGGATCTCCAACGAGACGATCTCTACTGAGCCCGACGATGACTCCTATATCAAACTACCTACTGGTCACACAGAGGATGTGGTTGAAGATAATGGAAACGAGAAGGATGCAGAAGATCTGATCGACTCGCAAAATGTGAGCCAGTCTGCGCCAGCCTCGGAAGACCCAACGGCATCTACCACCCAACTTAGTGGTGTCTGTGTCCGAGCAGTAAAGAAACGAGATCGCTCAATACCCGAAGAATTGGACTTGGTGCCAGTCACGCCTGGATCCAGTCATCGTGTTCCTAGGAGCGATTTCAGGAGGAACTTGTCGCCACGGAATCAGAGGCAGGTTCTATACGGCGAATTTATCCTCGACAGGGAAAAAGAAATTGGGATATCACCGCATACAAAAAGCTGGATGGACATCCGAGATTTGTTGGTGAACGTGCAGCGGCAGACCAAAGGCATGAATCGGAGGGGCACAAAATATAAAGAATTGCTTATCCCCGAAGAGACCATCGCCCTCATGTGTGGATCTACAACCCCAGGCAAGGCTATGGAGGAGAATATCTGGCATCTTCCAGTCCGCCATGGATGCCTGGTACACGTTCTCCCTCCCGAGAAGGGTAACGGGGTTTGTCGCAAGGTTGTCCTAATGGGTTCAGAAGGCACCCTGGAATTGGTTGAGGAGGCCATAAAGCGGCAGCAAGATCTCCAAGCTAGTGGAGACCCTCTCATTGAAATCCAGAAATCGCCGGTCCCTATCATTGCTTCAATGGGAAAACTACGACGACTGAAACGTCCAGTGCCATTGATCCGTGGAGTCTGGACGGCCCCCTTTGATGACAAAGAGCCAATCTACTTGAGCAAACTCCTTGCAAGTGGTCATTCAATTCACTCAGTCAGGGAATTTGCGGATCACGTTGAAGATGTGATCAATTCGAAAAGAATGAACTTCGCCAGGGAGGCCAAGGAGGGTGAATCCAGTGAAATTCCCCAACGAGGCCGGGTCGCGAAGGAGCTCGTACGGCTGTTTCGACGTGAATCAAACCGCAAATTCTTTTCCACCGCCGCTATGAACAGCGCCCTCAGGTATCTCTACAAAACGGAATATCTCGGTTTCGCTCGCGAGGTGTTCATCGCAGCGGAGCATCTCGCGACGGTAGACTCATATAACATCTTGCTGCAATCTGCGGCCTTTCGCCAGGATAAGCGGATGTTTGAGTACTTTTTGCAAGCAATGGCCCAAAAGCGTATTCGCCCCAATTCGCAAACCTGGCATACTCTGTTGTCGGCTATGCTCACACAAAAGACCAAGGCCACTATCATCAAGGATATGGCCAAGAAGGGCTACATGAGAGACATCGATTCTATTCGCAGTGCGTTGCAGTTGACGATTTCGGATTCCTTCTTTGTTCACCTGGAAAGCGGTCGAGACGTCAGCAGCTTCTTCGACCTCATGATCAAGACACATGGAGCAGACTGGTTTACTGCCTCATTACTCAGCCAGATGTTCAATGTGACTTCGCGCTTGAAGAATCACGCGGCCATGCAGGAACTGCTTGATATTTGCGTTGAATATCATCTTGATATGAATAATGCCTGCCTTCTTCAAATTTTGCATACGGTCAAGGACGACATCTTCACTGCTCTCGAGCATACTTTCAAGATCATGAAGCGACTCATGTTCAAGCTCAACTTTGAGACTATAGAGATGCTTTTCTTCATCGCCTACCGAGGCTGTCACTACAATGTTTGCCGCGTGTTGTGGCATTACGCCTGTATGGAGGATATTGTGTCCTCTAGGATGTACAACAAAGTCCTGGACTCTCTCATTCGCAATGCGTCCTTGGAGACTTCATCCGACGATGTCAGCAAGATCTGGCGTGTGTGTGCTGGCAAGGTAATCATCCGCCGTAATGCGCGGGCCAAATTCAAGACCAGCCCGGAGATTCTCGACCAACTGCCTCCTGAATTCCACCACGATCCCTTTCTCTACTTGGTATCTGGCTTTAAAACTACGGGCCCTGAGCGAGCTGTGCAGCTTCAAATAGCCAAGGGCTACGTCCATCGTGACATGCTTACCCAGGCACATCCCAAATACCCGCTGCCTCTGATGCTGGAGGCCGCTGCTACATTGGATCAAGAGTGGCGTGGTAAACCGTGGCCTTTGGCATGGATGCTCCAGAATTCCATTGGAGTCCCGACCACGAGGAATCCCTTGGATTTGGATTGATCTGCTCCTCTCCATCGTCTATGTGCTCGTCATCTGCCTCTTCCCTTTCCCTTCTGATGTTAGCGTGTTGCATTTGCAATCCCCACTGTGCGGATTTGCCAAGGCTTGTCATTTACCCTCACCTCACTCCTGTACTATTTCCTGTATACAACCGTCCCATCCCTGTACAACATTGACAATATAGAGCATATAGACTTGACATAATACCAGAACAAAACATTGCAAGAACATGACAACTTGTCCGCGATGAGATTTTCTTTGTAAATGTCATGATTGGTGCATACCAAATATGCTTCTTTTACATCCGACAGCTTGTCAATTACTTTACCACTGCCTTCAAATAAGGTTGTCCTCCTAGTAAGTACTTGTACGATCTCGGTACACAGCTATACCGACACAGAAGACTTCCGGACCGGGTAGCACAGCTCGAATTCGCTGATAGTTCAGTTTCCAAGACGCTCTAATAGCATGCTCTAATCAAATTCAATCATAATACCAAAAGATACTCACTGTATGATCGTTCCTTGGAATCAGCTCTACCGACTTATCCTCACGCTCCTCGGACCAATCAGCATTAATCGAGTTGACAGATAAAACGGCCCATCACCAAACGCGTAGACCTCTGAGCCCGGTAGGATAAAATAGCAACAAGCAGCTTCCTAATTCAAATTGGGATCATCGCATTCTCAGCTCGTGGCAACTACCAAGCTTTGTCAAGCTTTTCACCATCCATGTGTCTTGACGAGCATGGATGAGCAGCCCCGTTTCACTCCACCAGGCCGTTGTCCAATCGCTGCCGGTATGCTGATCATCGTGCGTCCATGACTGGATACCTGGACTAGAAATGATCGGAACATAATGCAGAAATAAAAAAAAATTCCCTGGTCATTATTATTATTATTGTCGTCTGAGGATGTGAGAATTGCGCAAAGACCTTCTTCCATGGTGGGTCCGTGAATGACTTTGCATGGTGATTATTGCATGAGTAGGTGTTGGTAGATGCCGAAGCAGATGCTCATCTGATAAGGGAGAAGCAGTGATATTCCATCTGGCGATTACCGAGTCGTCAATGAGCTGCTGAGATACATAGAAGCGGCGCGTAAGCTTGTTTTTTTGGGTAAAGGATTGTAGGCTAGATGGGCCATCGGCGTCATTGTCAACATTCGGAATAATGAGCAATGTGATTTCGTTAGCAAAGATTTGTCCAATCATCCAATAGCACCAATAGCACCTGTGGTCGACAACAATTTGCAACGTGATGTCTTAGAGCAGCAGCATGACTCTGCCGCATTATTATTGACCCTAAGACCCCCTGGTTCGTGTGCTGAATCTGCTGATTGAAATCTCGTACTCTGTGAATAATCATGACCCAGCCATGGCTTCGGGTCTTTTGAGTTCAAACTCGATCAAGCCATGAGAATAATGAGGTGAGCTTATGAGAGGCTCGTGGAGGGGGGCGTGGGGCGATCCGGCGATCTGATTCGATAATGTTGGCTGCAGCGCCCGACTGATTCCCATTGATCTGACGGGAGCACGGGGGGGAATTGGACCATCTGATTGGGCGAGCCAAAATCGGGTTCAACGCGACATGTGCTGCTTTGCCTGAAGCGACGATAAACCTCAAGAATATTTTCGCCTTTCGTAATTACAGTAATCAGAATTCGGATTTGCGGATTGATCCACTGCCAAGCAGAAGACAAGCAAATGCCCAGCAAATGCCCAGCCGGCCACCCAAGTCGGCGGCGTTGAGGGCGTTGCTTGTCTGTCGCAGAGTTTGATATGTCGCGATCTATCAGAAAATCGACGAAATTCGGATTTCATATAGACTTTGTCTTTGTATAGATGATTCAATGACCACAATCTCCAATTGAATTTGAATTGGATGTTTGTTCACTAGGCTGAACTAGTCAACAGTATTCGAACCCTAATACCTACCCGCGGCTTCGCAAAATATCCCCTCCGACCCAATCAGACCGATCCAATGACACGACGCAGTCACTCTTTCGCCTTGCAAAGGCTGTTTGACTTTGGCGTCGTTCTAGAAGTCCGTTTTCTCCACTTCCGACCACCACTTACCATTATCCATCACCTAAGTTCACACACCAACGGAGTGCTTTCTTCTCGCGGACCACCTCGTGCGCTGATGCAGGCACGGGCGGGCCTAAATTTCTATCGCCTGGCCCGGCAAACTCGTTTCACTGGCTTGGAGTCTTGGACTGCCCAATGCCCATCAAAAGATCCACACAACTTGCGCGTGCCGAATGGATCCCTCCCCTTCGGTCAGTGCACCCGAGATGCATACCCCGACCTAGTGCTGGAACGGAAATTACAGGGCTCCACTGGCGTCACCAGTCGTGCGCGCTCCTGTGCTTGCGATAGGATGATCAACCAGTGTCATGGTTGCAACTCTTTTGCTCCGAATGCGCTTAGACCTGGTTAGAATTCAGAACGTGGCTTGCCTAGCTAAAGCGTGGTGCGGTCGCTGACTATGTACCATGTCTGGCGGATGGAAGGCTGGTAGGATAAATACGATCAACTGCGCCGGTTCATCTGGCCCTTTTTTTTTCCCCCTTCCATCGAGTCAAAGCATCCTTTCCTCCTCTGAGCTGACATCCTGTGTGGTTTTTGAACATTGAGTTCACTTGCTACCTTGATCCAATGGAGCCCACAAACAAGGAGGCACTCTCCTTCGAGGAGATGGAGATCCACGAGAAGGCCGCCTTCGACGATGTCATTCGTCCTAAGGACTGTTACGCCGCCGATGGTACCTACTGGGCTGATCTGCCTTTGAGCCAGCGTATCAGCTTCTGCTTGGAGCAGGACCGTACCGAGGCGAGCAAGGAGTTCTCCTGGCTCTGGACTGAGTTCAAGAAGGACCCTCTGTCCCCCGTTGCGCACTATTTCAAGAACTTTGTTCTTCCTGGTGCTGGTCTGGGTCTTGAGGGGTATGTGGAAGCTGCCAGCACCCCAATATTGAAAATAAAGAACATCAACTGACTCGAGATTGATTATGATAGATATGTGCTGTTCTCCATCGGTAACAACACTGCTCTCTTCGATGCCTCCTTCAAGGACTGCTGGAAGGGCAAGACTTGCAACAAGAACTGGATTTCCGCCATCAGCTACATGGAGATTGTTGGTATCATCGTTGGCCAGATCCTCGTCGGCTACTTGGGTGACGCGTATGTGGCACCTCTCACACGAGCCTCCCATTCAAGCAAATGCTAATATTGGTACAGCATCGGTCGTCGCTGGGGTCTCATTCAAGATGCCTCTATCATGTTCGTTGGTCTCCTCATGCTTGTCGCCGCTTGGGGTCTCACGGAGAATGGCTGGGTTATCTGCTACGCTTGGTCTCTCTTCTTCTACTCCATCGGTGTCGGTGGTGAATACCCCATGACTGCTACCATCGGTATGGAGAACGGCTACGGTTCTGGCAAGCTCATCACTTCCCAGGATCGTCTGCACCGTGGTCGTTCCGTTGTTGGTGCGTTCATGATGCAGGGTTGGGGCCAGTTCGCCAACCAGGCCATCCTCATCATTCTGCTCTTGATCTTCCACCACGGCACGGGTGCGCTCCCTATCTCTACTGTCGCTACCCAGTGGACTTACCGCGTGTCTTTCGCTATTCCTGCCATTGGAACTGCCTGGCTCGTGTACTACCGTACCTACCACATGAAGGCCGCTAGCAAGCAGCTCGATGCTACCAAGAAGAAGGCTTCCGTTACCGGCTATGACACGGAATCCCTGAAGCTCACCTTCCGTCACTTCACCCCTCGTGTTATCGCTACCGCTGGCGGTTGGTTCGCCAACGATGTCTTCTTCTACGGTAACAAGCTCTTCCAGGGCAAGTTCATCAGTGTCATTAGCCCCGCGAGCGGCCACGACGTCACCACTAACTGGCTGTGGAACTTGGTCAACATCGCTGTTAGCTTGGCTGGTTACTACTGTGCTACCTGGTTCGTCGATACTAAGCTCTACGGCCGCAAGTGGATGCAGATTGTCGGTTTCACGATGTGCTTCATCCTCTTCGTCATCCCCGCCTTCAAGTTTAAATACTACCAGGAGCCCGCCCACATCCACTCTTTCCAGGCTATGTACTTCCTGAGTTCGTTCTTCAACCAGTTCGGCCCGAACTGTATCACTTTCCTCGTCGCCGCCGAGTGCTTCCCTACCCCCATTCGCGGTACCGCTCACGGTATCTCCGCTGCCGCCGGTAAGGTCGGTGCCCTGATCATCGCCGTCGTCGGATCCTACACCACCGCCCAGCAGCAGTTCTACATTGTGCCCTGGTTCGGTCTCCTCGGTGTCCTGGTGACCTGGCTGTTCCTCCCCGACACCACCGGTCTGGATCTCCGCGAGCAGGAGCGTCGCTGGCGCTACATCCGAGAGGGCCGTGAGGAGGACTACCACGGACCTGCTGTTCACTCCAAGCACTTGTCTGTTTGGGAGCGCTGGACCGGCAAGGGCAAGCACTACGATGCTGACTTGGACTACAAGATGAAGGTTGAGGAGTTCCGCGCTGAGTGGGAGGCTGCCATTGCTGCCCGTGGTGAGGAGCAGACTCTGTATGACATGGATGATGTCGATGAGAACATCCTGCACGGCTCGATGCACAAGTACTTTGAGCGTACTAGCCCGGAGATCCGTGGTATGCGCAAGGAGGTTGAGCCCCTGTCTCTGCCCACTGCTGCTGCTGCTTCTTCTGAGGACCAGAAGACTCTTGGAGAGCAGTAAACCTGTGTTGGTTAGGGGATTATGGAGTGTGTTGTGCAATGAGTTTTATAGACTGTTGTATAGTAATGTCGGTGCTGGTGAAAGGAGTGGTTGGAAACCCTGGCTGGATGGAAATACCCCCAATTATCATAATTTCTTTGTGTTTATCAGAAGTATCATCGTGAATCTCAATTATGAAGAGCAGAAGAGAAATACCAATGAATCTTTAGTCCTTGACTCACATTTATTCTATCCTACTGTTATACCTTTCAATGGTTTAGGCCTCCATCCATCTCAAAACAGACTGACTTGGGGCTGTGCCCGATAGAGCTTGTCAAAAGGTGCTACCTGTCAATAGTCAGGCAGCCATAACACGCGACACTACAATTGTACGACAGTAGAAAACAAAACGACATCACGATGAGCGATTCGGCTTCGGTGATAGGCAGGAGGACATGTGACTGGTCACGGAACAACAGTATCTCCGAGCCCCCACATCCAGCTTCTGCCAGAAAAGTCCCCCCCCCAATGATCCATCCATCAGACGACCAGCCCTCGATCATCTCCTGTGTCGCTGATGTCTTCCAGGACTTCGCCATCATGAAGTTTTTCGAGAATGTGTTCACCTATGACTACTCCTTCCCTGCCGTTTCCCTCGCCTACTTCCTCCGATACCCTAATCCCTACTCCCGCCATGTCCTGACTACCGACGTGATCGACCGTTATGTCGATCCGGCCACCCAGCGCCTACACACCATCCGTCTACACTTGAAAAAATCAAAAGTCCCCTCTGGCATCCTCAAATTGCTGCCCAAGGGCATGGGTGGCTCCGACAGTTCCGGCCAGAGTTACATCCTCGAGACCACCGTGGTTGATCCCAATGAAGGTTGGATGGAAACCGAGTCTCGGAACATGGAGTGGACCGGCATTCTTAGCGTTGTCGAGAAACAGCGGTACCAGCGCCATCTGACCGAGGACAATACCCAGGCCCTCGATGGTCTGTCAATCGATAAGAAAGAGCAGACCACCGTGCGGACTACTGTCACGTTCCGCTCTCGCCTTGGCCAGGGCAAGTTGCTCAGTCGCAAGAAGACCGAGGCGATCGACCACGCGGACACTGAGGAAGAGGCTCCCAAGAAGGGCCTTTTCTCCTCCTTGTCCACTGCCGGCATCCAGCGCACCATTGAATTGATCGGTGTGAGCCGAACTCGCGATGCCATTGTGAAAAGTAAGCAGGGCATGAACGTGGTGTTGGAACGTCTGCGCAGCGGAGGCATTGTCGGCGTTCTTGAGGGCATGCGCAAAGACCGCGAGGCTATCCTTGGACCAGATGGCACCTGGAAGCGTGTCTGGTTGCAAGGCAATGGCCTCAAGGAGCGGGTCTACGTCGATGACGATGACAACTGATCCCCTGGGTTGTGACCCTTTTCTCTTCTTCTTTTGTGTCTTTCTCGACCCTTTTTCTTTTATCTGTGTTTTCTTCGCATCTCCGCGTAACTGCGGTATGAGCGTATCTCCCTGCATCTTCTGATTTATCCAGCGTGGCGTTACTGGAGTTGGGGGACACTATCGACGGACACTCTCCCACGACATTCTTTGTTTATTTTTTTTTTCTGTTGGGTTCTTTTATTGGATGTATATGGTCTGATCAGGTCTACATTGAGGCTTCTGCTCCTCAATTGTGTATATTAGGTGACTGGGACGTGTTGGGTGATGATACAATGCTCAGATGGTGGAAGCATGTCATTTGTACAATTATGATATCTAACTTATCAATCTATCAATCTATCATTGACTGATGCACTATTCATTCTTGCCTTCCCTCTTAAACGAGGTGACACAAGATTGGGCAAGCCACCCCCAGTCCACTTCGGGCATGTCGACCCGGGGAAACAGCTTATCGCAGGGGATTTACTGGTCAACACTACAGTACGATAAGATGCTGCAGGTTTAAGGAGAGTGAATGCGAGAGCATTCTCATTAGGAATTTCTATTTGAATTGGTCAATCAACCCAGCTCATGCTTTGCTCTACAATTCTGTCCAGGTACGCTTTCGAGGCTGGGTCATAATGGCAGTTTCCGACATCTTGGCAGCATGGGAGGAATGCTCCAAGATAGATACACTCTTCATTTTAATCTGCTGCGTCTTTTGCTGGCTGATTATCCCCGCAGTTGGCCTCGGTTATTCGGGCTACTCGATTCACCGGAATGGATTTGCATCCTTTTACCCAAGTCTGCTCGTCATTGCTGTTTGTTCTATTCAATGGTGGATCATTGGGTACTCGATAGCCTATGGAACCGCGGGTAGTATTATCGGAGGCTTCGACAAAGCTTTCCACTTCGATGTTCTAGCAAACCCAATAGGGACGATACCTGAGATCCTTTTCTCCGAGTTTCAGCTCATCTTTTGTGCCACGGTGTGCGTCATCTCCATTGGTGGAGCCTGTGAACGGGGAAGAATGCTTCCTTTGATTCCTTTCATCTTTGTATGTTTCGAGTCTCCAGCCCATTTATCCAAAGACTAAATCTGACTCGATTTCGCCTAGCTCTGGTGCACCTTTGTCTACGAACCCCTCGCACACATGGTCTGGTCCGAGACTGGATTCCTCGGGTCTCTGGGCGTCCTTGACTTCGCTGGCGGAACACCCGTTCATATCTGCAGTGGAGCATCAGCGACTGCATTGAGTGTTTATCTATCTCATCCCCTGTTTCGTTCAAGACGATCCGCTTCTCGAACACCACAGCATCTGAAACTCCACCGGCCGCACAACAGTATGTGCCAGCTTTTAGCCTTGATTATTATATGGAATGCCTGGCTCGCCTTTGACGCGGGTACAACCCTCGCTCTAAATTTCAAGAGTATAATGACTGCAGTGGTAACCAATATCTGTGCCTCATCCGGTGCATTGACCTGGGCTCTCATCACGTATTATGAAACAGGCAAATGGAGTCTTGACAGTACTTTCATGGGCGCTATCGCTGGCTTGGTCATGATCACTCCAAGTGCTGGCTTCATCGATATGGCTACGGCTTTTTTCTTTGGAATTGCCGGAGCAGTGATTTGTCGACAGGCACTGCGAATTAAGTTCACGAAATTGGCTGCACGCTGGAGATGGGTCGATAATGGGGATACGTTTGCGACGCATTGCATTGGTGGCCTGGTTGGTACTATAGCTACTGGGTTGTTTGCACGGAGAGAGGTTGCTGCGTATGATGGAGCCACGGAGATACTCGGTGGATGCATATTCGATGGTAATTGGGCTCAACTCTGGATCCAGATTCTCGAGTCTGTTGTCGGCTTTGTCTGGAGCTTTGTTGGCAGTTATGCACTCTTTGCGTTGATTGATTGCATTCCGGGCTTCGAAGTCTTGGCTACAGATAGGTAAGTAATGAGTGATGCTCTTGATGTCTGGTACAAGGTCTTGATTCTGAATCCCTGCTAATATAGTGACAGTGAGATTGTCCTCGGAATGGACGCCTCACAAATGGGTGAATCGCTGTATGAAGCACAATGGGCTGATGAGGAAGACTATTACCCATTCTCGGGCGAGTGTCGACTGGAGTAAGCAACAAAGGATAATCAATCCATTACTTGAGAATCTCTCCTGAAACGCAGAATCCATTGTTGCAAGCTATAATTAGAGATTTCATGGTCATAGAATAATCATGCAAGTGAAAACAACGAGGTTAGTAGCTTAATCTTAGTCAAAGGATTTTCGAGGCTTTTTTAGTTTCATTGTTGTCAATGTCAAGATTTGGCCGTGCATACCATCGAGGGCTTATTTTTGGATATGGCCGACAATGCCAATCTTTTGAAGCTATGCTACGGTCTTTGCCCTCTTTAATAACTTGGTTTTGCTTCCTTTTTTTTTTAGCAACATTGACCTTTAGTCGGATGCCCTGTTATGTGTTAACCTCGAGTACAAAAGCGCCTCGCTTCCTCCCTATTCCCTTGTATCTTCTTCATCGATTCTCGATAACAATCAACTACCTCGTCAGGCAAGTGCAATTCTATATATCTATTGCATAAAAAAATCCTCGCGCAAATCATCACTTACGAGCATGGCTTCTTCTAGCAATGTGAACCCTTCCGGGGGCTATGGTACGTTTGCAGCCGAAAACTCGGGAGATTTCAATGATGAGGAGCGACAAACAGCTGCTCAGCCGAACAGGAACACAAACCCTGGTGAAGGAATCCCTTCCACCTTCGAGGAATTCCAGGCTGCTGGCTCACTCCGGCAGGCCTGGATGGAGAATCCTTCAGTACCATGCCCCATTCCCATTTCTAATCTGACATCTCAGGATCTTTTGGATCAAGGTTGGAGAATTCCGTATCGTCAGCCCCCAATTGGGCTCGACCTTGATGACATTCGGGGCCTTGACGTCCCATATGATCCTTCTAATCCAACCGGTAGATTAGAGGACTTCGACTATGGATACGACGAAATGATGGGACAAGGCGCGAGGTGGTGTGGATTCACTGGTCCAGGAGTCATCTTCCTGTTGGACATTGAACGAAAACCGGATTCTAACGCCCCGCCTATCTCAGAATTGACCAAGTCTGTTTACGAGCAGACCTTTAACATTGATGGCCTCAAGTATGTCTTCGCCCAGAATATTATTAACAGGCAGACTCAGGCATTCATCAATGAGATTCTCTATACAAACAAGCGCCTCGGCTATACATGGGGAGATCACCCTGGGGACCAACGTATCTGGGAAAGAAACACTGCAGTTTATCAGGCTCTCCTTGGAACTCGCATAGGGAAGATTGTGTCGTACTTGATTCTTGCATCATATCCGCGTGGCACTCGACGTATTGCTAGAGTCGTGACCTACCGTATTGGTGATTTGATGTCGGTCCACATGCGATTTGACATTGAGAAGATTCCAGAGGCTACCGAGAGCGAGAGCGAGCCCGAGGTTGGGAGCGGCCAGACTCTTCGACGCTCTTCGCGGCTACGCAGGTGTGCGAGATGTTTGCGAGACAGACGAGAGGTCGTCTGTAGCTGCAATCTTTTGTGATCTAATGTAGTGTTTATTCTTTGTTTTCTTTTTTTGTTATTTTTTGTTGGAGTATCTCTATGTTGATCGAAATTATGTATTCTGGAATAGATTCACGAACATGAGGATCAGTCTTAAATATGTTGATATTTTCAACCCGCCGTTCACTCTTTCTCTGTATGAATAGCCGTATGGAGATGAATCGAGATTACAGTTTGCAGGAGTGCCGAAGATTATTTGAAGCAAACTGTGGTAGCTTGCTCCTCATGTAAAAGTGCCACTTTGTTTACTAGGTTCGCAATATTGAGAGAAGCTCCAGGATAGCTTTGCTTGCAAAAATCTTTATTAATTACTGTAATCTAGGTGACGGTAAAACTGCCGCCTCGGGAAATGATCGGCTCCCGGAGCACAGAATGAGTTAGTCACCTCGCCGCTCTGAGCAGCTCACGAAGCGAACATGAGCAGCTCCCTGAGCAACCTGATCGCTCACTCCAAGGCTCAGGCTGATCGCCTCATCCGATATTATTCTCCCTCTCCGTTGCATGAGATCCTCCGACGCTAAGCGCACTTCTGGTGTTCCTGGGAGCGAATGCCAGGATATGACGTACTCTCACGTTGCTAAAGTAACTTCTCTCGCCTTTCCTACTAATTAGCTGTTAGTTGATTGAGTCGGTCCTTTAGCCCCATGGAAGAATTTATGCGCCTCACCATCTATACACTATGTTAATCACTCTTCAATTCTACAAAGCAGTAATATACTTCCCTTGTTTTTCTTTTCTCAAAGTCTAGGAGTAACCTCGTACCCATACATTCTCGGGCCATACCAGAAGCCTTATTTTAATTAATGTGCTATGCCACATAATAGTGGATAAAATATCACTTCAAACAAGAAGTCCGTTAAGCGATTTATATCGATCTTATGTTCCTGGGAGCGCTTCCTTTAGTGGACCCACTATAAGCTTGAACGAGTTCCCTATTAGCTACACTAAGTTATCGGAAGCTCGTGTTTTAATTATATATTTAGTCTTATTAAGGATATCCTTAGCTATAGATCCGATATAGTGTTATAATATTTCGTGGTGAGGTTATTCCCATGATTTATAACACGGAACTCAGTTTAGTAAGCCATATGGGTGCACCAATAGAAATCACAATGAGTCTGAATTACTATGAAGCCCCTAGCTAGCAATTTGGATGGGCAATTTACATGACTAATCTTGGTGGATATAAGTTAGTTACACTATTCCTTCTTCCAGTATCCACTCTTGCAGATGCTCCGTCTTTATATTGGTGCCTCAGGCCGTAGGGACCTGAGGGGGCGGAGGTTTCTGCCAAAGCGGTGGCCAACCGGCGGTCAACCGGCAGGCCCTCGGGGGTGATGCGGGACGGCAGCTCTGCATGCAGGCCACGCCTTCATGTTACAAAACGTGTTGGCACATATGTTTTGCCCTCGGGATGATTCCTATTTGTTATCCTGTTTGTATGGAAAAAGTTGTAGATAAATTGATGCTTGAAAATTGGGTTTGAAACTTGTCAGATCCTAGTGTACTGCAAGGCAATTCACATATGACGAAAAGGGTCTAGATAGTAGATTCCTCCATGACATAGTGTTCCTACTATTAACAAGAAGTGAAGGATGAAAGGAAGGTGTTGAGAACAATAAAACTGATGGAACTTACTGGTTAATCACTGGTATAAACGGACATTTAAATACACGATTTGCAGCGGTTTAGGCAGCAGGTCTTCTTGCAAAGAGATAAGGCAACTTCCAAACAAACAGGGCAACTTTCTAACAATTTGATATATCTCAATGCAGAATATAAATGTGCAGAAAGGACGTATAACCACACACATACATAAGCCAATACACCCACACCTACATCGGCTGACAAAACTCCTCAAGAACAGTCTCTGTTACAATTGGACTTGGTGCTTTGCTCTTCTACCTACTTCTTACTACGCGTTTTTACGCGACGAGACTATACTAACATATCCACGATGCCTTGAGGACCAGAGGTTGATCCCGAGACCCGTTCTCGCATATGCGAGCTTAAATTTACTTGCAAATAGGGTGCCAAAAAAATCCAAAAGTACCGTTTCCCAGATATACCTCTGTCTACAATTCACTACACCATTCGAGAAGAGAAGAACCGGCTTAATAACCACTCCCGACCACGCTACGGTGCTCTACGAAAGCTTACTGAAGAAAACCGAGACCGTATGTATGATGCAATTATGCAAGACCCTTCGATTACACGCGAAGATTTACTTGCTGAGGTTGATTATGAAGTTAAATCAACCTCAATTTGGCGGTTAACCCACGAGATAGGTCTTCGAAAGTGGCGAAAGCTCGATCGGCCAATTTTACTCCCTGAACATGCCGCAAAACGACTTCAATGGGCCCGAACCTGTGAGGACTATACTCCTGAGGACTGGGAGCGTGTTTTTTGGTCTGATGAGTGTACGGTTGAGCGTGGAATTGGTGAACGAAAGGAGTGGACTTTTATCCGTTCTATACTAGTTATTAGGTTTTATGTGGTAAAACGGTGAATAGGAGGTTTTGACGGGCGGAAACTTTGTGGGGCAGAAGTACTGGGGTCCAAATACTCTTGAAATATGATTGTAGCCCTCGTATTGTCTTGTATCAATTATTCGTTCTAGAAACTACTCTTTATCAAATAAACCCAACATGTCAAGAAGAAGGGGCAGCTGGTAGCAGAGAGGCATCGTAAGTGTTGAAAACCGAAAATGTAAACAAGTACCGTCCACTTGGATGGCTCACGAGCTCATAACTCGTCGAATCGAGAAGCAATTGCCTCCAGACTTGGGCCCTTGGTTTCCACCAAGTAAAGATATATGCCCAAAACCTCTATAACTAGCCACCCAACATAAACTAAGTAGTACTTCCATCCAATCGCAGACAGACCAATAGGGTTCACGAAGGAGTTGACAAAGTTCGCAGCCTTGCCGAAGAACATGAGCACCGTGAACCCCTTGCCCCGGATTGAATAAGGTAAAACCTCCACAGGGTAGGAATAAAGCAAGGCATTGAACCCCAAGTTGTAGAAAGTGTAGAACAGGAAGAGCATAGCGATAACAGCATACCCAGCTGCGTGGTCTCCTGCCTCGTTGAACAAGCCTGCACATAAAGTCTGGCTGGCGAATACCGCAAGCATACCCGCCGTGGAAAGCAAATATTGGGTACGGCGCCGCAGATGAGCAGTCAAGAATGCGGAACAAAAGGAACAGATCCAACTCCAAATCATCAGGCACCCATTAATTATGTTCTTCGTTTTATAGCTCGAGATGCCGACTGTCTCCAGAACACGTGCGAGATAATACCTGTCAAACCTGGCTAGAAAAGATATCTCGCTTGGTAAAAGGATGGACTTAAAGCCATGAGGGAGCTGCGATGGCAAACTTACGAAACCAAGCCATTCCCAGACCATTGCGAAAAGACGCCCAGCATGACCATTAACAACATCCTCCGGCGATTACCCTTGTTAGAAATCAAGGAGCGCCAGGAGACCTCATTAGCCATCATATCTGTTTCAATGACCTGCTTCATCTCCGAAAATTCCAGTTGCATCAATTCATCATTCTCATCACCTTCTGCGTGATACTTGATCAAGATATCTTTCGCTTTGAGGCTTTGACCATTAGCGATCAACCAACGGGGTGACTCTGGTAGAAAAAGCACACAAACTGTCGTGATGATAGCGAGAAACAAGAAACATAGCAACTGGAGAAATATGTCAGCAAGTGCTTTCAGGGGTTGAACGGAGCCAGAGGCTAACTGTGAACGGATAGACCCTGGATGATCCCGCCAATTCCCATGATAGCAGAGCCAAGTAGGATCCCTTTGCGTCTGCCCCATCGATCTCCGACTAGGTTGATGAATGGAGTTGCACAAATAGCACCCAAGGAGAGAATCGCAGTAAGCAGGCCGAGAATGCTTCCGCTTGGATAGTTAAAATTTGGGTAAAAGGATGAGTAAACCGGCTTCCAGGAAAGTGCTGCATTGAGATTCCTCACACTCATTCCATGTTTCGACGGCCTAAAGTCCATTCATCATGGCAGAGTCAAACATGCGGTCTCAATCTTTCTTACCGGCGAATTCTATTGTTACCTAGCTGCTATTTACTCCTTTAATGTAGGATACTATTTTACGACTATGGCTAACCCCACGATCTTTCTATATTAAATTGAATTCGTTGGATTATACGATAGGTGTTGAATTGAATTCGTGTACGGAGATGGGTCATGTTATGGGCGTAGTTAAATAGAGCCGGCAGAATCTGCGAGGTTCCCTTCTATACCTGGGGGCCGATCAGTGCGGGCTTGGCCTTAACCAGGATATTATTTGAGTCCGAATGGATGCTTACAGATGCACAGGACTCCCGCCGATGTCTCCGCGTTCAATTACGTTGCCGTGGAGAATCCACATCTAGGTGCCGGAATGTTAACCGGCTTCCCTTTCAGCACACGGCGCACGAGGGCGCCTTTCAAACGGAACTTCCCTATGCCTTAGGATCGACTAACCCTCAGATCGATTACTGTTCCAGTATTAGTCCCCGGGGCATGCACGCAGTAGGGACGGATGCCCGATTTGTTCCACTCGCCCCTGTATCCGTACTTGTGCCTCATTCTCGCCACTACTGGCCCGCTGGCTAGTGACCACTCGGCAGTGAGCTTTGAACTATCTGAAGCTCTGCCTTATCGATTGTCCTCAATCAACCATCTGCCATGGCGATGACATCATGGTTACGGGGATGCGACACACCTCACGACGCATGTAATCTCCCCTTTCTCGACTCGGTGAAGACTAGGGACACTGACAGATCACCATCCATAAATCCTCGCTACTACATCGTTCAAGAAATCATGCCATATGCGTATCTAAGCGAGGGCGTTGTGTCCGATGAAGAAGGTGCAGGGACATTTCTCGCGCACCTTCCCTCTGATACACCCGTTTACTGTTACAACCGACAGTGCGTTATGGAAAGCCTCTTTCCTCCGTGGTCGGTCGAGGATCGTTTTGTCGCCTTGAAACACTTCCCGGCAGACATACTGGCCAAACACGAGGAACAATTGCCTGGACGCTGCGATTATTCGCCTTCACTTCAGATTCTCATTATCACAATGCCCAGTCAACCACACGAAGAAGCGGCGTTCAGTTTTGAGGCGATTATCACGATGCTTGCACGAGAGATGAAGGTCTACAGACGGATTGCCGGATGGGGAGCGACTCGTGTGGATACCCCCGATCGAAACAAGCAGGCAGACCGATCCTGGGGACCAGCCCGCCCCAAGAGAAGATTTCCAACGTTGGCATTGGAGGTTGGCTTTTCAGAGACGACTGCAAAACTGGAAAAGGACATTGCCTGGTGGATTAATGGATCAAACGGCCAAGTGAGAATGGGGATCACTATTGACATCCAGCGCAAGTCTCACAACATTGAAATCAAATCCTGGATTCCATCATTCGAACGATCACACCAGCATATCTACATTACAGCAGGTGGTCGCCAGGTTGCTGACAGACATATCAACGATCCCCCACCGCCTCAAATGGATCAGAAAATTCTCCTTAGGAGAGGGAAAGATGGCTCGAACCCTTCGATTGAAGGAGGTGCCTTAACTATACCATTCCGTGCACTGCTGTTGGAGCAGCCAGGAGAAGGCGAGGGTGATTTCGTGTTTACAGCGGACATGCTGTTGCATGAATTAGCAGAACGAATCTGGTCTGCGATTGACAACGCCGAAAGCGTCAAGGCCGAGAAGAGTCATACTTCGTAAATGTCGCAACAATTTTTGCCGGCCTGCTCGCTTTTGACCGCGGCACGTTCTGGCACCAGACTCATAATTCAAAACAAGATTCGACATGCAGCATCTAATTAAATAGAAATCATATAAGTAGAAGACTATCACTACGTTAACTACTAAAGCTAAATTACTCGCTATTAGCTATATAGCTAAGTAACTTTACTAGATTAGACGCTTATTCTTATTTATTTAATTTAACAAGAAGACTAACACGATTTAATATAATAATTAATAGATAGTCGACCTACTTACACGCGAGAAGTCTTTATTCTAGACTAAGCTCTGATATATTAATATTAATTAACTTTAGATCGGATAGGAAGTGTAAGTGTTATGATATACCCTGGCATGAGGTCTCTCCCAAATGTTGATGCCTCAGGCTTCCAGGACTGATAAGCCGGCAGGCTTTCTGTGGGGTTTCGCTCGGGTTTCGCTATCGGCACGTATACGAACTCCTGCAGGGAACATCCTTAGCAGAGATTACACAAGCCTCGTGTTTACCCCGCCCTCATTCTCCTACCAAGGATATGTCTCCTTCCTGTTTTGAGCGATGAGACTGTATATATATTGATCCATGTCGAAGAGGTTTTGTACTCCTCAAGAAACAGTCTGACTATCTCGCACAATTAACTTGGCTCCGTTTCTCCTACCTGATTGACAGGCCTCTACCCTGATTTGTAGAGTATATCCTTACAGAAAGGTATTTCGATTAATAATACATTATTAATAATATATTAGCAAAATAATATAACGAGAACCCCTTTAATTATTCTCGTATACCCCCTTATTAATTTATGCTTCTGTTAATCCCTTTCTATCATATTCTAATAATCCTTTTCTATAACATTCTACTATATATTCAAAGTTATAAGTACTACTATTTTTCTATAACTAAATTAAACAAGTTTAACATCTCTTTTAATCTACTCTTCTAATCAGTGTTTTTCTTCCATAATCGTGGATCTTTTATTAGATTACACGACCTCTACGATCCTATTATAAGATCGTATACTACACTACACCGTGCACTACACTTCAGTGCACGAAGCGGATTTATGACCACTATCTAAAGTCCGACACCTCTTTAGAACGTCTAGAAGAGGGTCTTATAAGAGTAATTTATCAACTATACAACCAGAATCAAAGATTTGGAAAGACGAGCAAGAATTAGCGTACATACTACTATCCCATGATGACAACAGGCTTCTTAAATTGATCACTCTTTATTCTGTGAAGTCGAAGTAATTTCATCTCAATCTCGCATTTACATGCATTCTAATAAGACACGGTGAAAAGGGCTGAAATACATTGCCCGGTGTTGCAAGCCCGCTGCTAGAGAAACAACTAAGCAATAGAGCCTTGCAACTCCTAAATCTCATCTACCAAGCTAAGACCTCACTCTGTGCTCCACAGCTGATAGCGGCACAAATCTCCTCATCCTTCTCACTGACCTTCGAGTTGCATGCTAGTTTCTGTTTCGCTGGCCAAATTTCCCGACCTTCGGCCTTTTCACGCTCAAAGTGCTCTGTGATAACCTCGCGAACGGTACTCTGGAAGAAAATGGGAGCCTTTTCGAACTTTGGGTGAAGTTGGCCGTTGATGAACACATTGCGGTCCAGGTTTAGTTGTTGGTTGTTGCAAAGGACTTTGTCTTCACCCATGACACGGGCGTACATCTCGCTGATGAGCTTGAAATCGGCATCTGAGGAGTTTCTGTTTCGGTATACTTCGTATGCCATCTTGGAGCTATTGGCACTGCTGGGAAGGAACTTCTGAACCATGATGAAGTGGGGTCTGCAGATTGATGTCAGAAATCTTTCTATGAAAGACGCGGGTTGAGGGAACTTACGAGACGACCATAGCAGTGACAGGGAAGTAGTATGTGCTGGCGGTATAGAGGCCCTTGGCGATCTGCTCTGGCGTGGAAACGCAGTGATGTTGGATGTGACCGTCTTTGAGATCGCTGTCGAAGGAGTCGAGGTTGAGGAATTCCGGGATATCCGCATGAGTCGTAGGGCAGTGATAGCATTCGTTGAAGTTATCGGCCAGAATCTTCCAGTTGTAATGTCCTTCTAGCTCATAGGTGTGGTCCAGATCGTAATTGTCAAAGTTGTACGCCTTATATCGGTCTTGCTTGTCGACGTTTTGGAAGTGTTCCTCCCAAGATACTTCAGGGACTTCCTTTGCGTCCAAGTTAACCCAGATAAAGCCATTGACATCAACCTTGACGTGAATGCGGAAGAGACTGTTCTGGTCTTTGTCAATGCTATCCGCATCTTTGAATCCAGTGGCCTTGGCCAATTTGCCATTCAGACCGTAGGACCAGCCATGATAGCGGCAAGACAAAATCTTCGAGTTTCCAGAGCCCTGCTTCTCAACTACTGGATACGCACGGTGTCTGCAGATGTTGTGGAAAGCGTTGATATCTCCTTGTCGGTCACGGGTGATAATGAAGTCGAAGCCAGCCATCTCGTATCGGAGCCAGTCGCCAGTTTCCTTGACGCGCGAGCTGTGGGTGAGGAAGATCCACCTCTTGGAGAAGATTGCACGTCGCTCCAGCTCATACATCTCCGGTGATGTATACCATGAGGCTGGCAAAGCACGCACATGTTCATTCTTCACTTCATCCTTGGCCGAGGGAGGGGCATTGCTGCCGAAACCGAAATAATGCATCATCGAAGTCGCCATGGCGTTTTGAGTCGATAGGAAGATCGCAAGATCCTTTGAAGTAATGTTTCAATCGATTCTTTGATGATATGCTATCTAAAATGGAGGGCCGTCTCACTCCTGCATATATACCTGAACGCTCCCCAGGTAAATCAACGGGGTATACTATCTATTCCGATCAGGTGATTTGCCTTATACTCCAATTTGGTCAAGTAACCCAAAGCTTAGCGCGTGAGATCGCCCAAATCAGGCACTGGAGCCGTCAGACCAGGTTGGGGAGCTAGAAAACAGCTATACCTTTGTGCTGATTTGGTTACCCTTCCTCGGCAGAGCCGAAGCGCCGAAGGCCAGCATCTCAAAGGCTACAGTTGCCGCCACTAAGCCTGGGGACTAGACTGACTGGCTACTGTGAACTATCCAATGATAAACCAATGAGAGTCCTCAAAAGTGATGACGAGTTGACGTCGGCCCCACATCCCCAGGTTGATAAGCCCCCAATCCTTCGGCATCGAAGCCGAGCACGACGTGGGGGGGGGGTCGGCATGCCCGAGGTATACCAATCGACACTCGTACAAACCATGGATAGTGGCGTTTGTCACCTGTTTGTTACACATGATCATCATCCGGCTCGGTGATAATGGCCGAACCGCCTTGGTTGACTTGGAAATAAATCATTGTTGCCAGGTTTACGGTATTATTGGCGACAAAGGTCACACTTGTGCTTCATCTAGGTGCCACGCAACCACTTGGTAAGAAGTGAATCATTATCTATCGTTGTATAACTATTGGTTTAAAGATGTGAAGAAAGAAAGTCATCTCTATTAGCAGTCACAATTTCACTTATCACCTCGATGCTCCAACGGCGGTTCAACTTAGACGCAAACGAGACTATTTTCCTATCTTTATGCCAGGATGGTGGTTACATTCAGAGCTCCTAGAGAGCCCTCGAAAGTAGATAGTACTAGTCTTGTATAATAATGTCACATCTATCCGAGAAATTCTATTGAATCATGGCAGGGAATGGAATAACTCCAACAAGGAGGTGGGGAGGAAATAATTTGGGCCGGTGCGGGGTTCCGACCAGAACTGCCACGGCCATAGCTTTCTCGACTGAAGACCTTATCTTGTCGCATTGAAATTCATGGCTGGCTCATAATGCAGCCTGCACCGCGGCTAGATTCAATTGGCGCCAATCGGAAGCAAAGGAGAGCTGCTGTTGCGTAAGATTCTAGTTGCTCCGTACGCAAACACGGCCGTTCTGACATGGAAATGTGGGCAGATGTACCGCCTGCAGGCAGAGCAAGATCAAGTGCTCTGGCGACGAGCCATGCGCCAATTGCCGAAGACGGTCCCTGACTTGTCAGTTTGCGGAAGGAAACAACAAGATCCTGGTTTCTGAAAGGTTTGCTACCACTTCTCCGTCCCTATTCCCCCATTCGCGGTACTTGGCTGAACGAGGCGGATACTCATGATAGGTACCTTCGAGACTTGCAAAAACAGGCATATAACTGGCAACGAGCAACCGGTGTCAAGCGTCCTCGAGAGGATTGTTTCCGATTCGACGATGACCTGGACGTAGAACATATTGTGAATGACTTTGGTGCCACGGCGGAGCTTCTAGGCTCCGGGCCTGGAGGATCTCCTACTTCGCCTGCACCTGATCTATCATGCACTATCTGGGCAAGTCCTTTCACCCTTCCAACGACCGTTATAACGGACACACATCAAGAACAAAGGAACTGGAGTCAGTGAACACTCCGTGTCATTATCTCGTTATATTTTTATTTTCTGATGGTCTTACACATTGAATAGTTTGGCTGGCCCCGTCCTCAGCATGGTCCCTCACAGCTCGACTTATCGTCATGATGACAGAGAAACTAGAGGTTGATTCTTCTAAAGATCCGCCTCGGTTTTATCTGGACGGTGATATCTATCCCCTCGCGTGGAACCGCGTTTCGAATCAGGAGCCCGTCGACACAAGCGGTTTACCTTCCCTTGATTACGCTCTTCATCTGTTTCAAATCGTTCAATTTCACCTCGGTCAGGCGTACAGATTTTTCGACCATGAATCATTCGTTGCTCGTATTCGCCAATTCTATAACAGTCCTTCGGACGGGATGGCTACCGAACCTCGTTTCTGGTTCGTTCAGTTCCTTATGGTTCTAGCTCTTGGGCACGCATTTCTCTCGAGGCCTCGTAATCAGAAAGACCCTCCTGGCTCCAAATATTTTTCGCGTGCTATGTCGGCTATGCCAAACTATACTAGTACTGGAAAGGACAGTCTTCTAGCGATCGAGGCCCTAGCATTGGTCGGGTTGTACTTGTACGCTATCGACCATCGAGAAGCAGCTCATGTTCACGTATGTATTGAATGCCTTGTCGCCTCAATGGCCAAACCCCCGCCTCGAGGGACTTTTGCTGACTTATATTGCTGTTCCACATAGGTCGGCCATGCGATACGAATAGCACAGCTAGAAGGGATGCACACTCAACTTCCTGAAGAGGTTCTTGGGGTTGCTACGGTTGCCCGGTGTCGCAATCTGTGGTGGTCCTTGTACACCATTGACCGTCACTTTTCGCCATCCCTTGGACTTCCAATGACAACCAAAGACAGTGAGATTACTACTTTGATCAGCTCATCAAGCTCCAATCCAAATCCAAAAGATCTTGCATTTAGTCTTCAAATGAGGATCACGCGGATGCATTCATTCATCATCGGTAGTAAGTTTTTCTCGCTATCTTTCTTGTCACCCAAACGAGTCTAACAGTCACGCGATGAAGCTATCTACAAAACGGAAAAGACTCCACTTGGTACATTTCTAGAAATAACTCGGAGTATCCTAGAGACTATGGCTAGGTACGCAGAGGAGATTGAGAAGATGATTCACGTCAGCTTTCAGGGCTCCATAGATAACGTGTCCGAGGAAACACGTCACACAATATTATTGTATCATCAGGTAAGAACAGTATTCGCTTCTCTTTGCCAATCTCTACATAATATTGACTTCCTCTAGTGCGTTGTCAGTGCCACCAGGCCCCTACTACTCTCCGTGCTCAAGGAACGACTAGAAAAGCTTGGTCGGGCAGAAGAAGACTGGCAGAAATTCCTGGCTCTTCCCATGTCCCTGATATCTATTGGCATCAAATCTGCCGAGAAAACGCTCCGGATAATTGGTGATGAGAGTGGCCTTCTTGGTACTAATATTCCGTCTAATGAAAGCCTTATGTCTGATCTCATCAACTGACCAAGTCTCAGAAACATTCCTACCATTTGACCTTGAGTTGACGTATGCAGCGGCTCTGCATCTAACCATGGCCAATGCACTCTTCCCTCCCGATCCAGAGAGCCAGTCTTACAGTCATGTGGCACATTCAATCCTTGACGAAATGGTCCTTTCAGGAAACCGGGTTGCCGAAGCACGAAAGCGAGAACTGATCCGTATCGAGGGCTTATTCCAGGAGCTTGCCAGACGGGTCGAACAGGAAGGTCTTAGAATTTTGACATTGGCGGATCAAGGGCTCACGGATCTTGCACCTCTGAATATCCCAGACGATTCTCAACCCGAGGATGTACCTGTGACAGAGCCATCGATTGGTTTCCAGCCTTCGGCACGAGACAATCGGCCATCCTCTGCCAGCTCACTTGCTCCTGCCAACATTGAGTTCCTTGACAGTATTGGAATATCTTCCAATGAGTTCCTTTCTATTGTTGATCAGATCAACAATCCAGCAATGCCGTATGGTGCCTTGGACGTCCGGCCAGATTGGCTGTCAGGAGAAGATCCTCCTTCGTATTCGTTTGATTAAACTCAATTACTGTATACTATCGGAATAAGGAAGAAATATGGCTCGTTGACAACCGCATATAGACAATAACTACAGACAAGTATGTATGAATGAATATTCGTTCTTAAAATCTAAGAATACCCATAATCACATCAGTAATCCGGTGTTCTTTGTGTCTTGCAGGACTTTTATCTCTGGTCTATATACCATAACTCAGGTAGAATTAGAGTTATCAGCGCAAGAAAAGGCAGCCGATCCTCCAGATTCTCTATAAGAATCTATGATCCCAACTATTGACCCATAAGTGCCTGTAACTGTAAGGAAGCACCCTAGAAGCACCACAAGAACACTCCAACCAACCATGAATATCCAGCCCCGTGAACTTCTCCTACCTTTAGCCCTATTATCATACAGCCACATGCAACCCATCGGCTGAAAACACATCAGAGTTCCTAGTAAAGCACCAATGAGGGAAACCAAAGAGTCGAACACAGGGACTGAGCTGGCGATAATATACGCGACCACGGCAATTCCTGAAGTGCAGCTGAGCCAAGTGACCCAATGGGTGATGCTGTTGCTATTCAGGTGCCGTGAGCCGCGTAGAATGTGGACAAAAATATACTTTGCTGGTATCTTCAAATATAACTGCGTTAGATACATATATCTATAATCATTCTTGTTAGGGGCTTACATGTGAGAATATTGTTGTAGTAACAATCAATCCTGGCAGGGCGAAGCCATAGGCGATTTTCTTTATATTCCCTCCAGCCGATCTGAGTGCCGGAGAAGAGACGTAAGTTCCGCAATAGTAGTAGACAACGCAGCCAATGACCATGTATATCGCTGTCACACGGCAATAGTCACAATCATGACTAGAAGTGTTAAGCCTGGTTCAACTTCATGAGAACTGGTGCTCGAAATTACTTACTGGAAGTTAGGATACAAGGAAGGCCAACCCATGCGAGCCAGGTAATTCGTCCGATTGTCCGAACGCTACTGAGCGTGAATCCTAGAATTGCCGCAACGGCTGAAAACACAGCAGTGCATGCACTTTGGGTTGAGACTGCATTGAATCCGATAGAGACACCAAGGATACCAGAGCCGCTAACAAAAACCCAATCTGCCAATTGTTAGAAAAGGGTCTTGATCTACTCCTGGTTCGGATACTTACAGAGGCAAAATGCTACTGAGAGGACTCCTCGACCAACTGGACCAAACATCAGAGCACCGGCATCATCAATTCCATATACCTCGCGATGATTCAATTTGAAGGTACCAATAACGTAGTTGGACCAGGTACAAATACATGCAATGATACATAAACAAATGACACCGGGTATCCTGCCTAGGGAGTCCAAGGCAGTAGGTATTGAAAGTACTCCCAGGCCAATCCGGGTTTTCATCATGAGAATGATAGTGCCCACAAAGCCCACCTAATGAATTGTTAGTTTTCTTCCAGTCTATAGGGTCATTGATTAATTTGCGATGCGCACATTGCGGTAATTGGGTCCGTCTTCAGTGATCTCGCCGAAGACAACATCATGCGTTGGTTCGTCCGGCGATTGTTTTGGATCAAGCTCATCCTTAGTAGAGGGCAGCTCTGACACTACCATGGTGTAGAATCAGTGTAGAGCAAAAGCAAAAGACTACCGTGGCAAGTCAAGGGCTTTTATACATGGCGATACTCTAGCCATCCAATCAAAGGTCAGAGATTTTGATGACAGCGACGGCATTGTCTTTATTTCTCCTTTTAAAGCTAGTGGGCCCGCACAATAGCCGAATTGGAGAAATAATGTGAGGAGATGAGGGGGTGCAGATCCTCTAAGACTGAGGGGTGATGCCCTTCTTACAGGATCAAAGTCATCTTTTAGGACTAGGCCCCGAAGTCGGTTTTCTGCTACAAGTATGTCCATTAATCCCATATGTTTCCCAGCTATCATCAAGATTATTCATGGGAAGTAGTTTATCGCTTTCATTATTTCAACTGCCTAGCAATCGGATGAAAGTAACCTACACACATTTGTTTTGAAAGAAGATTCCCTGTTTCCAAAGGTTCAAAAGCCTTCATGGGACCACGAAAACTCGGGGCTCCTTGGAGTAGACATGCCCTTTAGTGTCCGTCTGCTTCCATTGGCGCCAATTTGTTTTAAAACAGAGTTCAAATACGTCACTGGAACTCGGAACTTGATCTATGCAGATTGGATGATTGGAGGCTTCGTTCTCGATCTCAAGGTAGATCTCTGAGACGGAAGGTCCCCTGGCGTGAAACAATCAATCGGAATGCCAACACCAAGTCTTGATGCTACCTTAATATTCGGTCGCTCACCCAGCCTTCATCAAATAAAACTCGACTAATGTTGCTTTGAGATGCTTGGGCAGATACCTAAATAGCCACCTAGCAAGTTCCAAATACTTGCTAACGCGCAATGGCCAGATTACTCCAGTACACACCATAAGCCCGATATCGCAAGCTTGTAGGAATCTGTCCCGCAACATCTTGTGGGGGAAAGCCGGTAGGCTTGCCGTAGCGTGGAGGCGCAACATGGCGGGGAGTCCATAGGCCATGACTCAGACAAATGCAATCGAGATAGCTGAGTAAAATTACCAGTGGATGGGGATGTTCGGAACTCCCATTATCTGGGCACTGGCGGGTTCAAACGCCTTTTTGGGATAGGCCTTCCAGAGTGCGGGTTCCGTTTGTCATTGGATAGCGATACGACTGTGGTTCTCCGTGATACGCCCAGCTTTAAAGATAAAGAATTTGCGGCCATGCTTGTAGTGTCTTTGAGGTACCTAATGATCATACAGTAGCTATCGCGGTGTCGGCTATTCGCTCGATCATAAACACACTTTAAGCCTTAGAAGTTAGTTTAGAATCCCTGTCATGATGGGCAGCCACACCCGAGCAGGGGTAGCAGGGGTCGCGGGACAGCCGAGCGCAGGACATGATTGGATCCCTAATAGGTCATGATAAGGCAACGAATTATTCTATAGTTCGTGCGAACTATCTATGGTTCTTTTTGACTTTTCTGGAATAGCCTGGATAGTGGATACAGACAGATCGACTGCGGTCTTTTCTAGAAAACAACTACCACGACTATAGATGGATGGATGGACCCGTCGAAAGGAATTTGTTTGCCTAGAAGATAAGGAAGAAAGGGATACATCCTGTTGACCTTATATTCCCATCATGAGGCTGTGATGAGTGAGAGAAGATGGCCAGGCCCGCAAATGGACTCCTCGAATTCACCACCTTCACCTCACTGATCGCATTCACTGCTCACTATAGACCCGGCACGTGACGCTCAGATTGACATCAATATCAACCCGCCTAAGCTAGCACTGTGTGAGCCCTGAAAGGGCATCATCTTTCAGGGACTAGCCTGCAACTGGGCCACGAATACCCTCACTGTTCCCCTCACTCTCTCGGCAATGGACATCATCTGGAACCACCAGGGAGATACCTCGGGGTATACAGCCTGGCTCCTAGTCCGTAACTTGAAATTCCTGCCACTTATCGAGGCCGTTATAAGGGTACTCAGTGCGAAAGAGTACCTCAAGATATATGGCCCACTATTCAGCCTAGGCGCGTTTCAAGTAACCGAAGTCACGAAGAACGTGGCGAGAGAGAGCGAGCTTATGCGCCGGGTGATGGGATCCATTCACGAGTTCTAGGCTATGTTGAAGTGCCAGCTGGAAATACTTATGAAAAAGTGGTGCTTGCTTCTTTCGCGAAGATCGGGGGACGGGACCGGAGAAAATGTACGATTGATACGAGGTCACAAATCTCTTACTTCTTTCAGCTTACCTCTGTTTCGTGTTTTACCAGTTTACAGCTATGTAAGAACCAGGTTTACTTCTAATGCCAGGTGCAAACGATATCTCCTCTAAGTAAACCCAAGCAGTCCAGCTGAATGCCCGCAAACTAGATTAAGATGCATATAGAGGAGTACGCTCCAAACACAAGTCTAAGTGACGGGACTTTTCGCAAAGTCTCGGCCAGTCAGCTATGCTGAGCTCTAAAGATAGATGATTGTTATTACCAAGGGTATAAGATAGGCCTATCATTGCGCTGGTTTCGTACCGCTTACTCTGCGCGCCTTAATCCTAGGTCAGGCTGACAGCGAAGGGTTTTGTCTGAACTAGATATAACTGAGGCTGGATTTGACCGCTAATTCATGGATAGATTGGTCAAAATTCTTCTCATCTTCGACCGGGTTTAAATTGTTACGCAAGAACCATGGTCGAGTGGATGCCTAGCTTTACTGTATCTATCTGCCCTTTAGATCTCTTCCTTATACCGACCTTGGTTCTTGGCATCCTAACAACATAGTAGTACAAGATTAGACCAGTCAACCCCATTCCACAACCCGATCAACAAAATCCAGGGTCTGGCATCTTCCGCCCGAGCCCGACAATCCGCTAAGGCCAAGAGAAAAACCCTTGAAATGCCGACCGACTCCATCGGTCGACAGTAGCGATGGCCCCTGGGGCCCTGACGGCGCCTCATTGGTGGCGCCCCCACCAATCCACCACAGATCCGGAAGGGGGGCTGTGGATTCGCGAGAGACATGTCGCGCAGCCAGTATCCAATGAAAAGGCGCTATTTGAGACTCCCTGTCCAACCTATGACGCAGGGCGACATTCACAATGGCTCCTGTCGGAATGCTCCGATTCCACTTGATGTGCGCTTACGTCAGAGGGATTTGGCAAGGGTCGGTAGTTAACTAGTTAACTATTACATACTGGATGTAGTAAGTACTGTACATCTTGTCTATGTACAGTAGTAGTAGGTCCGTGACTCCGCGTAGGCCGAGACGGTGGAAGATTAACAGGAGTGAGCAATTGTTAATCTGGCTGATCATTCGTCTCAGATCTGATACAGGATTGTGTTTGGGCCTACGAGAGGCAGAAATATGCACCAATGGGGTATTATTGGTACGGAGTGCATCGCATATCTGTATGTAGAAAGTATGTAGAAAGTACAGACTAACGTAGAGCAGTCAGTGATGTACAATCGGATCTATCACTGGACCGGTGAGATATACAAAAAAGCAACCTTATAAGAGTCGCTAGAATGGGATTTGTCCGACATAATTTCCGTCTCCAGCCTCGAAAAACATAGTTAGTACGGAGCACTGTAGAGTGTAGAATTAATGATTGACCTCGTACCATGGAATCTACAATGTTATCGCAGGTTCTGGTTGATGGTGTATCTGATGCAGCAGAATGCACCAATTGACATGAGAGAAACGAGTAATTCCGGCGATGCGCTTTCCAGCCCCGTCAGTGGCCCGTAGGTATGTGGCTGGTCCCTGCCTCTTTCCCAGTCCCAGCAACCCGGAAAGGATCACCGCCTGTTATTTCCTCTTTGGGCGGGCGGTAATGCGGGGGTGCCGAGTAGCTCTCAACTGGGGACTCGTGACTGTCTCATGATTCGCCAGCCAAAAATCAACTGCGGAGCTTCAAGTTCAACTGCTTCCAACTGCTTTTGACTCGTGTTCATGACTCGCCTCCATTGTGCTCCACTCCTCCACCCAATCCCTACTAGCCTATTCTCTCCGTCTCTCCAGTCGCTTAAGAAGAGGAGAGAGAGATTCCAGGTGACGCGTGAGACTGAGTAATGCTGTGAAGACCTTCTGGTGACATGCTAAACCCCTACTTCGATAGCAAGTACTGCAGGTATCCCACAGGTACTCTCTACCCACGGCCACCCGCCGGCCCTCCCTGTTTCACTGGCATCTTCACAGTTGATGACTGGATTGATGGAACTGCCTGAGAATGCGTCGGAGCAAAACAATATTATTTATTTGATTTATCGTCTTGCATCCTGGGTCAATATTATCGCTGGTACCACTGCCCGCTCCGAACTCCTGGGCAATTGTCAACTGTCGAAACAAAAATCACTTTTGAACCTCGTTACAACTCAAGTCCAATCCCCCTTCCCTGATTCATCCACTCTTCAAGTCTCAAGACCCTTTTTCTTTAATTTTCTCCTGGGCGCTGCCTCATCCGAGCACAGACTCCGCTCTCCGCTGCTGTCCATTGGATCGACCCTGAGAAAAGAGGAGCCTGTCGGAGATAGCCACAGGGAGTCAGGGACCCAAGGGGCCAATAGCCCAAGACCCCCAAAAAACAACGCTGTGTCCTTTAGCGCTGCGGGGACTGTTTCCCTGCCCTTCCACTCTGGGAGTCTGGGACTACTTGCAGGGTCCTGATCCGTCCACACTCCTCCTGAGCCGGAGGGAATCAGGTTTGGTTCTTGCTAGGACGATATTGTTACTCCTTCCTTCGCCCCTCCGATCGAACACCGAATCCCTCTTTTGTCGCCTTGTGAAGAAGATATACGCAGACAACGACCATTCTCGAACCCAGATGATGAGTAGAGCATGAGAGAGGCTGCTCTGGCTCGTCATTCTCGCTCGTCGTGGTACCTGTGAGGGCCCATCGCGGTCGCTCGTGTGGACCTTGACTCGAAGATTTATCACCAAACACGTCCCTGGCGGACCGTGAATTTCGAACGCGATGGCTTCCATTCTAGGGTTCAAGTCTGTCGCCCAGCCTTGTGTCCTGTTGATCGTGCTGGTCCTGCTGCAATGCGGCTCTGCCCAGATGTGCTCCTTCTGGGAGTCCGGATGCATCGACCCTCTCGCTCAAACCGCCGTTCCGATGGATTTCTCGCCGCTGTTCCCAGACCCGGTCACCTTCTATTATGCCTTCGATGAACTTTCCTCCGGCAAAGGCCAGGGGCCGGTGACCAAGACCGGTTACTGGCTGCGATATCACGATCGGAAGATCAGCAACGATCAGGTGACGTCAAATCGGACGTCCGAGGTTGCCTTACGGGTGGGCAATCTAACCGGCATACCGTCGGGAACTACAAACGGCTGTGACGGAATTTGGGGGAATGCTTGCTCGCATGATATCAAAGACGCTCTGCAGTACACCATCTTCCGCCTTGCCACGTCGGGCGAGTATTATTCGAAACCTCTCGAGGCAACTCTCGCGCACATGATGGTGTACCCTCCTTCGCTTCCAAACTGCGGAGCCCCCATCTTTGATGTAGCATCCATTCCTGTGCAGGGTATGTCTCTGATTTCAATGCCATTGGCGACTTGCTCGTGTCGACTAACTAAGACTCCCAGATTTTGCCAAAGAGAGAATCCCAGGTCCCAATGTCACTGTCATGACTCCGGGTTCGAGTAAACACCCATGGCAGGTCTGGTACATCGATGGAATGACCTCGCATCAGCAAGCTTGTCAAGTCGCAGTGGGAATTATTGCTCGCTCACCTACATATAATAGCCCGCCACCACTTACTCCTGATGAGATCCAGGTAGAGCTAGTGTGCCTTCAGGCTCCGCAAGGGCCGCCAGTCGGGCTGTCCAAGGGATCATGATGAAGGGCCTTCGCGAAAGGACGATTCCAGATCATTCCAACCTCTTTTTTCTTTTATTCTCTGGCCTGAGGGTCGAGACAAGACGAATTGCGAACTGCGAACGTGGGAGCATTCGATAACTCCTTGGCTACATGTGCATTCAACTCATCCTACAGCATGATCGTGCACATGATGCTCCATCAAGCCAGCAACAGAGCCACAAGATGTGTGCTCTTCATGCATGATCAACTCTTCCCAAATGAGATTGAGTAACTGGGTTGTCATATCTCTATTTATGCGATCCAAGAAGCGCTCTGTGGAGGTCTTCATTTGGTTCGACTAATAGGTCAATACACGGACTCGAGATCCAAGCCCTTTGGATAATATACATGGAGCAGCAACACCCAGAGCTTGGCGCGCTCCTCTTGTTCCGATGGTCCTTCAGTCTTTGTCGGCGACACATCCATAGTTCACAAAGTCGGCCAACTATTATCAACAGGCTTCAAATCGCCAGGCCCCCGGAAATCCTCCAAAATATCCGCCTGTTCGCTCAGCAGGACTCTCTCCGTCTGGATCCCGATCTTTGCGAGACCTCTCCATCTCTCCAGATCCGCCGGATTCCTCTTGTCACCATGCGCATCTTCTGCCTTCTCCCAGTGACCCTTGGAAAACCCCAGCATGGTGGTGATCTTCTGCCGAGGAATCTCGAAGACGAGCGAGCACATTGTCCCTGTCTCTTCGAGCCAGTTGCATTGCCATAGCTCGCCTGGCCGGATGCATTGATATTCCGCAGCCTGGAAATTGATGCGGCCTGCCATTGGCCCGCCGTGGATGGCATAGTTGATGCGGTCCTCGTTTTGGAACCACATCTCATATCGCCATTTCTCGGGCTGACCGGCGCTGTTTTGAGCGTCGTAGTCGTATATTAGATGGCGGTCGCGGAGGTCAGCGTCAAAGGTCGACCCTTCTAGCCTTCTAGGGAAGGGCGGACAGGCATTATGAAGGCTGAGAGAGCAGTGTTTCAACGGGTTTCGATTGAAAGCTCGGGTGCGAGGGGAGATACCGGAGCGCAGAGACGTCTCAGATGCGCCGATTTATAGATTTGAGGATGGTGTCAAAATACCATCAATTGTACATAGTGGGGATGAATCCGGTTTTCGGATCTATTCTCCTGTACCTCATTCCAGTCTGTACGGGCCGACGGCTCTACGTAACCCCAACCCACTTGCATGTCCACCTTGTATGCCTCGTCTTGCCAGTTCGTTCCGTTTACGGAATCACGGATATATAGAATGAGGCTTGCCACATGACATCATGACTCGCGAGATCGATAAAGTTCATTTATGACTGTCCAATAGCATCTGTAAGCTACCGAGCATAAATAAAATACTACCACCAATCCCAGCCAAAATGGAATAATTAGCTAAAAACAGTTGACGTCCAACTTGGCGGGTCAGTCAAAAAATGAATGATGGGCCAGGGGAGGCTCGAACTCCCGATTTCGGCTAATATTATCATGACAACATCCCGTGAGAGATTATCGCATAAGAGCCACGCCTTAACCAACTAGGCCACAAGCCCGCGTTGTACCTCTACTTTTGGTCTACTTGCTTATAATTTCCTAGGATCCCACCTACATCGATGGTCTTGAAAGACCCACCTATTATTGGCGTTGATTGCTTGCCTGCCAGTCTTGAAGCCGTTTGCTCAAACATCGAGCGAATTCTTTCTCGCAGCTTTTCAGAATGAAATTTTTGGGGTGTTTGTAGGCGAGTGTTCGAGTCAATGATACTCATGGAAATTTAATGAGGATAGTTGATGTAAAAGAGTTGGGTTTGGACTGTGAAGAAATTTTTGGTTGGAGGTGTGGATCACGTGGGGGAGGGCGGGGGATTGTTGTTCCGGCGATGGTTAACCGTGACAGCAGGACTGACCAATCAGATTACTTGGATGGGGGGAGTGTTAAGGTCATTGTCTTCTATTTAATAATATTATTGAACTCTTTCTTGCTTCAGTACGGAGTATTGGATGGTCCTTACTGCTTATACTGTTGGGAGATGGACTAAAGTTACGGTCATGTTATATCTAACTACCAATGCTCCTCATTGGAGCCTATTGCAAGGATATAGCCCGCGAATTTAGTGGATCTGGCAGCTTCTCTCTATGTAATCTAAACAGCTGGGTGAAGAATAGGCTTGACGTGACCATCACTACATCCCTCAGGAGGTGATGGAAACATAGTAAACAATCATTTCTCTTCGTTTCCAATATTTACCCTCGTCCACCCTTCGCTTGCCTTCTGGCTTTCTCTCTCACCACCTCCCATCCTCCTCACTTTCTTCCTCCAGCCTCTTCTTCTTCCCTCTTCCCCACGTGCACTACCCGTTCAGGACTGATCCACCACGCTACCCACCACTAAGCAGCCACTCCCGTCTCCCTCCGAGATGGCGGTGTTCACCTTTCACCTCCAGAGACTCTGGGCTCTGATTTTGGTGCTCATGATGCAGGCAGTCTTGGGAAGTCTGGTTCCGAACATCACGGCATCCTCGCTCCCTGGCCTGTCCTCATACGTCGCGGGGCCGGGATTCCCGACTTCGGCTTTCGGGTAAGATTACCGGGAATCTTGGGTAATGATCCAAATCTAAAGCTAATCTGATCTTATCCGCAGATCCTACTATGTTGCTCCAGCACTGCCCACCCGGGAACCCCAGCCTGTCATCTACGATCCTGTGCTGGACATCACCTTTCCCTATGAGCTGACAAACCCAGACATCATCCCTGAGAGCTCGGATGAGGTCTTTTATCCTGTGCCCAGGGGAAACTTCAACTCGCATCAAAAGCATGCCTTGATCCAGGATGTCAAGAGAAATGTCTCCTCCATCATCAAGTCCGGAGGCTCAGAGACTCGCTGCTCAAAGTGCAAGCGGGCACTGGCAGCAGCCAAGCCGGCGGCCTTGTACGCCCCGCTCCTGGTGCCGGATGCCTTGATCAACATGTGCAAGACCTTCGGTTTCCAGTCAGAGGAAGCCTGCGAGGAGAAATACGCACCACAGGCATCCGGTGCTATCTGGACGCAGGTCCTGGCTTATGCTGATCTTGAGGGTCTGGATGGGCAGTATATCTGCCATTTCCTCAAGAATGACTTTTGCGAGCAGCCTGTGACCCGCGACTTGGATACATCCCACTTGTTCCCCAAGCCTAAGCCGGCACAAGTGCAGGCGCCAAAGGCCAGTGGTGAGCGTGTCAAGGTGCTCCACATGTCGGACTTCCATCTCGATGCGCGGTATGCAGTCAGTGCGGAGGCGGATTGTACTGGTTTTATGTGCTGTCGCACTGACCAGCACCATAACGGCTCGGAGGATCATGTTGTCCTTCCAGCTTCCGCATATGGGTCTTTCAGATGCGATACCCCGTACGATCTGGGTCTGGCTGCTCTCCAGGCCGTGGGACCGTTGACTGGCACTGGCAAGGGTTGTAAGCAGGAGACTCTGGCCTGGACTCTCTACACTGGTGACCTGGTCTCCCATGATCCTGAGTCCCAGATGTCCCGTGAATATGTCGAATACACCGAGACCAGCATTTCCCATATGTTCAAGAAGTACCTCACTGGACCTGTTTTTGCGGCTTTGGGAAATCATGACTCCAGCCCGGAGAACATCGATGCCCCGCATAGCCTGCCAGGACGTCTTGGTGAGCAATTCTCTTGGAATTATCGGCATCTGGCTGGTCTGTGGCAGCACGAGGGATGGATCAGCAACCGGACTGCGGAGGAGGCGCGAACTCATTATGGTGGCTACTCAATCAAGACGCATTTCGGCTTGCGTGTCATTGCTTTTAACACGGGTAGGTTCTTGATTCGATGCACTGGGATTCATTGGTGAGCTAACTTTTGCAAAAGACTTCTGGTTCAAATTCAACATCCTCAATATGATCAACACCACCAATTCAGACAATTCGGGCATCTTTTCATGGATGATCGAGGAACTCCAGAAGGCGGAAGACACCAACGAACGCGTCTGGCTAGTCGGCCACGTCCCCAGTGGCTGGGATGGCAGCAATCACATCCCAGACCCAACAAACCTGTTCTACCAGATCGTCGACCGCTATTCCCCGCACGTCATCGCCAACATCTTCTTCGGCCATAACCACGAAGACCAGTTCATGGTTTACTACGCCAATAACGGGACCGTCCAAAACGCTAACACCGCCCTAATGACCGGCTGGATCGGACCGAGCGTCACACCCCTGACAAACTTGAACAGCGGCTTCCGTCTCTACGAGGTTGATACCGGAGACTTCAACGTCTACGAGGCATACACGTTCTTCAGTAATGTCTCCGAGTACACAAGTCTCCGCGAAATTGGACCGACCTATCGCTTCGAGTACTCTACTCGCGATACGTACGGTCCAGCCGCGGGGTGGGATAAGGATGCGCCGCTGAACGCAACATTCTGGCACCGTGTCACCGAGGCGATGGAGAAGGATATATGTCTTGTTACCCTGCAGACTCGCCTGCAGGGAAGACTGAGTGTCAAGAGCCCCGTTTGTGATACCGAGGCTTGCCAGAAGGCCAAAATTTGTTACATGCGGAGTGGGAGCGTTGCGTTGGGTCAGCAGTGTCCTCAGGGGTGAGTTGTGATTCTTGTGTGAATGGTCGAGGACGGCTTTGCTAATCCGGATTTCTAGATATGCCTCTGTCCAGAGCGCTTTCAAGCCAAATTAGTCCCTTTTTTTTTTTCCTTTTTAGCTTCTCGACTTGATCGACTTGATCGATTTGTTTCATTTCATGGAGTGTCCGTAATTGGGCTTTACCCAAAATTCTCAGCGTTTTTTGATTTTTTTTGGATTTTTTACATACTCACTAGGTAGTGAGGCATGATATTATGGGAATACGAGATTGGATTGCCGTCCAGGGCACTTATCCATGGATAGTCTATGAACTTAACTTCCCATATACTCTTAGTAGATACTGCTACACCAAGACCATTCCGTCTCCTGGGCAAGCGCCCGTCCTGAATCCCAATTCCTGGATCAGGTGGTTAGTTGAGGATGTCGGTTTTTGCCGGGCCAGGCGATTCTGAAGCCCGTACCTATGGCCTGACTATCACTTGGTTCTCTACACGTGTGGTCTTTTATTCGGTAGAACCTATTCGTAAGGTTAGTAATGTACCTATCAATCTCTTTTGTTGATATAGCAGTGCTTCGCCTGTGGGACATGCCGTGTGGCCTGTCAACGTGGTTTCTGACACACTTTCCAATTGACGATATATATCCCGAGGTGCCCTCTGTCATTCGAGCAGTTGCCGGGTCATGCCTACACCCTGAATACATACAGGCGTAGGCAAGGAGGCATGGCTTCATTTCTAGTGGGTATGTGAGTTACTATCTATGCTTGTGATATGAGACGTTTTGTAGATTATCAGAAATCAAGAGGCTTGAGTTGCAGATGTTAGATTACATCATTTGATTTATGAGAAAGTTGCAGCGAGGATTTCAGGGATGAAGTTAAGTGGCTTCAGTAGAGAGAATCCTACTTGATTTGAAAGGTATCAATAAGTGATTCTGGGAACTAGATGCCCGGTATGCTCTGCTATGTCTTGTGGAAAGCTGATTCTCACTTTCGGATTCAATGTTGAATCGTGGAATGATGGAGTGCAATTAGAAAAGATCTTAAGTCAAAATTTGGCAGGTGTCTGCAATAAGAACCGGTTCCATAACTCAGTTGGTTAGAGTGTGGTGCTAATAACGCCAAAGTCGAGGGTTCGACCCCCTCTGGGACCACTTCCTTTTTGTCTTTTCCTTTTTTTCCTTGCTAGGATCCCTCCTCACACACCACTAAACTAACCCTGGCGTGTAATTTCATTTTCCTTTTAGTTTGATTTTATTCCTTGTATCTACTCGGGTTCTTTCCCATCCATATATTTCCTATTTCATCAAAGCCCTGCTTAGAATCCTACCGGTCCGAGTGCGGTCTGATACAGGCTTTGTATCAACGAAAAGGCAATAATTTGCATCAGCAGACGATCCCCCTCTTTTGCCGCAAACATTGTAAAGGGTTATCAGCAGGTGCAACCCCTTTGTAATAAATGAGCTTAATAGTGAGCTCTCTCCTCATCATTATGCGAAAATATGCAGCTATGTAATACTGTAGTAGTATCTATGGGGATCTGTCCGAGGGACCACTCTTACTATCCTCAATTAAGCTCATCGTCTGATCGTTGACCATGACCCGTTTCAACCAGTTCATTTGGTCATTGACCAAGCAGTAGCCCCATATTTTGCTGGTCGCATAGTTTTCAAACCTGATCATACCCCGATTTGCTCTGGTGCCGCCGGCTCCCGAGAGCGTCGATGCATGACGTAGCGAAGGTCTTCGTTAGCCTTTCTATATCGTCATCACCATCCTCCGGGCGATCCGCATCTTTTATAATCGCAGCGAGGGCCCTGATGGATCTAGGACTTGTCAAAGCCACTGCAATATCCCTGTCATACTCTCGACATCCCGCAGTACTTTATTTCTTCGACTCGGTGTCCGCGACACTAACCTATAGCTTAAGGCTTGTGTTCGATTTTCTTCGCGAAACGCGATCTACCCTACTTCCTCGCTATTTAATCAAGCTCCACCTTTAAAGTCCACAATGAGTCTGAGGGGTGTCCAGTTGGGCCTGCGTGTGTGGGAGGTATGCATCGAATTAAGCTATGGAGCTATGGCGCAAATATGCTTTTGCTAACGCCCTTACTCTTCGTTATAGTTCTTATGGACTCTGCTCATCATGGCCCTCGTCGGTAACATGATCGCCGAGTCGTTCGCGGGCAACCCGGCCACCGTCAACTACTCGATGTATGTGTCGGCGTTCTCGATGCTCTCGCTTTTCTACCTGGTGCCGGCCTCGTTCAACTTGGACTGGGCCCTGCACCCGATCATTATGGTCGTGGTTGACGCGCTCAACTGCGTGTTCTTCTTCTGCGCGGCTATCGCGCTCGCTGCGAAGCTGACCTGCCACTCTTGCAACAATCAGGTATGTTATCCCATCACAGTAATAGTTTTTCTTATGCATTTCGCGAAAGTGTACTGATTTCCCCAGTCCTATCTGATCAGCAACGAAATTACCAATGGCTCGTACAATATGTCGAAGCGCTGCCGTCAAGCTCAAGCGACAGTGGCTTTCCTGTGGTTCGGCTGGGCCGGGTACATGGCCTCTGTCATTGTCTCCATCTTCATGTCCCGGTCTTCGACTGTCAACCTCCGTGGCCGCAGCGGTAGCCGCCGCCGCCCTAACATGACCCAGGTCTAAGTTTGCAGGGAAGACGAGGGCCTGCAGACTGGCTTATCAAAGCTTCATGTGTTGAATCTCGTAGAGACTCAATATCCAGGAGCCTATAAGCTTATCTCTTGCTTCGAGGGTGATACGATAGTGTCATACGACCAACCACCACCGACACTATGGGACATGCTTTGTGATTTCAAACGGCGTTGACGGCAATGGGTGGTTGAATGATTATATGACTTGACGATCCGGTTGGATGGAAATAACCACGAGATATATATTCCGTACTACTTGCGGATTGATGTCCACCCATGGTTTCCTCCCAATGCCTGGATGAATCGAAATGGATAATGGAAAACGGAAAACGGACGGTGAAGATGCAGGCTATTTTTTTTTCTTAATTCTCTCCATGATACCGCGCAAAAAGGTGCGAGATGGAATAATGCTTTTGGGTGCTGTTGTGCTACCACGATGCCATTAATAATATTGGTTAATTTTGGAGCTTTGTTACCGATTGTTTGGGCAATGTCAGAGTTTTTGAGAAGCTCTTTAAAATATTTTTTGAGAAGCCAGTAAACTTGGATTGTAATTTCAAGGGGCATTCCTACCTTTGGAAGCTAGTTAAATGGGCTCGGCTTAGTGGTTCTTTGGTGAAAATACTCCAACTGCTTATCCACGATGCGGCACCGGAGGAGTTGTTTACTATGGGCTTACTATAGAATTCAATAAGAATTTACCCTACCACTGGCATTTAGAATATCTCTTGCCTTATCTTCAAGAAGCTGGAAATAGCAATCCGAAGACTGCTCGCATGACGTACAAGTTGCTAGATTCTCACGAGCCATGGGGCGGCAGAGGTTGACTCATTCATCCGTGCGCAAGAGAGACACAACATCTCAGTCCATTGACTTCTCTCAAGATCCGCTTCTTCTGATTAATACTCGTGCTATTCATCTTGTTCAACTATCTTCCAACACTCCCCAGTTGGCAGTTTCAAGCTAGGGCTCGGTAGCGGGGCATCTCCCCTCTGCTCCACTCGAAGAATTTCTCTAGAGCTCGGGTCCGCCACGGCTTTGACAGCACCAACCTCCCGTTTCGCCATCCCCTTTTCACCTCCCAGAACTTTATCACAATGCCCATCAGGTGAGATTGTGTGATGAGCATTGAAATGATTCAATATTGTCTAACACTAGTTCCAGCTACCTTATCCTCTTGTCCCGCCAGGGCAAAGTGGTGCGTCTTGAACCCCCTTCGTCACCCACCCCGTTTCTCCAACCTGCTTGAGGTCCGACTGACCCAAATTTTTCTCCCTCACAGCGTCTCGCCAAGTGGTTCACCACTCTCTCCCCCAAGGAGAAGGCCAAGATCATCAAGGATGTGACTCAACTTGTGCTCTCCCGCCGGACGCGGATGTGCAATTTCCTTGAATACAAAGGTGGCTTCTTCTCCGCGGTCCCGAACTACTACTCCCACAGCCCTGCTGACCACGACATGACTGCCAGACTCCAAAGTCGTCTATCGCCGCTATGCCTCCCTCTTCTTCATCGCCGGTTGCGCATCGACTGATAACGAACTGATCACCCTCGAGATCGTCCACCGTTACGTCGAGCAGATGGATAAATACTACGGGAATGTGTGCGAGCTGGATATCATCTTCAATTTCCAGAAAGCATACTTCATCCTGGACGAGTTATTACTAGCGGGTGAGATGCAAGAAAGCAGCAAGAAGAATGTGCTTCGCTGCATCAGCCAGCAGGACAGTCTGGAAGATATGGAGGTAAGTTCAACCATGCTTTGTCCTTGCTGCCCTTCTTCTTCTTCCCCCAAGGGGATCCCCTGTCACGCGCTGTGCTACAGCCAGTCCCGGGCAGTTGGGATCTCCATTCCCTGTCTCTCATTGACCTTCTACTCCTCCCCTTTCTCTTCCAGGCGCAATCGGGCTAATGCTCTCCGCCCCAGGTTGAGGAAGATGTGGTCACCAAGATCATGTAGCGACCGGGATTCGAGACATCTTTCATCTTTTTTCTTTCTTTGGTTCTGTGTTTTGGTTCTTTCCTTTTGGCTCTTTGTTACAGGCGTAGCGTTGTTTTTCCATTCTATTTTTTACCTACTAATCAATATGACTGGCGCCCATTTCCAGGACTCGGAAGATGTGTCGCGCAACTTGGACCGAGTTGGGCTGTGAAGGCCAGGCTGGACCTATGGAACTCTGGCCCGATCCAGTCTTGATCCCACTTTGTCCCAGTCAGAACCACTCAGAAAGCATGCTGGACCATGCTGGACCAATGCTGGAACCCACAGCCACTCATTCCACTCCGTCCACGCACTGTTAACCACGACGACTGGACACCCAAAAGGCTGATCCGCCCGTGAGGTCAGTGCGGGTTCTCACTGGCCCCCCGGATCCCAGCACGTGATCCCCGGTCGCAACGCATCTCCTCCCCCTCCCTGGTCTGGTCGATCGCATCGCATCAGGTTTCCGTCCTTATCGCACTTGACTCGCTCCTTCCTCTTCGTTTCTGTTATATAAATCGAACTTGCCCGGACTGGAAGGTGTCGCGGAGATTCACTCCCCCCCTTATCTGTCCTGTTTGCGGTTATCGCCGATCGGCCTCAGCACCTCCGTCTCCGGCGCGACTTCCTCGCGTTATCACCCATCGCCTCAGCGCCAACGAGATTATCTTGAGATCTCTCGAATCAAGCAGAGAATCTACAGTCTCCAAAGCGTTCTTCATCAACTCAGCTCTCTGACTGCCACCGTGCTTGGACAGAATGAAGGTTGGTCCCCGTTACTCCCCTCGGTCGCCATGGTGATCTCGCCGAGACGCATCATGCCATCATCACTTCGGTCGCAGTTACTTATCTGTTCCTTTCGCTGTTTAGTTCCTACCTCTTCCCGAGTTCGAGGATGTCACGAGCTCGTTAAACTTCGATACAGCGGATTGTCACATCGTGGGGGGATGCGACTTGTACACAACCAAGGCTGCCCGATCCGACCGGAAACTCTACAATCACATCGAACAATCCCTCGAAGCACAATATGAATCGATCCTACGTCTCTCGGCATCATTGTCCCCACCCAATGCTCACGATGCGGCCGAGACGCTGAACCTATCCCGATCGAGTCCATTTGGCCCCCTGAGCGAGCATTCCAGTCGGCGCACCTTTGCCTATCTCATCGCGACCCTAAATGCCAGCCATCCGGACTACGACTTCTCGCATGTGCTGAGACCCACTGATTTCCGGCGGGAGCGACACATGAAGCGCGTGATGAACCAGGTCAACTCTACACTGTTCAACCTCCGCCCTCGCGAGTCAATCGACCTCTCCCCATCATCGCCAGCCACCCTTTCTGGATCATACAATTCTAGCTCTCCAGCCTGGGGCCCTCGGATGTGGCGTATTATGGATGAGCACATGTCTCTGAAGGAGTGTTCGGTCTACTCGTACTCTCCCGAAGAGGACCCGTCCGACGCCGATGACGGAGCGATCTGGAGTCTGCACTACTTCTTTTTCAACCCCCTGCGGAAGCGTGTCTGCTACCTCTATCTCCGTGCAATTCCAATTCTCAGCCATACACCCCCTGAAGACAGCGAGGTTGCTTCTACGCCTACCGGCAAGCGGACGTTCGACGATGGATACCTGACGCCAGACTTGAGCTCGAGCAAGCGAGCCCGGTACTGGTTCGGGAATCGGGCGGAGTCCTCTTTGCACCATGCTGATAACGCGGATGATGATGACCAATACATTCTCAGTGATGAAGAATCCCGTTCGCGGAGAGGTAGCAAGGGCATGGTCCGGGCGATGAGTGAGGAGCTTGTGGATACCATGGAGATCTAAGACATGCGCAACGGGTCTTTCTGAACTTTGCTTTCTTCAATTTGTTTGATTCTTCCATTCCCGTTGATCGGTGATTTGTTTTGTCTTATCGTTAGCCGTCTTTTTAGCTGGGCGCGTTGGGGTTCTGGGACTCGATGGACGGAGCAATTCAACCTGCATTACATGATTTCTGCCACGAGGGGCGTTACGAACAAGACTGATATGAACCGCCGCCCCCTCCTGACTCTGATGCTGATACCTTTCTTTCTGCTCCTGTCTATACTCTCTAATAATATACTATTTCTCTTGGACTTAGACTAAATTGTTCTATGTAATCGGCTTATTGCTCAGCATCCCTTTGTCGGATAGCGGGAGGACTAGTTAGACAACGGTAGTGTGGAAGTTTGAGGCTTGCTCCGAAGAACAGATATACTTTGCATCATCGAGTGATATCATGACAATTGTAAACAAAGATCAGCAGTGAGTATCGTGTATCTGCTTGCCCGCTGCCTGCCGTATACATCGGAGGTGGCCCGTGCGCCGAATGGGGAAAGCTGTCCATTCTCCATTCCCTTCCACTCCAACACAACTACTCCGCACCCATTGATACCCCTTGAATATAATAAGATGGCCGACGAGGAGGAGCGCATTAAGGCTGAGAAGCTCGCCGCCGCCAAGAAAAGGGTATGCTCGTTCCGCTGATGGTGTTGTTGCATTCACTAACCACTCCCGTGTTATTACAGGTGGCCCAGCTCCAGAAGCAAAAGAAGAAGGCTAGCAAGAAGGCCTCGACCGCCACAGATACACCTAAAGATGCCGAAACTTCCAAAGAATCCGAGGCTACCCCAGAGCCTGCGGCTACTACGGAGACTACCCCTCCAGTAGATACCCCCGCCGACGAGAAGCCGCAAGAGGAGACACTAGCAGACACCGCGACCCCGGAACAACCAGCAGAGCCAGAATCGCAAGAAAAGCCAAGTGAACTATCCGAACCTGTCGAGTCTCCGGTCGAACCCATGCCCCCGGCCCCCACCTCTCCTGACCCAGAGGCCGAGCCGCAGCCTGCACGTCTGGATACCCCTCGCGCCGGGCACGGCCGCCAGCCGTCCTTGTCGATTCAGTCGAAGATGCGCTCGTCATCGTTCCGCAAGACCTCTATATCCCAGGGCAGCGCTCCATCTCCAGCGGCACTCAAGACCCCACCACAGTCTCTACCACCCTTGACTGGGGACGGGGAGTCTGTCCACGAAGTGTTCCGGAAGCAGTCGACGAAGATCGAGGAACTGGAGAAGGATAATAAAAGACTGGAGAAGGAGCTCTCCGATGCGACGATTCGCTGGCGCAAGACCGAGGACCAGTTGGAGGATTTGCGGGAGGCCAGTGTGGATGGGGCGGAGTTGAGGGAGCAATTGAAGCAGGCCGAGGAGAAGGTTGCTAGTATTGAGGCTTTGGTATGGAGTCATTGAGAATGTTATGCTGATGAATGATTGAACTGACTTGCATGGTAGAAAGAGGAGATCGCCTCGCTACAACGGCAAAACTCACAGCTTCAGTCCCGGTCACACCGCAATAATGCGAGTATCTCTGTGCCAGGGCCGTCAGAATCGCCGCCCGCAGATCTGGTGCGCCAGTTAGAATCGAAGTCCGCGACTATTGAGGCCATGGAACTAGAGATCTCTAACCTGCGCGCACAAGTCACGTCGCAGACATCTTCGAGCAGCGCGCATGAGACCCAGGTGGCTGCCCTCGAAGAGGAAATATCGGAAAGTAAGGCTGCTCTCGAGAAGTCACAGCGTGAACTCAATGACACAAAGCAAGCTCTCACCCGCGCCTCCGAGAAAGCTGTCAAAGAAGGCGTGGATAAGACATCAACCGAAACCCTGATCAAATCGCTGCAGCGCGAGGTCGAAGAGCTCAAGAACGACAAGGTCGAGGGCGAAAAGAAGATCGAAACGTTAGACAAGAAACTACAAGCATTGGGTAACTTGCACAAAGAATCAGAGGCTCGACACCAGAGCAAGCTACGCGAGAGCGAAAAAGCAGAGAAAGAAACCGCAGTCCTACGGAAAAAGCTCGCCAGTATCGAAAACGAGAACCTCCGTCTCCGCGAAGAGCGTGACCGCATGCGCAAGCGTGACGCCGGCGGCGCAGACGACGAGGCACTCGACGAGCTCGAAGACGAAGAGCGCCAGCGTCTTGAGCGGCGTATTCGCGAATTGGAAGGCGAAAACTTCGATCTGCGTCGCGGTGTCTGGCAGGAGAAACGTTCGGAGCTGACTGGCCAGCAATATCCCGACGATGGACTCGAGTCTGCAGGTGACGCTGCAGCTAACGCCTTCGACGATGTCGACCTAGTCGGCGGGAGACCCGATCACTCCCGCCGTCGGAGCATGGCCTTGCAGCAGCAGCAACAGCACTCGACATTCACAGACGTCTTGTCTAGTGGCTTTGCGGCATTCACGGGCGGTAATCGCGCGCGTGCTGGCTCGTCGAACCCACCACACCCCCATGGCCCAGCGACCCGCGGTAGTCTCGAACTCTTGTCCGAAGAGAATCTGGAAGATGAATTCGACGAGGCAGAGTTTGCGCGCGCCCAGGCTGAAGAAGAGGCCCGGAAGCGGGTGGAGTGGGTGCGTGAGATTAAGGGCAAGCTGCGTGACTGGCAGGGCTGGCGTCTGGATCTGGTTGATAGCCGAGCTGGGGCTGAGGGTCCTGGGTTGGCTTTGGGGCAGATCTTTGAAGCCTAAGCTCTATCTTCCCATTGGGTAGGAGGGTATGGCGCATGGGTTGAAGGCGCATTCATGTTTTATATACCACGATTCTTGTCATTAATACAACCTTCAGGTTTCATGGGTTAAATTATGTGCTCTTGCTACTGTATAAGAGACACAAGGACCCTTATAGACGGACCGAAACCCTTATAACTGAGCACTAGTAGCTCTTATAGCAACAGACTATAATCAGCTACCAAATTACGCGTACGCAGCGAGTATGGATTCTGAACCCGCTACTCCAAATAAAAATCAAATGCAATGAATTCCTATACTCAGTGCAATGCAGTAAAAACACCAAAACGTTAAAACCAATCAAAACAAAAATATAAAAACTCCTCAATCCGAATAATGCTTCCCCGTCAAAACCCCCTCACTCTGCCTCCTCCTCTTCCCCATAAACTCCCCCACCCACCCGGAAATCTGATAAACCCAACCCCCCGTAACCAACACTCCCGAAACAGTATTAATCACGCGAATCATCAAGCTCAAAAACCCCGTCCGCTCCTCGCTGATCAGCAACAAGATCGGCTCAATGTTATACTTGAAGAAGATCCCCGGAACCAGGTAGGGCGATTCGGGGATGGGACCGGACTGGCTGGTTGCCGCGTATTGGTTTGTGAAGATTGCGTTGCGGGAGTGGCGAGCTTCGAGGGCGGAGGGGTTGGAGGTGTAGGCGTCGAAGGCGGAGCGGCCTTTTGTGTAGAGGGTTGGGACGACGGAGAGAAAGTATTGGAATTTGTGGTAGTGGATTTCGCTTTCGGCGATGGTTTTGTCGAGCGGGTTTAGGAGGCTTGGGTAGTGCGGGCCGAAGGAGAGCTCGGTTATCATGTGGGAGAAGTTGAATGCTATGGATAGTTTGTTAGTGAGATGTTGAGTGGAGGGTGTAAAGAGTTAGATCGAGGGATTTGGGAAGACCATCAACCCGATTGCAATTGAGCAATCCACAGTATAAACGACAAGCCAGGAAAAGGAAGTGAACTCACCCTCATGAGACAAATGCTCCCCCATCTCCCGATATCCATGTCCACGCGCCGTAATATGGAAATCCCCTTGCACTTTATTCCCCTCCAAACTCCCATAAATCCGACAAGCATCCGCCTTCTCCCCCCACCGCATCCGCGGACCCTTCGCAAACTTCCTCCTCGGATTGCGCCTCACCTCGCCCATGACATGATGCACATGCGCGTCCTCCTCCTGCGCGCTCAACCGGTCACTCTCCTCGTGGTTGAGAGTCTGGTACTCGTGCGATCCGTAGTTGCGCTTCTGCATCCACAGTTTCCACGAGGTTTCTTCGCGCTGGAGGAGGTCGCCTGCGAGGATGCGGTCGCCGGCGGCGTCTTGGATGTTGACGCGGAGCGTGTCGCAGGTCATGTGGACGACTATGTCGAGGTTTAGCTGGAGTTGGTGGGAGACGCCTTTTTCCACGCTGAAGTGGTGTTGTTCTGTGCCGTGCCACCATGTTTTGAGCTCGTGGAAGCTGAAGAGCGTGCAGATGGCGAGGATTAGGACTGTCCATTGGCCGCCGCGGGTGGTGGGTGTTGTATAGGATGCTTTGGTTTTAGCTGGTTGGAGAAGGTTGTCAGTTAGCTTTATTCATTGATTCTAGGACGAAATGGTGGTTATCAGAGGATGAAAAGGTGTATTGTGCTGTGTCAAGGGCATGTTCCTGGCTGTTCCTTGTTCCTGAATCGGGGACGTGTTTATAAACTCACGGAAAGCGTCAAAGGTCTTTAGCCCTGACAAGCTACCCTTGTCCCCAAAGGCATCCTCGTCGAGGCCGCTCTTTTCATAGCCATTCATTGCGAATGTGCAGGCCCAACAGCGACATGAAGGGAAGTAAACGTCGCCCAATTGCAGAAAGTTGGGGGAGGCTCGGGGGAGTGGAGTAATAAAGTCAGATAAGGCGATGAGGCCAAGTAGCCCGATTCCCGCGATCCGCCAGTTGATCATCGCCCCCTCACTAGACTCGATGTGCCGAACAAAGCAAGAATGTTCCATTTTAAGTATCTACAATTTGAAAGAATCCAGAGCAAATGGTCGGTGAATTAATATCGTACACACAATGGTAAAATGTCTTTGAATAGCAAATGCAAGCTCAATAGCCAATCCGAATGCTCTCCATAAGCGTCCACATCATCATGAAGCGAAGCTCTCGAGGAGAGATGCAAGGAAATGAAATAAACGAAAAAGAACATGTACAGATAGCAGGACCAAAAAAAAGAGAGAATCCTGATGAAAGGGAAGGGGGTCGTTATATAGCAAGAAAAGCGAACGTGAGAATCGGAGGACATGAACGCAGTACCCTTGCAACAAATAATCATATCAAGGCCCAGATGCAAATGCTATCAACGAACATAAAATGGGTATAGGATGTATGTCGTCCCTTTTCATCTCCATGGGTTTCACCGAACCAGACCAACGTAAGCTGACATGACATACCACCTGATGCATGAGAATAAAACAAGCCAAAAGAAACGAGAAATCAGAACAATTATGATTACAGGGCATTGGGGACGAAGTGGGAAAGGGGCATGAAATAATAAATAAGAAAACGTCGGAGGGAGGCGATGGAAACCGCTTATTTGCTCCTCTGTTGCTGGTCAGCATATTTCTTGTCTTGATTTAGTGCTGGCATGGCTGGCAGCATCTTCAACTCACCAGGCTGGTCGCAGCCGCCGCCGTGGCGAGGTCGGGCTTCCCACTGATACTGCGTGCTGAGGCACGAGGCAGGCCAGTTCCTGAGATAGTGGAAGTGTTTGACCCTCGCTTAGCGGGGCTAGATGGCGGCAGACCGGTGACCGTCGAGTGCCGTTTTCCACTGCTGCCCTTGACTGGGGAGGTGCCTGAGACATCGCGAGTGCGGGCACTCTTCAGGGTACCGCCAGGAGGCTCGGGAAGTGGGCGCGCATTGGGGGTTGTAGTTACCCGCTTGGAAGGAGACGCAGTAGCATACATCCGAGGCCGAGTAGCCAATTTGACGCCAGTGATGAACTCATGTTTCAAGGCGTCATGAGGGCTCAGTCGACGAGAAGGGTCCCAGCGGAGACACCGGGAGAGGAAGTCTAAGAAGGCTTCATCGTCGCACTTGAGAACCTGCCGAAGGTCCTTGGAGCTTGGTCGGCGACGGCGGCCCTTGGACGAAACAGTCAGGCGCGGTTTTCCGAGAGAATCGAAGAACAGCTTCTTGCGAGTGCTCTTCTCAATCAGATGCTTCTCGGGGGGACCAAAGACTTCCATGATACAAGCCAGCTGTTCCTGTTCGTTCTCACCAGGGAAGATGGGATAACCGGTGAGCAATTCGGCCAGAATACAGCCCAAACTCCACATGTCGATGGGCATGCCGTATGACATTCCAAGAATGACTTCCGGGGAGCGATAGAAACGACTCTGGATGTAGGTATAGACCTTTTCATTCTCAAAGCAGCTTGATCCAAAGTCGATCACTCGAATCTCCGAATTCAACGGGTGAACCAGAAGGATGTTCTCGGGCTTCAGATCACAGTGAATGACCTTCTTAGCGTGCAACAGAACCAGACTGCTGAGCATCTGCTTGGTGAAACGGCGAATTAACTTGAGGGAAAATCCGCGGAAGTCATGTGCCTTGATGAATTCGTAAAGGTTCATGCCTAACAGTTCAGTGGAGATGCACAGATGGCCACGGAAGTAGAAACTTTGATCGAAGGCGACCACGCTGTGCCGACGCTCGGGATCCCAATCCTTTAGCTTCTTGAGAAGGTTGACTTCAATGAGAGCTTGCTGGTGGAATCGCTTCTTGTTGCGAATGATCTTGACAGCGACCAAAGCTCCAGTCTTGTGGTCGACACAGCGCACGACTTGACCGAAACTTCCCTTACCGAGAACATCCACAACCTCGTAGCGATAGGCGAGATGGTCGCCTATCACGATATTATAATCTCCACGATCATCGTCATAGCCAAAGTTCGCAGCTCCCGAGTGAAGATCTCCCACATGCTTCTTCGCATTCTGGGTACCACAGAAGAAGATGTCACGGTAGTCAATGATCTCACCACGCTCGAAGATGTTCAAGTTTGCCATCTTTAGAGCTTGGGCTGGACTGACACGATCCTTTGGACATGCCTTGCGACGCAGTTCATCCAATTGCTTGGCTGCAGTTTCAAAGTCCTTGCGCTTCGAGCCCAAACGCCGCATTTCCTCATCTGCAATGACGGTATCTGCGTCAACGCTGGCATCAGCTGACCGTGAAGTGACGGCCGCGCTGGATCGAGCAGAGCTGATAATTTTGTGAACAGGGGACACATAGTTGCCCGCGGCACGGTTGTGAGAATGATCACTGCCCGTGGACTCATTGGTAGTAGTGTGCTCAAGGGGCAGGCTTCGATCACTGCTCACACTCGGTTTTCGAGGAGCAGCCTGTTTCGTGATACTCGAGACGGATGACTGGCGTCGAGGCTTGAGATAGGAACTTTTCGTAACAGGGCTGGTTGAAGTCACGGAAGAGAGATTATTCCACGTTGCAGAAGCCGGAAGCTTTGGCGGTGGCATGTTATCATACTTAGCGCGGTCGTTGTCAGCTTCAGACGAAAGGTTTGCCTTGGAATTACTGCGAAGGCGAGCCACATTCAGTCGGTTTTTCAAAGTAGAAGCTGGCACCACAGTGGTACTCTCGGGCTCAGATGGTGTCGAGATCTGGCTAAGCCTTTCAGCAGCTGGGGTGAAAATGGCGCTCTGTGTCTGAGGTCGAGGCCCCGTGAGTTTGTAGGACTGGGATACTCGGTTGGAGTAATCGCCGCTCGCTTGGTGACGGAGAGCGTTGAACTCGGAGCTGGACTTCGGGAGTGTGTATGAGGCATACGGTGAGATGTTGCGAGTACCATTGGGCGAATCTGTAGAGCCAAAGGCACCGGTGCTGCTGGCTGTGCGCAGCCCAGCTGTGGAGATGGAGCTGAGCGCAAAATGGGACGTGCTGCTGCGAACTTGAGTGGCTGGCCCCTTGTCATCCTCGTCACGATACCAGAAGTTCGCCTTGGAGGCAGTCATGGGAGTACTGGGTGTCTTTGAGAGGACTTGGGTCGAGGGGGTGTGGGCTTTTCTGTCCTCGTGTTCTCTATCCCTCAATGCCTCGATCTTTGTTGTCATTGGAGTCCCCAGGGGAAGCAAGTTCAACGGCGGCAGCTTCAATGGCTGCAGGCCTTTGCGACCCAGCACTGTGGAAGTACGCGTTCGCGACTCTGGGGTTTTCGTGACCCGGCCAGTAGTGATGTCAGCATTGTCGGCTCCAGTAACACCAAGACCACCAAGAGCGCCGAGGGCATCGGAATCGGAGTCTCGTGCAATGTTGAGAAGACTGATATCAACTGGCAAGCTTGACTTTCTCGGCGCAGGAAAGACAGGCGCTTCAAGCTCACCCTTGGGAGATTCATAAGCCTTGGGAATTGCGGGAACAGGCGGTACGTCTTCCTCGGAATCCTTTGATGTATGTTCCGTGCGTGGCTTGGGGGTTGGTAGACGTGATGACGAGAAATTCTGCGACAGACGAGGTTGAAGCGAAGTCCCAGAGTTTCGAACAGAGTTGTAGCTAGTGTTCGATGACAACGACAGCCCAGAGCTGTATGACTTGCGATTCGGGTCAGGAGTTGTTCGGTTAGAGGAAGGGGTGACGCTCTTCCTTGGTATAAATGATGGGGATTGATTTGTGGACACGGGTCGGGTGGGAAGAGGCTCCGTCTGTGTGGGAGGGGTATGTGGCATCGGTGGTGCGGGAGGCGCGATTGACATTCGTTTCATGCGTCGTGCATCCGTGGGACTGATGGTGCGCGCACCCAACCCGGTAGCATGCGGCATGGTAGACATGCGCTTGGACGATGACGAAGGTGTGGTGTTTGCGACATTAGCCGCAGTGGGATTCTTGACTGGCGTACGAACTGCATTGGTAGAAGAAGATCTTGTATGATCCGTAGTCCTCGCCGCTGTCAAAAATGTGCTGCGTGGCTCGCGCGGAGACGGTTGGAATGATTTCGCTTTCAGACTTCGCACCGATGATGGAACTTTGTACTCTTCTTGAGCTTGTTCTGGTTGCTGGGCCCGTGGGCGAAGGAAATTGTTTGTATTCATTTGCGTGGTGTCAACACTGTTCTTGCGAGCGCTGAGACTAGCGCGTCTAGCAGATGCATTGGTAGGCGCGAATGCACCGGAGCTTACAGACTTGCGCGAGCTTCGGGCACTCGCGGCAGTCGCGGCTGGGGTTTGAGCAAGACTTTGGCGGCGGTTGCGGGAGTTAGCGGGGGCAGTCGATAGCGCCGAGTTCGTGGGCGTCTGGCCATTCAAGCGGTGGACTTCACTCTTCCGGCGAGATCCAGGGCCCCTTGCCCGTTCCGAGGCAGTGCTCTCGTAGCTATGGGTGGTCCAGGAGCTGTTTGTGGACACTCCAGAGTCCCGGTTGTCAGTCCCCGCACCGCCATTACCAGGCATGGGGAAATGATTGAGACTTGGCTCAGCCATGATACTATTGTGGAAGTCATCGAAACTGATCGGTGCCAGGAATTCCCCTTTCTCGCATGTGGGGGTTTGGCTGGACTCCGCTTTCGCCAGGTTTCCCACACTGGTAGATCGAAGATTATAACCCCTGACCGAATCGTTTGTGGAATCAATTGAAGAGCTTTCGGAGTGGAAGTAGGTAGCGGAGGGTTTGCTATGGATCATTCGTAGTTAGCTTTTTTGTGATCGTTTGCTTTCTCCCAACTCAGCTGTGGTGCGGGCGAGATAGGGGGAGGGGTTGAAGGTTGTTGAAAAGTGGCACCTACCTCCCGCGCGAAACGTCTTGTGGGCGAGGCCCCTGAGGAGCCTTTGGACCTCTGATGGACAATCTTCTCCTACTTGTTTCCCCTGAGCGCGGGCCTGCAACACCCCTGGAGGACTGTGAATCGAAATTGGTGGAGGTGTTCATATGGAAAGTAGTTGAGGCGGCTTTCTGCAAGCGTCTACGTGCCGGAGTTTCTGCTGCAACGGATGATGTTAGCTGAATGTACCTCAATGCGCTTAGGACGGGGTGATCTCCTTACCTCCAGAGCCCGAGTCGTCGTGTCTAGATGGATTGGATCCCCGAGATTGGGTTGTCCCCGTTAGACCCCTCCCCATGGCCTGCGCCGGTTTTGTCGGCATTGTCCAGGAATCCATTTGGGCTGTGGGAAAAGGAGATTCGCGTCAAATTGACAGCCCGCTTTACAGACAAAACCCAAACGTGTCAGGGTCCGACGGCAATGGCATGCAGGAGAGAGCGGGCCTCCTCGACGATCAAGAAATAAGGAAGAGCCCTAAGCACAGTCGCGCGACCCGTCGAGAGGCGGTTACCGGTCCATTTCGGGAGCAAGGCGAGACAAATGGCCGATTAGCGGTGCCAGGAGAAGGTGTTGGTGGGCTGTTTTTTTTGCTTGGGCTCCAGCACTGGGGAAATAATTTTGGCGTCGCTTTTGGTCGTGTTGCTGGGGCAAGAGCACAAGGCGGTCGCGATGGATACTATAGGGGGGGATCCACCACCAAAGCACAAACAATGGCGAATTCGGATGAAATGCTGCGAAAGATAGGAGAAAAAGGAAGACAAAGAGCTTCAAGTGGAGAGAGAGGGTGAGGTGATAATGAGAGGAAAAGAGTCAAGAGAGTAAACATGCCGCTTTCCTCGACTTTCTCCAGTCCCAAACTTCCCCTGATTGCGGACTGCAGGTCCTTACTATACCATACCAGAATTACCAGCGTTAGTCCCGCCAATACAGTTCCGCTGGTGATGATCTGACAATACGCAGTACCGCCGCCCACCCCCAGAAAAAGACCCTTGCCCGATTCAGCAGGCATCGACAGAAGCACATGTGCTTCGACAGCTCGCCGATACTTCCCAGCTGCCTTGACTCTTCCCTCTCCTCTCCTCTTTCTTTCACTCTCACTCTTACTGTCTACCTACAGGCCATGGTGTCCTTTCTCCAGCATGGATGAATACACCCCGGACGCCATGGTGAACCGCGACGATCCTGTCCCTATGATAGGCTTCAAGAAGCCGAGGCGCCAGAGGAGCGGCTCTACAGACAGTGCGCATTCGCGATCCTCGTCGCAGTCGAAAAGCTCTATCCAAGATAGATTGTTTTCCAAGTAATATATTCCCCCAGCCAGGCCGGGCTTCTATAATGGTGATTCGCTCATTTTCTAATCATGGCAATCACAGACTTCTACAGCAAGTCATCCCCGCCGACGACGAGGATGAAACCAACTCCGGGGACGCCTTTGTGGCATCCCCCAAGCGGCCGCCCTTCAGCCTGCCTACTATGTCTAACAACTTCCGCCGTTTTAATGCAAGGTGAGCAGGAAGCCGAGACATTAATTGCTGGACTGCTTGACCGAGAAAAGCTAATCATGTGGTATAGAATTGGCGTAGTGTTTCTCTTCCAGACTCGAGCTGAACGTCTGCTAAGCTGGGAAACACCAACCCATACCATTTCCTTTCTATTCGTCTATTCCTTTATCTGCTTGGATCCTCACCTGGTTCTGATTCTACCCTTGGTGATTCTCCTCCTGTTCATCATGGTGCCGGCGTTTATAACTCGCCACCCTCCACCACCCTCTACATCCACGTCTAGTATCGTCCCCTACTACTCCTATGAAGGACCGGCACTGGCGCCTGCAAAAACGATCAAACCAGCCTCGGAGACCTCGAAGGATTTCTTCCGTAATATGCGAGATCTCCAAAACGTCATGGCAGACTTTTCAGATGCTCATGATGCAATCATCTCAGTGGTTGCTCCGCTAACGAATTTCTCCAACGAGAAGCTATCCTCGACTATCTTCCTAGGTGGCACAGTGGCCACAGCGGTGCTGTTCCTCATGGCGCACCTCTTACCTCTGAAGTTGATCATGCTCGCAGGCGGGAACGCAGCCGTTTTGTCTATTAATCCTAAAGTGCAGAGCTTTGTCAAGGGCCTACTGGAGGATGTAGGTGGTGGATTATCAGACCTGGACTCCGACGATGATGAGACCCACCGTGGATTTGGTTCCGCGATTCCCAAGGATCCGTCTGTAGCAATGTCTGCACTGGAACAGTTGGCGGAGATCTCACTTGACACCGACCCTGAGGAGCGTGAAGTTGAGATCTATGAGCTCCAGCATCGAGCATCGGGGACATCAGAGTCTGGATGGGAGAACTTCCTCTTCAGCCCTCAGCCATATGATCCTTTATCGCCTTCACGCATCGCCGGAGATCGACCCCGTGGATGCCGGTTCTTTGATGACGTCCAGGCTCCGTCTGGTTGGAGATGGAAGAGCAAGAAGTGGGAGCTTGATCTGGACTGTCGAGAGTGGGTTGTCGAGCGTATGATCACAGGTGTTGGGTTCGAGCTCCCCGGGGTCACCCCGGATGGCAACGCCATCATTGACCAAGTTGGTGGCTGGGTGTGGGATTTGCCTTCTGAGCCATCGACTGCGCCTGGAGAAGAGGACGATGAAGTGACTCCTATGGCGTACGGTGATCTGGACTTGTCGACCCCCTCATCCAAATCAAAAGCTGCTTCGTCGCCAAAGGGCAAACACCGGGCGAAGTCATCTGGAGACTGGGAGGAAACATCACCTGCTGCATATGAAGTAGGAGAGTGGCGACGTCGGCGGTGGGTACGAATCGTGCAGCGAAAGAACCTTCCACCAGCTGGATCTGTCACTGTCACGTATTCGACCCTTGGCCATAATTGAAGTGAATGAACGACCGCCTAACGATACCAAGATTTCAAGAAGGATATGTATATAGCAGACACCGATAGCTCTGATATGTGTTCAATTATACACCGTTCAAGTACATCTTCCTCATGAATATATATAGAAAGAGATACTTTTTGTAAAAAAAAAAACACCACAGCAAAAGAACTTGGGGTGTTAAAAAACAATCAAAACGCCATACTCGCCCTAACCAAATGCTGAAATGAAACGAATTCCTCGGTATCATGCCTGGCTCTTCTTCCACTTGTTGATTCTCCTCCGAACATCACCCTCACTCTGCTGCATGGGGTTCAACTTGCGGTCACGAACCATAGCCGAGATATTATCGCCATGCTTCTCAATCAACCGCGAAACCCACTCTCCCTCGCGCGAGCTCTGATGACGCGGCTTCTTGGCCTTCTCTCCCTGTCCCTCCATGTCAGCCTGGCGCTCCAACTGCTGGACAACCTTGGAGGCGGAAACAACAGGAGCATCCTCGTTGTCTGATAGGTCGTTCAGAGGGTCGTTGAGCGGGTTATTGCGCCGCCGCTTGTGGCCCGCAACCTCGATCTCATCGTACTCGTGAATGACTCGCAGGATTTTGCCGGTCTCTGGGTCGCGCTCGACCTTTGTCTCGCCGAGATCGATCTGCGCGGCGGCGACTGCGCTGCCGTTGATGTGGAGCGAGTTGGATTTCTCGGTGAGATCGTTGCGTCCGGGAATTCGTTCTTTACCACCGGTAGGGGCGTTGAGTTTGTGCAGCAGACCGAGCTTCTTGTAGTTTTGTGTAAGGGTCAAATCACGGTCCCTAGGGTGGAAATGATGTTAGCGCATACAATACGATTACTACTCTTTTTTTTTTCGAGGTCGGTTTTTCCGCATACCAGTTTTGAGCGATGATCGCGTTGCCCAGCACATTGATCTTCTTGTTACCGCTCTTGAGGCGGTTGTTCTTTGCCTTGGCCTTGGAGAGGCCGGAACGAGCCTTCTTTTTTTGTAGAATCTTGCCCATCTTTGCGAGTGTTGTTGTTGGATGTTGGTTCGGAGGAATTCGTAGAATGAATCAGTATCGGCGTTATCGAAACTTTTTTGTGTTTGCATCTTTCCTCGGTGCTGGGGTCTTGGCGTGTTTGTTCGCGAGTCCGATAAAGTAACCAGTTGGTGGTCCGACCGCAGCGATAAGCGGCTGTTCCCACGCGGACTGTTGAATCCCTTGTTGTCCATTTACGCCCTCGGTTTATTCTTCACCAATGGCTTCGCGATTCATGCCCTCGCGCCGCATGGGCTTTGCGCTCATTGCTGGATGTCTTTTGTTCTCGGCGTTGGCCGCTGCTACTGCGAGCCCTGGTGATTTGTCTGTTGGTGAGATTGAGGAGCAATTGCAGGTAATACTTCACGAGATGAGCTTGTAGACCCTATTTAGCCCGCATTGCAGCTGTTGACACTTTGTATTAGAATTGTCCTCTTGTTGAAGCTCTAAATGAGCACAAGAGAGCTTCTGCACCGGAGACTGCGAGTCTTACCTCGCAGATCTTCGCTGTTCTGTTCCCTGGAAGCCCGGCTGTGAACTCCCTCCTGGCCACGCTGTATATTTCCGGACCTCCCAGTATGTCTCCCACATCGTCGACTATCCTGGATGACAAAGTTGGAAGTTGTCTCATAATATCATTATCATACTCTTAGACTTCCTCCTGGCATTATGCCCTCCCAACATCGACCCCTCCTCGCTGTCTGTCATGGTCGCCTTTGCCGTCGGAGGCTTGCTTGGTGACACCCTATTCCACCTGCTGCCAGAGATCTTCCTCGGCGAAGACTCCCCCGACCACGTGAGCTTCGTTATGGTTGAACCGAATAAGAACCTCCTTCTCGGTCTCGGCATCATGGTCGGCTTCTTCACCTTCGTTGCAATGGACAAGGCCCTTCGCATCGCCACAGGCGGCGAGGGCGGCCACGACCACTCCCACGGCCACTCCCACGCCGAAACAACAGCTGCAAGCACGACAAGCTCCGAAGCCAACGGCAAGAAGAGCGGCGAGCTGAAGCAGCGCAAGTCTAACAAGTCCGGAAAGGAGGTCTCGGAAGATTCTACTCCAGAGAAGGAGATCAACCCCAGCGTCAAGCTGGGCGGATATCTCAACCTCATCGCAGACTTCACCCACAACATCACCGACGGTCTCGCCCTGTCCTCATCCTTCTACGCGTCCCCCACCATCGGCGCAACAACCACCGTCGCCGTATTCTTCCACGAAATCCCTCACGAGGTCGGCGACTTTGCCCTCCTCATACAGTCAGGATTCTCCAAGCGCAAGGCCATGGGCGCGCAATTTGTCACGGCTGTGGGTGCTTTCTTGGGAACCTTCATTGGTATTGCCGTCCAGGAGTTCGGGGGCAATAGCGCCGTTTCGGCCGCTGGCCCTGGTGCTGGACTTTGGGGTACCAGCCTCCAATGGGGTGATATGCTGCTTCCTTTCACTGCGGGAACTTTCTTGTATGTGGGTACAGTAGCTGTGATCCCCGAGTTGTTGGAGACTGGTAAGGATAAGGGCGCCGAGGTGCGGAAGACTATTGTCCAGTTCTTGGCTGTTGCTGTTGGAGCGGGCATTATGCTTGTGTGAGTATATGCATCTTTATTTCTGACGAGCGTCGATACTAACTGAATTCATAGTATCTCTTGGGATTGAAAGTCTTGATATATGGGAGAGTTTATAATCAGACGGTAACGGGCAGGCAGTCCGTGACCCATCATATGGGGTAAAATAGTAGAATTTAGTTCTGGGCTTGGCATTGATATATAGAGCCTGGCAATATACCTCGAGACTCGATTATCTCAATGCACCAATTGTTTGAATAGATTGTCTTTCTCATTCGTATATCTAGTGACCCCATGGTTCACACCAATGCCATCTGATCTGACGCATACCAACATTGCATTTAAAAGCCCCCCAACCGTCTAACAAAAAGAATCCTTAAACGCCAAACCAAATGGAACCATCCCTGAGAGCAACTTTCCAACCAAGTCCAGTGTTGGGCGCCGTTCTCACGCAAGAGGCCAAATTCAGATTTAGTTGCACCCAGGGCAACATATCCAAGAGGGAACTCAAAGACAGAATATCAAGAAGAAGACAGATCAAGAAATCAAAAACAAGGACGTGAAAATCCCATGAGCGATGTGATGGTTGATGTTGGAGGCGCGTCTCCCCCTCCCTGTGAATAGAAGATGCAGATCGAGCGCACAGCGCGCAATACATGCATTGCGTGTTTAATGGGTCATTTTAGAAGAGGAATACTCGCGAGCCCCAATTACTCGTTATAATGATAGACCTAGAGTTCTTCCGTTAGTGAGATCTATCTCGGATAGCAAATGGCGGGAAAGAATACATACGAAGTAATCCGGCAATCCAAAGACCGCATATCCCAACCGCTTAGCCATCTTTGCAAAGCCCTCCGTCTCGACAAGATGGAAGAACGGGAAAGCAGGAAACATGGCACCATCACGGTGAACGTCTGCTTTGACCATAAGCGCCGTACCACCGACGCCATCTAACGCGACCATGCGGTGGGGATCTAGTGCCTTGAAATCGGGCAAGTATGCCATGAGTGTGCGGTAGGTTGGCATCTCCGCATACCCCTCTAGCAAAATCTCATCGGGGCCCATTTCCGCCGCTAAATTCTGAGCTTCCTGGCTATCGATCCAGGAGTTATAGTCGTAGGGCCGAATATCCCATTTCTTGGAATGCAAGTCGTAGTACCGCTGGTAGCAGTTCGGTACGATGACGGGTTGATTGTGTTTTGTGAGATCTTGAATTAGAGATGAAGGGGTCTCGATGATATCTCCATCTAACCAGAGAACCCATGATGTACTCGGTCCCATCGTGGTGAAGACGAGACTATTACGCGCACGAGACATAGACTCGCGGCGCGCTTTCTGCGCAGACATTTTATGCCGCACTTTCTCGTCTTGCGATTGAAGTGGCGGCTCGAAGTCCTGGCGGAGAATCGAAATGCTTGCGAAGCGGTTATCGATGGGCCCGGACTGCGTGGTATGAATTGCTTTCTCTAGTGCGGAAACAGCAGCGTTCCCGTCTTTGGTTTTGGGTGCGATGAAACCCAGTGAGATCAACTCGTGTGGGTAGCTTAGTTTGACCAGGTTATCCCAGTATCCTTGGTAGAAGCGGGCTAGTGGTGTGAGGATGAGGATGCGCTCGCGGTTGGCAATGGAGTTACTCGAGCTGGTTAGGTTGTTGAGGTTATAGTGGACGACTGGCGGGGCAGCCTGGAGGCCATTGCTGCGGAGGGACTGGGACTTGAGGAAGGGTTTTGTCGGTGGGGAGAGAGGGTGTTCGGCGGCGTCTTGTTGGCGCTGTTGTGAGGAGATGGCTGTTGCGGATGCGGAGACGGTTGGCGTGGAGGGTGATAGCATGAAAACAATGAAGCCGAAGGCGAGTAGTGCAGCCAGCACGATGCTGATGGGACTCGTACGGCGCATCGAGCGTGCGACGGCCATGGCCGTTCCCCTTCCAATTGCGATTTGGTGGACGTTGACAGGTTGAAGGTGCAGTTGGACAGTTTGTAGAATTGCCGGAGCTCAGATCTGAAACGGCGATCAGCGGCGCTGGTTGTTGGCCTCAGGCAGCCCGGGTTGGTCTTAGCGGACGATCTCAATCTTGGCCCACCCAAGTGACCGGGTATCAACTGGTTAATTGGTGGCTTCCTTGTCTACACGGACGGCCTGGTCCGGAGTCCGAAGGATTTGCGTTTGAAAGATGAAGATCTGAAGAGGAGAAAAATACAATGATGTTCATGTCTTATTTTCGAGTCTTCGAGTCTACAGGGCCGGAAAGAGAACTATGCCCAGAACTTGGCTTCACCTATGCAACTCTTTAATCGAAGATCCTCCTTAAAACAGCAAAAATCTCGAACACAATGGACCTGCCCAATCGCTCAATCGCATAGTATCTCTGGGAGTGAATTATCTAAAGGCCTTACCACGGGATGCCAGAAACAGCTGCCCGTCTGCCGGAAGCGGCCTGTCAACATTTCACATTCCTGAGCTCGGATAACCTCAGTGTAGCTCCTGAACGTACGAATTAATGCCGTAGACAAATGTGAGCAGAGTTTAATAGAGAACGAGTCTTTAGAAAATTGTAGAGGTTCTATTCTCATTTCATATGCTTCCCGTATATACCAAGCCCTTTTTATGTATATGTACAAACTCATTGAGTGGAGCTGTAAGCGGTCCCAGTATAACCACTTCTCATTCAAGGTAAGCCACGCATCACGCCCTCGAATGCAACCAAAGCCATAGCATTCGCCGGGAACGCCCTGAGGAAACATGGCACAAACCCGCGCCAATAACCTCTCCACCCACGCTCGCGCCAAACAGCCCTCGCAGCATCCTTCCAGCTATGGAACTGTCTTTGTCCATCATTAAGCGCACCGCCCATCGGGTCGGTCATAAGGCGCTGCTTCACCACGTCGGAGGGGTATGACGTGAGCCAGAAGATTTGGGCGGAGATACCACCCGCCCAGAAATTGATTAGCGGCGCGGACATGTTGGTGTTGTTGGTCATGTAGCGGGTGAGGACGTCGTAGGAGCCCCACCAGAAGAAGAAGAAGGAGCGGAAGAACATTGTGGCGAAGAGGCCGCGGTATACACCGCTGATACCGTGTGTGCGAAGCTGGATTGGGTTTGTTAGATTGTTTGGTTGGAGATTGTAGGGGTTGATTGGGAGACTTACCATTTTGCGTAGACAGTCGATTGGTCCGCTGTACATGCGCTTTGATTTATCGGCCGCATATTGCACTTGCAATCGAGCCTTGATGTGTTCGACCGGGGCTGCGATGAAACTGACTGTTGTGCCAGCCATGATACCTGCAATACCATGGCCGAAGGAGGGAAGTGTTGAGAGATCTTGACTGCGAGAGAAGGGCATATATTGGCGAAGATGGGGCTTCGAGAAGACATTCTCAAGAAGCAATCGTCGGTATAATGTTAGAGATCCCAGCATCCTGTTTCATACGGGGATAATTAGCGTCCGATATTCCGTAGATTGCTCTCATAGATCCGTCTGATTGTGGGGGAACGCCACGCCAAGGGCTACTCACACAGAATCCATCATCATCCATCCGACCAGCGGAGGTGAAGCGCCCTTGTATAATCCCCGCACACCCTCCTTGCGAATAGTTTGCAACGTACAATCCAACGGGCCCTTGAAGTGCGCATCCTTGCTAGTCTGCAATCGGACCTTGACAGTATCGAATCTGTTCACAAAAATCAACGGTTATTAAACTCGATTCACAAATCGCGACAATTGACGGAAGTAAGGGTACTCGAATGACGTACGGATGGCCAACTAAAAGCATCAAAGACTATTAGCACGTTGATCTCAAAACTCTAAGAAATCAACATAACGACCAAAAACGCACCACTCAACTTCGCAATCCCCGAAAACACGCCCGCCACAAAACCCTTGTAATTCGACTTGCTTGCCGCGACAGGCGCATTACTCCCACTTCCCTTCCCGTTCTCCTGCACATCCACAACCTGTTTCTTCTCCGTCATCGTAGAAGTGGACAGAACCTCCAAGGGCGCCTGCGCCGATGACATCGTTATTTCTGAGCTGTGGCCGACGCGTGCGTCAGCGGCGCCAATTCAAGGCCGGGAAATTGTTCGCGCGTCGTTCCGGGATGTGTTAGGTTGGACCGAGGTAGACAGCATCCGCACGTCTGGCACTAAGGATGTGGGCAGCTCAACAATTGTCGCGAAGTGCAATAAAGGGGGCGTTGTTTGTATAAAGAAGCAATTGAGAAATGCTCGAGCGAGATCGGAAAGTCTTGAATGAAATCCGCCCCGCAACCGCAGCTGGTTCTCCGGGGAGTCGTGTTCTTCCTCCGGGATCCGCTTTGGTGGATGCCTCAGTCATCAATATGAGGGGTGGACTTTATTTAGTTTATTATTCGTCGAGATGAGGCTTTGATCGGGTGGGATCGATCGATCGGTGATTAGCTATTGTGATCTGGATGACAAAGCGAGGAACACTGGATGGGTTAGATCTTGGGATGATCATCGTCGGGTGGTATGTGTGTATTCCGGTTTGGAGATCTTGAGATCTTGAGATCGATGGAGATCGATGGAGATTGGTGCCAAGGTTGGAGAGACTGGGCGTGGCCTTGGCGTTTGTCCCCGCAACCTTCTTCACTATGTACAGTATTTCCTACGAAAGTGCTAATTCTATTAATACAGTATACATTTCTGCATTTCTACATCGCTTAGCTCCAATATAAATTAGTAACAGATAGCCATCCCAAAAGATAGCAAGGAGAGGGGTTGGATTGCTCAACAGACATGGCATTTCCTCTATATAAAATGAGTGGCTACAAATGAAAAACGCAATAGTGTAGAGCCCGACACCCTCGTGCAGAGGGAATAGATTGTTCCTCCTATACGCATGGCAAGAACGCGGACACTACAGGCTGAGCGCGCGGTTCAAACTAATTTATGAATACCGAAACTTCAAGTAAGTGGCTAGTAGCCCGAAAAAGATCGCAGAGAATATTAAAATCAGGCTCAGCGTGGTGTTTGAAACCGGGGCGTTCTTTTCCCGTGCTATCAAGGATAAGGAATCTTTTGATAGCTCCATCTCAGATTGATTCGTATTCTCCACAAACGAATCATGGAGAAGATGATCAAGGAAGAATGTCAATTTCTGTGATAGTGGTCCAGTGAGTTGAGACTCGTTATCAGGCAGGCCAGACACTTCAAAGACATCATGTTTTTGATTTGGATGTAATCTGCAATGAAACGGGTACTTCGGTACGCAGGAAGAGCAGATATCCATATTCGTACAAACTCTGCAAACGAAACGAGTCCCAGTGATAGACTCATTACATAAATTGCAAATAGGCTTGCACATATGATTGACAAAGGAGCTTTTCCGAGTGAGGTGAATCTGAAAGAGATAGGTTGCGTTGTTCGTGTCATTAAGGAATAAGAAATATCGAGCTAATTGTTGCAAAACAGGCCATGCAGAGTTCAGACTAAGCTCAGGAAGAGTATCGGAGAGAGAAAAGAGGGATTGTTGAACAATTGATGCTTGGTTTTCGGGAGATGTCGACGAGAGCTGAGGAAAACGTTCACGTATTTCCCGCATCAAAGTTCCGTGCCCGAGTGCCCAGTCCATAGCATGCCTGCCATAGCCGTCTGGAAGAGAAGGATCGGCACCAAGATGGAGAAGTTTTGTAGCAAAATGTATATGGCCAAAGCAGATAGCTAGGTGGAGAGGGGTTTGTAGGAGCCTGTTGCGCTTGTTGATAGCTGAAGCAAGTTGCGGGAATTGAGAGAGGATGTGGGCCATATCTCTTGAAGCTGCGATGTGAAGAGGAGTCTGATCGAGCTCATCTGTAAGGGCAATATCTGCACCCGCATGAAGAAGAAATTCAATAGCATTGGCATGGCCCGAATAGATAGCCGCCAGGAGAGGTGATCCATATTGACCTCCCTGGGCGTTGACATCGGCCCGGGCGTCGAGCAGGATCTTCACTGTCTCGGTGCTTCCTCTCCATGCAGCAGCCTGTAGGGCATTGCCGAATTGACCACCCTGGGCGTTGACATCGGCCTGGGCGTTGAGCAGGATCTTCACTGTCTCGGTGCTTCCTCTCCATGCAGCAGCCTGTAGGGCATTGCCGTATTGACCACCCTGGGCGTTGACATCGGCCTGGGCGCCGAGTAGGATCTTCACTGTCTCGACACTTCTATTATATGCAGCAGCAGCAGCCTGTAGGGCATTGCCGTATTCACCACCCTGGGCGTTGACATCGGCCTGGGCGTCGAGTAGGATCTTCACTGTCTCGGTGCTTCCACTCCATGCAGCAGCCTGTAGGGCATTGCCGTATTGACCACCCTGGGCGTTGACATCGGCCTGGGCGTCGAGTAGGATCTTCACTGTCTCGGTGCTTCCACGTGCAGCAGCAGCCTGTAGGGCATTACCGTATTGACCACCCTGGGCGTTGACATTCGCTCCAGCCCCGAGTAATATCCCTACAATCGCATTGTGGCCTTCCAATGAGGCTTCTTGTAGCGCTGCCCCACCTCCTGTGTCAGTGTCCACGCCCTCGTCTAGAAGCCATCCGACAAATCCCAGATTACCACACCTAGCCGCCTCCATTAAAGGAGTCGCTCCATTGTTGTTCTTCTTTTCTCGGTTCGCTCCTCTTTCCTGCAGCATCTTGCCAGTCTTCGTGTGTCCAGCTTGTGCTGCAAAATGTAGTGCTGTATTTCCAACTTCGTTTGTTCTCTCAATATACTCGCCACCTGACAACACGGATATTATCACGTCAACCAGGTTTGCAAAGGCTGCCATATGTAAAAGAGTTGTCCCTCTGGGCGGACATGATGCGCTTTTAAAATCAAGAATCTGGTAGATTCGAACCCAAGAACTGATCATTCGCTGCAGAATGTCGTTTTCATTTTTCAGCAAGGCACCTCGATAGCCGGCGGCCTTTTCTGCATGAATAAACATATTGATAGCTGTGTAGCTAACAAATGGGTGATCACAGACAAGTTTATCTTTGGACTCAAAATGACTCATCTGTTTGTTTGAACAAATGGTGGCAAGATATACCAGACACGATCGGTAGAGAGTGGCCTGGGACTGAAAGAGAATATTGTCCACATCCATAGACCCAGCTCTGCCATTGATACTGTCGTAGAGAAGGCGCAGTCCTTTTTCGCGCAAGAAATCATTGACCGACTGGTGTACTACCTGTACGGTCTCCTCGTTGTTGCCGCTTGAGACTACTTTAGCCAGTCCACCAGCAAGAGCCTTGACTCTTCGCTTCATGCGTTCATTGCTTTCGATAAAGCCGTGGAGTGTCTCCCATCTGGACCGAAACGGCGGTACTTGAGCATGTCTAGCCGCCAATGCGTATCGCATTTCCACTATAGTCAAGGGTCGCTCGGCCAGGCATACCCACTGAAAGAATAGGAATGACTGGTCTCGATTGCTAGCCGTGATCACGTTGCTCAGAATATACACGTAGACGTTTTCCAGGCCGGGTGGGACCTCGCCCAACCAATTACGGATATCGCTGAGTGATTCTCCTTCGGTGATTTTCTGCTTGACAAGGGGCATTATAAGATGGGCCCATTGGAAAAAACCTTTGGCATGCTTGGCCAATTCTTCCACTAGCACCTCTCTTATCTCTTGACTTGAAACGTCCCCGAAATCTGTCTCCAGAAGCATATCTTGAATATATGTAGCAATGTCGTCTTGATTGTGGTCTTCGACATGTATCGCTACTGTCTGGCGACTTTCTATAATGGGATAGTGTCGACATGAGATGCAGACCTGAAGGGCTATCTTCTTTCTATCAGCACGATCAACAAGGCGGTGGAAATATGCCGCGACCTGTTGAGCGGACTTATCGCCCGCCTCATCTAAAGCATCCACAAAAATGATCATATGCTGTTTCGTGGCTGATGCAAGGATCACACTTGCCAGTAACTCTTCTAGCACCGTTTGTGGCCATTCCCACTCATGATCACCGAACCCAAACTGCCTACATCGTTGTTCATAGATCTCGCGCACCAGAGGGCGTATAGTCGCGTCGCAGGCAAAAATCTGGTTCAACAACGATCGGAGCATTCCTAGCGGTGTACGTTGCAACTCCACGCCCCGAGCGGTAAAGAAAAAGTCGAGCCGAGTAAGACGGTGGCTGCCGTCCTGTAATTCGTTGAGTCTGCCATGTAGGAAAACCATCAAGGTCGATTTACCCACACCCGGGTTGCCCTTAATCCATAACAGACCGCAGGGTTGATCCCTCCACGCCTGGTATTCGTCCAGCTCCAAAATCCATTCGCAGGTATTCGTGTGAGGTAGCTCGATATTGTCCCTCCGATCTAGCATTTGTGGGAATGCTAGTGACTTGAGCAGCTCTGTCCTTATGGTAAGTCGGATTGTCTTTGATTGGTACAGGGTGGAGCGAACCGTTGTCTGTCTTCTGTGCTGGGTTTTCCCGTCCGTCTGTGCCAAAAAGTGTTAGTCAACGTATCACAGCTTTCCAGGACTGTGACACACATGAGAAGCTAATTGTCCCATGATTTTCAACAAGTTGAAGACCTGTGTTCTCATTGCCAAAAGATGTTGAGCTCATGCTGAATATTCCGTGCGGAAAATACGGCTGCTACAGTATAAGCCGAGCGACAGTTCCACCTGAAAGTGTAAGGTTATCTTTTACCCCGCTCTCAGGTGACCGCCGGGCGCTAAACCTTGGCACCAGCAACTTGCTCGGATTAGTGCGAGGGACGGGCCGTTTGTGGCAAGAAAATAAGCGCGGATACGTAGGATCCCTACACTAAAAAACAAGAGGATTACGCTTAAAGATCTTGCAAGCAAATAATCTCGGATCCCCAGCCTTAGGATAACAGTGAGCCTACATGCCGGAGATAAGAAGGATTTGGTGAAGTTCAGGTGCTGGAGGAATGCCAATGTATGGCCAGGCCTTGAAGAGCTAGACAAGACCTCGGAGATTAGCTATAGCCATTTTCTGTAAGGCTCAATTTTTACGTCATAAAGTGCTGTTTTGTTCTGGAACGATGCTTACTATAATATGGATATAAGGTACTATTAATGAAATCTTCAAAGAATAAAGCATCTGTCGCTCCTTGGAAAACACGAGAAAGTAGAATCCCGTCTTGTTTATATGTATGGAGAATCTGATACCGTTGATCGCGATGAAATTTTGACACTTGTACCCGTGTTGTACCGAGGGGAGACCAGCGAGTTCTTCTGATCCCTACGCGCTTATTACACCCAGATTCATCTACGTAGACGAGGTGGTATGAACTGAATTCTGAGATAAGGTGACAGTAATCATCGCGTAAATCTGGGTTACGCTCTTTTGCTTTCTGTCGAGCTATCTTCTTGGACCACCCTACGCGATATAGGGCATCGCTGATCGTAGACTTTGGTACGGATACATCAAATTCATCGAGGAGGAAGAGCTCCATCTCATAAAGGTATAAGGGTAGGCACATGATCGATCTTAAGCATAAATTATTGCTACTACTGGATTCTCAGACGTAGCTCATAATCAATTTTGGTTTATGTTACGTAGAACGGACAAATAGAAACGGAAGTATTGTTATTGAAGGTGGCAGAAGCCTTCAAGGAACTATTGAAATTCAACAGAACAATGGTCAGACTAGTCTGGAGCTGTAATGCTTATCGCTGTACTGTGGACCAACGGGGGGTATAGATATGCTATCGTAATGCAAAAAGAAGACAACCTGAAACACGAACTCTGCTCTGCTCTGAAACCAATGATATCAGACGGGAAGAGAACGACCAAAAGAAGAATTGGAAAGAAAGAAAAGCGTCATCCAGATGCATAATCCCATGCGCAGATGCTCAACCTCGAAGCGCGCTGAGGTCTTTGTTTTTATGCCCAGAACATCGTCAAGTAGAGAAAAACATAAGGATAGGATCAAAGAAAGAGAAGATCCAAAAGAAACAAAAAACACCGGTTCTGATGCAAGAGCAGAAAGAGTAGCCGTCGCTGTATCCGCGAGGCGTGCCATCCAACTGGCAACGGAAGAAGCGATCGATTATCGGCCCTTAGCAGATAAAGGGATCTTCTGCCGAGCCTTTTCATTCTCGTGCGCAATCAACTTCTCCACCAAATCTGGAGGCGGACCCGAATGCTGACCAGCAGCATGACCCGCGTTACCGGCATTACCGGCAGCCAAATAGTCAGCGGACTCCAGAGCCAGCGGGGTGACTGGCCCCGGGCTACGTAGGGGATCCAGGCGCGGAGCTGACGGACTTTGCGTTGCGCCATCCAACAAGTCCCGGTACTGCCATTTGATGTCGCGTGACCCAGATGCCGTGCGGTAATTTTGTTGTCGGGACTGCCGGGGAGATGGCGGCTGACCGGTCACTGAGTGGCCGCCCGTGCTGGACTGGTAGACCGCTGGGTGAAAGCGAGGGAGGCTGCCGAGGTGGAAGCCTGGCATGGACTTGGATGGGTTTTGGGTGCGCGAGCGCGATGGTTGTGGAGAACTCGGGCGGCGGGGCGACATGGTGGGTGAAGCAACCGGAGAGTAGAAGGGGGAATGGTCGGCACGCATGCTGGAAGGAGGAGGATTGTTGTAATATCGGCTCGGACGGGATGACCGAGGCGGCGAACGTAGGTGTCTAGATTTGGCGGATAGCGAGGCACGCTCCCAGTCTTCGAGGTAATCGTCGTGATCAAAGCGGCCCGTCAGCGGCGTCACGGGAAGATGATCGTCGAACTCTAGGCCGTGGCGGCGGCGAGGGATTGGAATGGGTCGGGTCGACGAGGCAGAGAGGGTTAGAGAGGTCAGAGACTCCAAGGCGTCGATGGGTATTGAGTCCGATCGAGGAGAGCGTCGTGGATGAGGAGGGGTGGGCGGTTTATATGTGGAGGAGGTGGCCGTCAAATCCCGCAGGGAGGACAAGGAGACGGGGGTGGGGTAGCCGTGCTTGAGGATCAGATGCTCGAGATGGTCCCGCGGGCGGGAGGGGGACGAACGAGAGTGCGATCCAGAGGAAAGACCTAAGAGGATCAGTTTTTGGAATGAGAGGTGACGGAATGCCACACGTGTCGGAGAGACAAATCGAGGAATGTATCAGGATGGATTGGGGAAGGAGGGTTATTGGGTATCAAGGGGAAAGAAAGTATAAGGGAATAATAGTCATTGGGTATTTGGGATAGAGTTTGGAGTATATCACTCATAGAAGAATAAAGCATGGGGGAGTATAGAATAAATCAGAAATGGGAATACTTACTGTCCGAATATGAGTTGCTGCTGAGTGAAGACGGATAGAAGGACGATGACGAGGAGGACGAATATGAAAAAGGGGAGGGAGATGCTGGTTTGAATTGTTTGCGGCGCATCGTCTGTTTCTCTCAGTGCATGTTCACCTTGCGGGGGGAATGGCTCCACTCCCAACGAAGCGGCATGTCGTCATTTCTTTTCTTTTCTTTTTTTTTCAAGGGATTATTCGGGGACAACAAATTGGGGATTGACATTTATGGGGCCAAAAGATTTCATGGAAGTTGGAACGCCTGTTGAAAGGCGTTTGAATGGATCCTTCTAGCGTATAGAAAGAATCACCACAATCACTCGGGCTCCACTGGGCGCACCGCAATTCCACGGTTCCCAACGGATGGCATCGGTGTTCCTGGACTGGCCAAAGAAAAGATGGAAAAAGAAAGAAAGACAAGGCAAGAAAAGAAAAGCCAAGTACGTACCATATTTGCGAGTGACACCACTATAAAATCTATAAGGGTCTATTGTAGAATCGAAGAATCACCACTCTATAGGATCACCCGATAGTATCCTCCCGACAGGAGTCTCCCGTCCGAGCCCCTGCTGATTCGCTGTCGACAGCATACAGGGGATTTCGTAATCGCCTCTGCAAGAATCTTTGCCCTTGGGACCGACTTTCAACGGGTATGGTGGATCCAGGGTTGTTTCAAGCCAGTCTAGAACTTTGAAAGAGTTCCAGTCCCGTTAAGAATCGAGCTGAGTATCGGGCTTTATCGACGTGTTTGAGGATCAGGTCGGAATCGAATCTTCAGCAGAGGGGGAGAAGGGAGAGAAACTGAATATGAGAGAACAGCTGGTTTATAAGAGCTTCAGCTGGCCAGGCACCTGTGAAACATGCCACTGACTGCTTTCTTTGCTCCTCGTGTCTAAGGTTGGAGATACTAGTTCTAGGTGTACTGAGTCTATGTGTCTTCTAGGTACTATACACTTTCTTTTCCCCTCTAGGTACAACACCAGATGTATTATTCCTCCACGCGGCGCCGCCTGGTGACCCGAGCCAGACGTTCGTTCCAAGGCACAGCCCTGGTTAGAGTGTGGGTGGTTCTTTACACATCACGTACCTGGGCTGGGATCATCCACGTCGACCCGATCTCCAGAGTGGCGGGCAGCGGGCAACAGGGATGTAGATCTCCGACCAGGTCATGGGTGCCTGGTCATTTCTGTGATTCGCAACGGGGGTTTGCAGGGGCTACTGAAGTAAATCTGGAAATAGCCAGAAACAGTCCAAGTCCACCACCATAACTGATTATAAGGATAATCTTTATAATCCAAAAGAGAATCTACGTGATCGCTGCAAATCATCGGGAAGAGTCAGGGATGTTCAGTCGGCACTGACTTCCTGGCCAACCAGGACATTCTCTCGCTAGCTCAGGCGATCAGCCGACACCCACATCTTCGGACCACCTGGAGTAAAACCTTCCCTCCTCTTCATCCTGATTCAGTCTTTGCAGTGGCTGAGATCGCTATCTTTGGCCGTTTGCTTTGCTTCTTTGCTTTTTTCGGGGAATGAGAGAGAGAGAGAGAGTCGGAGGGTTGTCTCGGATGAGTGAGTCTGCGTTCTTTTTTGGGGGGGGGGGGGGGAGGGTGACAACCCCGCTATTGAAGCAGGTGGTTGTGAGTCAGGAGGCTCATTCATTCTCCAGAGCTATCGAGGCTGCAGAATTGATTTTGAGGAATCCGGAGGGTCACGGCAAGCTCACCTAGTCGAGATATGGGATATGTATGTGTGTTTGGAATGATATGCATAATGCATATAGATCTTGATTTTACGTGTCTCTCCCCCCCCCCTCCACCATCCCTGCTGGCTGCAGCGGGTACATGCTGGTTACACGGGAAGCTTTGCGGATGTTACCAGCGGACTATAACTGACTAGTCTCTTATTCTTCCAATGGCGTTGCTGCTGGAGGGGGATGGTGTCTTGATAGCTCTCATGATTCTCCGGTCTAGAGGGGGGGCTAGCGATCGCAAAATAATTCAAATGCAACATCCTTGAAGAATGTGGTCGGAAATAATGACTCACCGGTCTTAGAAGAAGTGATTCAGTAACATCGTGCTCGAAGACTGCTTCCATGATAGATGGCCAGCTGGTACATCTCCCGGGTGGAGATGTGGCTCAGAGCAGACAAGATCGGTGCAGCCTTGCCGATGATGCCCCTGCATACTCCGTGCCGTTACTTACCCCGACTTCATGCATGTCGTGCTGCCCCAGTGCCTCTCCAGTTGCTTGCGCTATCCATATGGTTGTCTCCGTATACCTGACCTGATACTTTGCTCCATCAAATTTAGAATATCCTAAAGACATGACTATATAAACTGGTTTTTGCTTTCTACTATAAGATATGTCGGATGACACTGCCAAATTAATCCTTAATACTCTTTGATCTGAATGTAACCGACAAGATAGCGCTGTTGCCTATCTAATACGAAGCACCTGGTGACTAACCCGCCTCATGTTGACTAGGTGACCATTAGGTAGATACAGCGTATCTTTCGCTGTGCTGGGATGACTGGCGGGGAGAGAAGAGGGAGGTGTTTAATAATTTGCTATCTAGACGAAAATAACAGAAGTGGGTGAACGAGAGCAATTAATTTACTTTCTGCATAGAATTAGAGTAAATATAGGGACGTACAGATCCCACGGCTCTATCCGAGTTGGTAACCATGGCTCGTCAGTACGTCATCCAGATGCACTGACGCCGCTGCATCGTCATTCAGAACACCCACAGCGTTCATCTTTAACTTTTCGACAAGGTCCTCCGATCCGACAAGCAACTAGCACACATACGGTCCTATTCAGCGCAAAGATTTCTCCTTTTTGTTCCTAGCATCACTAGACCATAAATAGTTGGCCCTGATGGCGTTCCATACCAACTCCATCAATATCAACCTGAGAAATCGGCACACTCTCAGCTGTCGCTGTGAGCGACCGAACGGATCATGGAGTTACTCCCAGCTTGACCTGAACTGTTTTCTGGGTAATAACAACGGTATGTACCAGGCCGACGAATATACGAAACCTGGGCTTCTAACTCTCTTCTCTGAAGGCGAGTTTATCTGGGGAGGAGATAGCTTCGCACATAGCGCGACAGAGATCCGTCTTTCCCTCGAGGGACCTGAGAAAGCTCCGTGGCTGCATGCCGAGTTGAATGATCATGATGGAACTCATCAGTGTGCCTCGGTAAGTATGAGTTTGTGTGTATGAGGGACAGTCTCTGATTCGGTTACAGGTGAATCTGTCCGAGTGTATCCACAATCATATCGGAGTATTGACTTTCAAGCATTACGTGGGTGATAGTCAAAGTAATCCAGGTGATGGTAAAATTGCCGCTTCGGGAACTGGGAAGGCATCGGGCTCCAGAGTGAGTTAGTCGCCCCGCCGGCCTGAGTAGCTCATGGAGCGAACGAGGAGCTCGCTAAGCAAGCTTCGCATTGTCGGTAGCGATTTTACCTAAGGCAGCCTTAAATAAACAAACCTCGGGTCGCTTTCTCCTGATTAAAAATGTTCCTACATAGCAATCAATATGCCAGAGTCACCATTCGATCCTCACAGATCGGCCCAGCTTCACAATGAGATTCTGCGTCATGCATGGACCGGCGCTGGACGCGATTTAGCATCACCGCCGTCCACAACCTGGTGGGAAATATCATCTTCAGTCCCAGCCGAAATTGCTTCCACACTGAGTCCAAACCTTACTTGCTTCCTCCGTCTCGCGAAAACCACAACCTAGGACCCGAATTTTCACTTCTTCTACTTTCTGCATTCATTGCAAACCAGTGATTACCTGCACTCGCTCCACATGTCTGATAGATTTATCTATCTCTATAGTCCCACGAGGGCTTATGGAGATGAGGAAGTAGGTATAATGTCAGTCCTGTGTCCTGATATTGCCTAACAAGGGTACTGGGTTTGCTAGATTTGATCAAGAAACGGAATTAGCAGCCTATGTTACCTATCATTATGACTTGATGGACGTCTTTGGTGAGCTGGAAGCCCCTACAGGATATTCTTTAGGCATATCTAGAGATGATCAAAGAAGGGAAAGTGTAGGCGTCCTCAGATAGGGCAGAGAGGTAAGAGGCATAGCCAAAAACACCCCGATTCTTTCCATAGCAATATCATCACTATACAGGCCGAGATATTGAAAAGACGAACAACGCGTTTACTTAGCTTCTCGACGCAATCGAACATCGACTTCCTCAAACTACGCGAGATTCAGAATTACAGCTTCCATACTCACCTGCTATTCTCGACGAAGCTAAGATCCCCAATAATTCGTTCATTGACCCTTTCTTCTCGGAGATGCCCCCTCGGACCTTAAACTTCCGTTATATCGCTCCTAGTATCAGCATTCAGTCATCTGTGTAGTTCGTAGCCTAAACGTGGAAAGACATGTCTAAGAAGGACCGCGCCGGCCACATAGTACTATTCTTACTATTTTGAGGGGATAAATCATCCTCACTAAGCTATAAGCGGCTGCTTTTTCCCGCGAAAGAGGATAGCAACCACGGCGTTTCTACGGGGCTATATATCCTCGCATGTTGTATAGGCGCAGACCAATTTGGGAACTCCTGCAGACTACTTTTGCCGTTTAACATTGGGGGCCGCGGACATACGCGGTTTAGTAATGGTCAGAGACTACATATGGCTTGCGACTCGTATGTGTCTCGGGAAGAAACCTCGTTTGATCTTTATCAGCCGGGGCGAGAAAGTGGCTTTTTGGAATTCCATCCAGTACAACTTCATAAAGTTTTGCTGAATTGGGCGGAGAGAGTGAGTCTGGTGATTGGGAAGTTGATGCAGATGGGGTTGTGGGTGGTATTGGGAAGTTTGAAGAAGCTGATACACCGGAACATTGGAAGAAGTACCAGATTCCACTGTCCTGGTGAGAGATATGATCGGCAAATTAGGCAGTGAATCAAGCACTTCGGCAGATGGCGATCACAACTCCAGTCACACTCGTTGCAATGCATAGTGGTCGGCCTGACTCTATCTTGAACTGTACTCCAGCATGGAAGATCTACAGGCCCTACATATACGAGGTTATTAGTCTTGCCCGAGGTTCTGAGCGATCGGGGTCAATCTCCTTCCCCCCGGGCATCTGCATTCCCAGTTTCCTTTTCCTAATAAAATCCAGAGTTCTGATTGGATGGTATAATTCAAAAGAAGCAATCTAGTATCGCTTTCTCAGTATGACTGGGGGATTTCCGGTGCTGGCTCATCGAATGCAATCAGCCTTGTCGGGCGGCAGTGCAATGCAGCATCTCTCCAGGAGTCGGATTGACCGATGCCAAAATTTAAATCAAGGCTGACTGAGTAGCCATTGTAGAGGCGAGGCTATGATCCTCCGGGACCTCGATGATCGTCCCTCTGCTCAGAGCAGTTCATGCTACTACTAGCCATAACTGTGACCCTGAAGATTTCTACTGGCTCGGTTTTAACTTGATGCTACTAGCGCACAAAGAAGGCCAGGCTATTCGTGATTGATCAAAGTTGATAGGTGGTTGCTCTGAGTGTGCACCCCTTGCTCCTTGCTGCAGAGGTCCAGAGGAGGCTTAGATTGTCGAGGAGGGATTAGGCACGCCAAAACAAATAAAATCTTCGTCGCGGTGTGGTGGGAGTAGATTGCGCTCCACGTTTTCGTCTGCGTACTAGGTGTTGTGACGTTGGTAGGCACAATGTGGGAGAGCCGACGAGCCGACGTTCCTAACTAGAATAACGATCCGGTACCGTTATTGTTGGACCAGGATGATAAACACAATGGTGTCTTGGATGACGAGCATGAAGAGGAAAGTGTGAAAGTGAAGTTATACAAAAGCGGAGATACGGCTGTGTTGGGGATAAGTCTTTAGCGACATGTAACATATCAAGATTGGGGGTGATGCTAGACCGTTATCCCAGCAGTAGGATCTGACAACTTTCTTGATTCTTTTGTTTGTCAGGTTCTCACAGGCCGTGCTGCTAATCCCCTACCTATAGCTACACGACTTCGTGTCGATAACAAATCTGTCTCGAACAAGTTTCCGTTCCCTTTACCAAGCTCGTATTCCGACGACTCACTACCCCTCATTTGCAACCATACACCGTCTCAACAACGATCGAATCCACATAAATCAAATATCAAAACCTCAAACCCGCAAAAATGGGCATGAAAGGACGTTGTCAATGCTCCGAAATTGAATTCACCACTCCAACCGACACACCCCTCGCTTTATACGCCTGCCACTGCACAGAATGCCAACACCAAAGTTCCTCTGCACACGGTATCACCGCCATCTTCCCTTACTTCGATCTCCCGGAATCTGTCGCCGACCTCGTGGGAACATACACTCGCACCACGCTTAGGGGCCGAGAAATGGAATGTGTATTCTGCAAGAACTGCGGCGCGCGTATCTTTCACCGTTTCCGGGATCTTATGCCGGCACCGGGGGAGAATCCTGGTCCTACGGCGACTACGAATGTTAAGGGTGGGTGTTTAGTGGGCCTGGATAAGGAGATGATGAAGGGTGCTGTGCATATTTGGATGCAACATGCTATCGTTGATATCCCCGAGGGGGCAGAGAGATATGAGAGGGAGCCACCGCAGGCAAATCCGCTTGAGTCCAAGAGTTGATTGAACATTTGATGTGAGTGAGATAAGATATGTACGCATCTGCGCAAATGAAGAACCCTCGAAGAAGTATGATGGTTTCGCATGGCGATAAAGTAGGTATGAACAGAAGTCGCTATTGGCATATGTACATGAATCCAGAAACCTAGGCTCCTCACACGCTAAGTTGATATAAGTCAGGAATTTAGCCAACAACGCAGGTCCAGCCGTTGTCGATGGCAATGCACGCGCCGTTAATGACACTAGAACCCTTACCGTAGGTCAAATTAACGCAGAACCCAGCAACCTCATCCAGGTCGCAGGGGGGAGCCTGGATAGACTCGTAGACGGAGTTCATCTTCTGATAGCCCTCCATGTGCATGCCGGTCTTGAACACGTCGGCAATGTTGGTGTTCATAGCACCCATCATCATGGCGTTGCAGCGAATGCCCTTGTTGCCGTAGAAGGCAGCAGTGTTCTTGGTCAGACCAACCAAACCATGCTTGCTGGCAGTATAAGCGGCACCTAGTTGTGTTCAAGTTAGTATGAATTTCATTCACGCAACGGGATAGAAAGGGCTTCAACATACCAGCAGCCCATCCAGCTCGACCAGCAACAGAGACAATGTTGATAATCCGGCCATCGGGCTTTGGCTGTTCTAACATGTTACGAACAGCCATTTTGCTCAGGATCATGGGCGCAGTGAGGTTCAAGGCCATCACTCGCTCCCACTGCTCCACATCCAAATCGCCAACTGGAGCGAAATGATCCATGATTCCGGCGTTGTTCACCAAGACATCAATCTTGCCAAACTCCCGGATCAGCTCGTCGAAAAGACTTTGCACCTCTTCGACCTTGGTGATATCTGCCTTGATGGCTCGCAGGGGTCCCTTTGAGGACAATTCTTCGGAGGCCTCTTGCAGACGCTCCTCGTTGATGTCGCAAATCACAACGTTGGCGCCAGCGCCGAGGAAGTGAGTGGCAATCGCCTTGCCCAATCCACCAGCTCCACCGGTGACGAGACACGTCTTTCCTGCGAGGATCTGCTCAGACATTGTGGAGGGTTGGTGTTGGGTTGTATGAGGCGAAGAGTTGAACAGGGGGTTATTGTAGCTTTACTCATTACAAAGGAGCCATTTTGATCTTAAGTATTTTTTTGCTCATGGCGACGGGAGCTACTGTATCCGCCCCGTCGTAAAATGGGTTCATACTGCTTCGCTTGGAGCGGGCTCGGTCGTGGAGATTCCGGGGAAAAGGGATAGAGCATCAGCCATCGAACCATGCTGGTGGTGGTTAATGCCGAGACGTATTCTCAGTACACTTTGCTGTCAGATCACTTTTTGCCTTATATTAGGGAGCGAGGGTGGTAAATTCCTTTCAAAGGTTATCGAAATGAATGAATGGGTACGTGTAAGCACAAATTTAGTCTTCTTTGTCTTTTCGCCACGTCGTGAAGGTTATTTCCTCGTCAACTGCATCTGGAATTTCTCACCTCATGCATCGATCTGCCGGAAACAATACGAGATCGGGTATCACCCAAAATTACGTGCATTTGCTAGTCGGGACCTCCACGATCCGGAACCCTAAGCCCTAACGCCTATTCGGGAAGGGCGTCTGGCCTTCCCTCGGCGGGAGACTTTTGACCATCCGATTGGGGGCAGTTATCCGGAGTACTCTCGCACACTCGCAGCGGTGTTCTACAACATGATACTTTGGATACATGCCGACTGAGAGAGGCCTGTGCCTTGTACTTATTGCCGAGTACTCTAGAAGAGAAAGTTGACCCTTGCATTGCCGACAACACCGTCCAAAAGGGCAACATCAGGAGATGAACAAGCATCCCCCGGCTTTTCTATTACCCAATCGTCACGACAGATCCCTCACGGCCATTGATATCAGTCTTTGGGTCTAATGATTAGACAAATGACAGGCCAAGAAGGGCCAGCCTTGCTTATCGGCGACAGGCCGATTTTGAGGCGTTGCTTGATTCCCCCGCAAGAATCCCGACTAAGTTTACTGGCCGGTCCGGACTGGCAGACTGGGCTCCACCGGCATCGCGCAAACCTTCTCAATCAGGAAACTATGGGAGTCCATCTATCTTATCACCCCGACAGCCCCGACTATGGTTGTTCGGTCACTCCATGGGGCAGCAAAGATAGCATGGGGTAGGGATGCAGGCTTCCAGCCCCCTTGCAGTCTTTTTAAAAGCATAGGCCGCACCCACCTGGTGAGAAGTGACTATTCTACCTGCCCAAGATAGCTTCAATCGCAGCCATGTCGAAAGAAGACGAGAGTTCACAGGTGTTCAAAGGCACCACAACTGAAGATGTTCGCCTTGAAAATTTGGGCTATGAGCAGGGTAAGTTTGACGAAAATACCCCGTTGATTGTTGTATTGCACTCTTGATGCTGAAATTTGGCGCAATCATAGAGCTCAAACGTTCTTTTGGATTGCTGTCTATGATTGGTTTCAGCTTCAGTGTTGTGACATCGTGAGTGGCTTTGCCTGAGCTGAAAGAAAAATATGTGTGTATCTAACAGACTTCTAAGATGGACGGCACTGAGTGGTGTATTCATCGTTGGAGTGACCTCGGGTGGTCCACCAGTGATGGTCTTTAGTTTCATCGGTGTCAGCTTGCTCACTCTGGCCGTTGCGATTCCCATGGCAGAGATGTGCTCCATGTACCCTGTTGCAGGAGGGCAATACTCCTGGGTTGCCGCGCTCACGCCTCCCCGGTTCGCTCGAGGACTATCATACGCCACAGGCTGGTTCATGCTCATCGGTATGTCTCCAATCCAGTAACTGAATGAACCGTATCAACGGAGTGCTAATTCAGTGACCAAAAGGTCTCCTAGCAATGGGCGCCACAAACAACTCCATTGCCGCCAACTTTGTGCTGGGCATGGCAAATCTAGTTTTCCCGGAATATGCAATTGAAAGATGGCAGACAGTGCTGGTGGCCTACCTCGTGGCTATCCTCTCTGCTGCAGTCAATCTTTGGGGCTCTCACCTACTCCATCGAATTTCCAAATTTATTCTGATTTGGAACGTCGGCTCCTTCGTTATCGTTACCGTTACCCTCCTTGCGATGAATGATCATAAAAAACCCGCCTCGTTTGTTTTCTCAGACTTCCAGAACACCACGGGCTGGGGTACCGGGATGGCCGCTATTATCGGTATCCTGCAGGCATGCTTTGGAATGTGCTGCTATGATGCCCCCTCACATATGACCGAAGAAATGAAGTCTGCCTCGAAGGAGGCACCCAAGGCTATTGTTTTGGCTGTGATTCTGGGCGCGGTTACTGGATTTGCTTTCCTTCTCACACTTTGCTTCTGCATTGGCGATATCACAGAGACTGCCGAGAGCGCTACTGGCGTCCCTGTCATTCAGATTATCTACGACTCCACAGGAAGCAAAGTCGGTACCTGCATTTTATCTAGTTTGATCGCAGTGATTGTTATTGTGGCGGGTGTCAACATTCTCGCCGAAGGATCTCGCTCTGTCTATGCTTTTGCTCGTGACAACGGACTGCCTTTCTCGAAGGTCTTCAGCAAGGTCGAAAATAAGAGCCAGGTCCCGGTGAATGCCGTTCTTCTCACTCTGGCCGTCCAACTGGCCCTTGATGCCATTGAGTTCGGCACCACGACAGGCTTTGAAACAGTCATCTCGATCTCGACCGAAGGCTTCTGTAAGTTCTCCAACTTCCAGCTGACAGAGGTATAACTAACAACATTCTCAGATCTATCCTACGCAATGGCTCTTTTCAGCCGTCTAATTGGATACTTCTCCGGCCATGTCACCAAGCTCGAGGGTCCTTATGCATTCTCTACCCCGGTGTCGATTGCTCTCAACGTCGTGGGCCTCGTTTTCCTTGTTTTCGCTTCCATCACATTCAACTTCCCGAGTACTGCCCCTGTGAATGAGGAATCAATGAACTACACTAGCGCTGCTGTTGGTGTCATCGGTCTTATTAGCATCGTGACTTGGTTCACTACTGGTCGGAAGAATTTTACGGGCCCAGGAGCTGTGAGCTTTTTGAAAGGCCAGAATACCGCACAAAATGCCCCGCAAGTTGATGCCGCTGCCGTGGAAGTGGACGAAAGGAAGCCTTAGTTACAAAGATGTTCACTTGTGGAACTTGAGCCTGGTGGGATCAAGAAATGTATACTTTTTTTTTATAACACATAACATGGGATGAAAGAGTTTGTGCCCGAGTGAAGCCTGTCAAATTAAACAAAGACTTCAGATTTAGTAATATATTCCTAGGAGGAAACTTGTATAATTTCTCTCTCTCCTATCCCTGTTGCCTAATATAGTTGACCCGAATATTCACTAGGGATTCTGGAAGCAGCTCAGAGGCCTTGCTTTGTGGGCTTAGAGCAAGGTTGTGAATCCCCGGAAGGGGAAAACTCATTTAAAGTGCATGTTGTTGTTGTTGTTGCAAGTAGAACTCATTCCTAGCCCCCCTGCAAGATAAGAGGTACACATTGAGTTCAATTTTTAACACGTTTTACAGCTTTGGCAACAGCAGCGTACAAACACCGTAGGTAGATGGCAACGTTACATTTAAATTCTGCCTGCCGCTGAACTTTGTCTTGAGTGAGGCTACAGATAAAGCCTCCCAAAAGCAAACATATGAACTCACTCTGTCAGCCTCGTGGTAGCGAGGATAACTACTAACTAGATCGTGCATCCGATTAACATTCAGACCAGTCCACCACGAGGTATTACAAATTGGTACCGTCCCTCAACAACCCAAAGAGCCTGCGTATATGACTCGTGCAGATCAGGGGAAGAGCTAAGGACAAATGGTACGTAGTAAATATTCTCCACTATCTAAGGTGCTCTCTCACTCTGCCCAGAGAATGCCCAGCCGCTCTAAAATTCAAAGACAGGAGAACATGGTTGCTTGGCTTCGCTTGTGTGCATGCTCCACACTGTCTAATGTATGTAGCTGTTTCTCTTTGCAGCCAAGTGCGGTTCCTGAGTCAGAGATCGCTAACCCGACTTGGCAAGGCGCCCCAGCTGAAAGCTGCTTGGACTCAACAACCGGATGATACGAGCATGTTTCACTCCCTTACCCTAGACGTCGGGCAAATGGTGATTACGAGAAGAAGAAACATATATACTAGGGAATTTTTATGGGGAGAATGTCTCACTCAACCCCTGTTCATCGTATACTACCCGGTCGCCGGTCAAGGCCTCCAGCAGCATCGTGGGCCTTTTCAACGTGACACCCAGGCGTTGAAAGGCAACTCGCGTGCTCTAAAATCATGATCTACGAGCGGCAAAGCTTTATCGTAATACTCGATACAGTTTAATCGGCAATTCCGGCCCAGAGCTCGATAAGCTAGCTAGGAGCTACAGTAGCTTCTAGCTCATGCGTATGACTTGAAACGCCGGGAGTAAAACCACGGAGGATAAGGCTGTATGTAGCCTTGGCGACACGAAGCAAAGGTGGGACGAGACCCCGCTGACTGGCATCTATGCATGATACCATAGGGATTGACGTGACTAGCCGTCGATGGTTCGCGATCTGTCCGATCGCTCGGTATCCACTGCCATGCATTACCAGGTATGCCAGCCGGGTTTTAGACAGGTTTATCCCTACAACCTAGTCACTCGACTGGTGAAAAGATTATACTGGGCCTCAACAAATACTTTAGAGCTAGCAAACTGGAGGCCTGTCAGTTGGTGTTGTCCGTAATAGTATTCTGATGTATTACGAGCCATTCTCTTATCGTTTCTCTATTTGTAGAACATGATAAAATACATCCGTAGACATATCCAGACTGCTGCACCAGCAAGTAATTCCGCCACCACATCGACTAGCCACTGCCCCCGCTCGTATTCTTGTCCGACACAGGAAAGGTTCCCCAAGACCGAGCCCTCCCAGACCTTTCCTAGGCCAGGACAGATCGAGTGGAAGGCTCGATGGTCCTTAAGGTCACCAACGTCTGGCCTGGTCCTGCTTGATTTGAGCTGCCCCATGACAAAGTGTACCAGCCTTTCGCACCGGAAACAGGCTCAGCATAAAAGGTTGCCGCATCTACTTTGACCATGACATAATGACCGTAGGTCCATTACACATCGGTAAGTTTGCCTGTACTGTCCAGGGAGGTGAAGCCACCTCGCCGGATCCTCCACCAGCCATATAGAGAGCTTTGGTTGACCAAGTTGTATTTTCCGATTCAGCATGAGCAAGCCACGTGTATTCCTCTGTGCTTGAGACCGTAACTAGAGTGGGGTAGGTTTTTAGCTCCCCATGGACGCCTGCAGGCTAGATCGAGATGGAGAAATACTTACAGTAGACTGCAACCACCTCGGCTGCATTAGATTGCGTTGGGTCACCGAGTTTTGCTTTTCCTGCAGATGGAAATACGGAAAGAGAGCGAAGTTAGACTCTGATCTTAGGTCAAGGTAAGAGGGGAGGATTACCGTCCGCATAGAAAACCTGTAGACCGCTGATGCTGTCTCCGAACGCGTAGATGTGAAATTGGCGCTCAGCACCACGGCCATTGAGCGACGAAGCCGAGCAGATGAAGCCCAAAAGGGCATGGACCAAAAAGCCATGGAAAAGGATAAGACGGGATGAATATGAAAGGAACATTTTTCTTGCGTAATAGCCACTTATTCTAACGGAAATCGAGGGTCATTTGGTGGATATATTAGTCAATAATAGTTAGTAAAAGCGAGAATATGGCTTCCAGGATTTGGAGGTGTTGTAGTTTGAATTATATTACTCAACTTAATTCAGAGCCTCTTTCATAATCTCATCATTTGGAAAGGTTACGCGTCACCGTTCTTCTGTTCCCCTGGGTAGGTTCGCAACGAGATGCCTAAAATTCCGATATGGTCTCACAAGTCCACGTGCCTGGCATACCTGAGGTTCAACTCGTACCTTTTTCACATAGATTATGCTCCTTTATTGGTCTCAGTGAAATACACTCTATTCTTGCTAGGGTTCCACAAAGCCCTAGCGGCTGAAGGCAACATGACGACTTGCATTGCAGGCACCATGCGAGGTGAGACCTAACCGATATTCCCTGGTGAGATTGAATCATCCTATGAGAGCTTCTGATAGATGCTCTATGATGCTTGATGGATAATCCTCGGAGGTAAGCTCTTGTGACTCCACATTTAGCTCAAGGTAGAATCACTACGCCATGTAGAGGATGAGGACTAGATGGTTAGTCGTATTTCAACCTGAGACATGCAGATGGGATTGTTTCTTCGGCAAACATACCCGAAATTATCCATTTCAAACGCAAATATTGAAGAAAAGAAAGCCTCCGGACCCATTGTACGAGGATGGAATGCGCAATGGTTGGATGCCGACCAGGTACCCTCGCCAGGGGAATCGATAGTCCACTCCATTAAGCGTTGGAATCCGTAAAAGATACGCAAGTGGCTTTGTCTTGCAATGTCTTACGATTGTTGTGCCTTGATATTATCTGCACTTTAGACTAGCGTAGTTGAATGAGGGGGGAAATAGGCCACCACTGGCGGCCTTTTGGATGCACTATACTTCCAGATTACGGACAGCCTAGCCCGAGCCTCACCAGTGAGAAGATGACCATTCAGACATATATAGATGTAGAGTAATTGGACACCGGTTGTGATGAGCAATCCTCTTAAATTGCCTTTGATAGCCCAGTCAGTGTCATCGTTCAGAATCCCAGGCTTCATGGAAGCGAGTTATATTCTCGCCTTTCAAATCCACTTTGGGTAGACAGCGATCATGAATTTCCTACACATTATTTTCTTTGTCTTTGTATTGAGGGCAACTGCCTTCACTATCACCGGCCTCGAGACTCGCAAGTCCAAAAAATGTACGGGCAATACAGCCCACACTCGGAAGAAGTGGTGTGATTATAACATCAACACTGATTACACCAATGTTGTTCCCAATACGGGTGTGACTCGTGAATATTGGTTCTCCATTGATGAAGTCAATGTCGCCCCAGATGGTGTTTCACGCCCAGCAATGGCGGTCAATGAGACTATTCCCGGACCCATCGTCTATGCGGACTGGGGCGACGAGGTTGTTGTACATACCACGAACCATCTCTTTGAATCTGAAAATGGAACAAGCATCCATTGGCATGGAATTCGTCAAAATTATACCAATTCAAATGACGGCGTGGTGTCAATCACCCAGTGCCCCACTGCGCCTGGATCGACGGTGACCTATAAATGGCGAGCTGTTCAGTATGGCACTTCCTGGTGGCACTCGCACATTGGACTCCAGGCTTGGGAGGGAGTCTTTGGGGGAATCATTATCAACGGCCCTGCCAGCTCCAACTACGACGTTGGCAAGGGTGTTCTATTCCTCAATGATTGGGGCCATCAGACTGCGGACGAGCTATTCACTTACGCTCAAACGAAAGGTCCTCCAACACTCGACACTGGACTGATCAATGGGACCAATGTGTACAACTCCACCGGATCACGTTTTACCATGAGAGCCAACAAAGGGGAATCTTATCGTTTAAGGTTGGTTAATGCGGCAATTGATACACATTGGAAGTTTATGATTGATGATCACACACTTACTGTCATTGCTATGGACCTCGTGCCTATTCAGCCCTATACAATCAAGTTCATAAACATTGGAATGGGTAAGCTAAAGCAAATTATCATGGGTCATAGCTAATTCTGAATCTACAGGTCAAAGATATGACGTGATAGTCACCGCCGACCAGGCCTCTGTGGCTCGAGACTTTTGGATTCGCGCAGTGCCACAAACCCAATGCTCCGAGAACGACAATGTCAATAATATCAAGGGCATCCTCCACTATCACACCGAGGTAGGAATACCCGAAACGAATGCTATCCATTTCGACGATGGCTGTGTAGATGAAAGTCTGAGTAATCTAGTTCCCGTGGTATCAAAATCAGTTTCTGCTGAAGACTGGAGGTCCATGGAAGATGTGACTGTCACCAAGAACACCCAAAATCTGTTCCTTTGGTCTCTGAACAGTACCAGTATGCAGGTGGCATGGGAAGATCCCACGTTGCTCCAAATTCAGAATGACGCTACGAATTTCTCATCGTCGAGCGGTGTCATCGAAGTTCCGAATGCCAATGAATGGGCTTACTTGCTCATTAATACCTCGATTCCCGTCGCGCATCCAATTCATTTGCATGGGCATGATTTCTTCATCTTGGCTCAGGGTGTGAACTCTTGGGATGGGACAACAATATCTCATATGAATCCTCCACGGAGAGATACGGCAATGCTAGAGAGCTCGGGATGTTTGCTTATCGCCTTTGAGACGGATAATCCTGGCGCGTGGTTGATGCATTGTCATATTGGATGGCACAACTCGGAGGGCTTTGTTTGCAATTCATTGAGCGTTATGATGAGATTAAGGGATTGATTGATTATCCGACTTTGAGTGATAATTGCGCTGCTTGGACGGCATATGACTCGACATATGGAATCGAGCAGGAAGATTCGGGTATTTGATCCCTAAGAAGATCGGAGATTTCTATTGGACTTTTTGTTGCTCCGCATGAGTGGAACATATGGTCTTTTATACTGTTTGTTTATAAACTTCTACGTAATTTAAGTGCCCCATTCTTGCTGGGTGGCTAATATAATGTCGGAGATTGGCTGGACACTTTGTTTCGTAGTATATCTTACTACAAAATTATCTAGTCAGGCAGATGCCGAGTATCTCGAACAGAACCAGCGGCCTAACTATGACGTCTCCTGTTCTAGTTAGGTACTGATTATCATCTCCTTATGTAGAGGGGTGGTGTCAAGGCACGGATCAGACGCTTTGGTTCCAGGCACAAGGAATGCCCGTCGTGACAGTTCATGCAGCTTTATCGATGACATCCTTGTCCAAAGATAGAGCGGCAAAATAATGTCTTCGACATGGACCCTGGTTCCATATAATTGACCATCTCTTTTGAACGATGGGGCTTGGTCCCCAGATCCGCGTCCATACATTAGCTTCCCGCACCCCTCCACGTATGAATTCTGTGTAACCTCGCCGTGATGATCCTATAGTGTTTGGATTTTCTGCAAGAGCGCGAGACGCTACAGCGTTTAAAAAAAATTACAATAATCATAGCAGGGCCTGGCGAAGTCGATAGTATTTAGCATGTCTTTTTAGACCTGACAACTTGACAGTGCCCAAGACGATTGACAGACCCCAAGCTAATTTGCTAAGGCGCGGGACGAATCGAACCTAACCATATGCAGCATGACGTCCGGGAGTTAGCCTTTAGACGCATTGGCGTCTGACGGAAGATGATGTATCACAAATGCTCGGCAATGATGGACGAACCAAAATAGCGGTCTACATTTAAGATCTCAGAAACAGCCCACCCACCCCGTAACTGAGTTAGCGATGGTCAAAATTGTGTGTTGGAAGGAACTGTGAGACTCTGGATCGGTCCCGTTCTACAAGAATTATAGCCAATAAAGTGAACCAGACGAGAGACTAGAGGCTCGACATCTTCGGTATCCGATAGACAAGCGGCGTGGGGGAGTTGACCGGCCAATAGGCAACTTGTCGTATCGATGATTATGAAACTGTGTTTGTGCCCTAGTGCGTGTCAAGCTGTGAATACTTTCTGAGGAGCTGGTCCGTGTCCTGGGCTGAAGTGATGATAGCCCTGGGAAGCGAATGTAGAGTCTAATTCCGCAAATCCTGGGGCTTCTTCATCTCTTCCAAGCCTGTGCGGGTTGGGTACTATGATGCTGGAATGATTTGGATGCAGTATCACCCACCCATAAAGTCGGGATCATAGCGTGAGAGTCTCGTGAGAACTCAACCCTGAGTGTATTATTCTACTTATATGGTCTCCTGGTTCACAACCTTGAAATTCCGGTCTTCCTTGGCTACCGTATTAGTCGAATGACTGTCTGTTGTTAGCTGAAACGTCAAGAATAACCATCATACCATGTTAGCTTGGTTCCTGTTAGGAAGTGCCATAGCCTATGGCCTGCTCCTCACAATCTATCGCCTTCAACTCCACCCCCTCAGCAGATTCCCGGGGCCTCGGCTGGCGGCATTGACCGGTCTATACGAGCTCATTTGCACAGCTTGGGGTCCTGGCCCCTTCGATGACGAAATCGATAGAATGCACCGGGTCTATGGTGATATCGTCCCGAGTTATTTCGGATATCTGATGCTGTACTGACATGTTCGGAAGGTCCCGTCGTCCGGATCACTCCCGACGAGGTTCATATTCAGGAGCAGCTCTATAATCCCAACTATGCCGACTGTTGGATCAAGGGCTCCAAAGTTCTAGATGCTGACGGTCGCCAATCGGAAGACACCACCCCGCGCTTCCAAATCAGGAAGCGATCGATTTGGCAGGTGCAGTCAATTCTTCAGGTGGAGGTCCATCAGATCATCCGCGGCCTGGTCCGGAAGCACCAAGTCCATCGAGAGTTCAGCTCGCGGGTTCGGCCTCTGATCCCAATAATCGAGCGCCGCGGAACTTCCACGGAAGGAAGCGATCTAGAGGATGGATCTGTAAGCGCCTCAGATTCGGCGCGGGGCCGGTCGATGTCCAGGACTCCAGGTCCAGCCTCTTAGAGGGCAAAGACCAGCCGGACCGGCTCTCCACGCCGGGTAACACAGACCCACGGTCCTGGCGTTCGCGGGGGCTTTAGCGGGCAAGCATGGTATTCGACAATGCAGGGGATGGGTGGTCGAAGTCTACCGTTTTGAGACGTGTTGGGACTCCACAGAGTTTCCAGACGAGAAAGACCCGGAGAGAAAGGATCTTGAGAGTTTTGCCTATTGGCACATGGCTTCCCGCGAGAGAGTGCAAGTTTGGTAAAAGGGGGACTGTCGGACTGTCGTTGAACTGCCAGAAGGAGGCACTTTAAGGTTACCGAGCGGGGGATTGGCCGGACTTGCGTTCGAATGGAATGATAGCAATAATGACGGAGGATTCCACGAATGTGGTTCGGTCGGTGGACAGAAAACCCGACGGTCATTTGCGTTCTCCGGAAGACTGATTGTCTAGACGTCGAGGGAATATCCGTGCTATTAAGAGAGGAGAAAAAAAGAAAAAAGGTTGAGGGCAGAACAAAGAAGGTGTCACGGAGGCGCTTTTGTTCGTCTTTTGTCCCCGCTGGCCAACTTCCGATTTCTGCAATTCCGCACCTCTTCGTCCGTTAAAAGACTCGCCTCGACTCGCTCACACTACACCCTCGCAGAATTGCGCCATTGATCCCTATTTATAGCCTTGTCTCTTCCAGTTCTTCCCTACAACCCGTCACAATGGTATGTTCTCCGCCTGGATGATCGCTCAGATGCCATTCGACGCGAGATCGTTGATCGCTGGAGCTGCAGATCCCCAGACAGAGCTAACTCGATCGCATCTGTTAGCCTCACGCCGATTCCTCCTATTTTTACGGCCAGACCAAGGAAGAGGTCTATTCACAGCTTCTGGACCAAGCTAAAGGTCTCCTCGATGGACAGCGCAATTGGGTAAGTGCTGCTTGCCAGCGGTCGCAACACATCTCCATACCCTCCATACCCTCCATAGCCCCCATTCATACCCCAAACCATCTTGAAAAACAGCGAGAGCTAATGATGTTTCACACAAATAGGTCAGGTGAGCATAATACCCTCCACATTACGCGACCACCTCGATGCCCTTGAATTGCGCCTCGTGTCCCTACACATCAAGCAATATGGAACTGACTCTCCCTCCAGCAACCTGTCGAACATCTCTTCCCTCCTCTGGCACGCCTACGCCGCCCTCCCTTCCCCCTCTTCTGCCGTCAACTGGGCCGGCTTCTATATTCGCGATGACAAGTTCCCGGCTCTCGCCTCGCCAGTTTCCTCGCCCCCGCTGCCCGGCGCACCGGGCCTTGGTTGTGTAACCATCTCGACAACCTACGCATCCCACGAAGACCAGATCTTGCTCCTCGGTCCCTTCCACGGCAAGCCCGCCTGCCAGCAGATTCGTTTTGGAAAGGGTGTGTGTGGCACCGCTGCCGCTAGCCAGAAGACTGTTATTGTCCCCGACGTATTGCAATTCCCAGGTCACATTGCCTGTGATGCGGACAGCCGGAGTGAGATTGTTGTGCCTATCATCATTCGTGGAGAGGTAAGTTCCTATCGGTTTTTCATATGCTGATTGCCAAGCAAGACCGAGGCTAATCCGGCAATTGATAGACTGTCGCCATCATTGACGTCGACTGCACCCTCCCCTCTGGCTTCGATGAGGAGGACCAGAAGTACCTCGAGAAGCTTGCCGAGCTTTTGGCTGAGAGCTGTGATTGGTGATCAACATGAAAAAGGAAAATAAAAGTCTGAAATGTTTATATGAGATACTGGGAAACTGCGTTAATGTGATACGACTGGAATTTTAAAGGGGTTTGCTCTCGGGCTTGAGAGTTGGAATTTGTGCTGACAAAAGTTTGGGTTTTTTTTTGGGTTGAATGCGATGTAACCTGCTACGGTCACAGGGTATCAAGTGAATATATGAGGGGTTGAGATTTGCATCTTGCATTTGCATGGTATATAATTTGATGAACATGTTATCTTCACGGCAATTGAGCAGCCACATGGATGCGCCTTCGCCAAGAGGTCGATCTTGCAACGTCCACTTAGTTGTGACGAACGCTTCATCTAGATGTTACCCTTTGGGTCGGTTAAATCGTCTGAAACGAAAAATCTGCAGTGTGAGGGGACCCTGAGACCCCTGCTAAGTGACATCGCGCATCTCAGGTATTTTAGCTTGTCAAGCTAAACCCGCTGAAACAATAGCCTGCGGCAGTTCATGAAACAGTTCAATCATAGCGAGTAGTGGGAATGGTTTCCTTGGCTTGTTTCTTTTCTGGCCTAGCAGCTTAAGGGTATTGATTTTGAACCATGATGGACTGTTTTTGTCTCCAGATATACTCTGCATCTCATAATTCAAGGTACATCACATCTGAAGTCCGAAACTTTCCCAATCTCAACTCAATTTAGAACCTATATCTCATCCCTGATATTTATGCCTTCCCAGAGCTTAGAATCCAACGCTGATCTCGTAACCATCACCGCTCTGCACAGTCGAAAAGTCAACCTTACCAACACAGTCACCGTATTCATAAGGCTTGTCCAGACTTCCAGAGTTACCACTCGACGTAGTCGGGGCACCAAACGTAACCGAAGTCTTAGGCAGATCACCACACGAATGACTGCCCGAGTTCCAGGGATAATACTCCACAAATCCAACCTGCGAGCCCTGGATACCCCCCGAGCCAGACGGCAACGTGCACTATTAGAACGCTGAATCTGGATAGTTTCTTGTTTTGTTACTATTTCCTTATAAGAACAAGCAATGATGCCAATAGCGCACTTTTGACCCACCTATAAGGTACATACACTCTCTGGCCAGAAGGTTCCGATAGGCTTACAGTGCATAGGCTTTGCATTATTGACATTTTTGAAACCCTACGGTACTTAAACAGAGGTTTTATTATGCACCATAGAGAGGTACAGTCGATTTCGAACAGAGATTACCCCATGGACACACTGATTTTGTTTCTCGGCCCGTAACCGAGTATACAAGTTGACATACATACACTTGCGGTGGCCGAATCCCAGACTGTAACTGTCATATCTAGGGCTCCAGGAGCCAACGTGGAATGAGGATTGGACTGAGATCGGTTTAAATAAGACATTTTGGCCTCGGAAGATGAATGTACGAAATACTCCTAGGATCTGCGTATAGGTCTCAGCACCCATATAGACTCATGTATCGGAGGTAAGAGTGTTAAGTCTTATGCGCAGTCACCGTATTTCTCTTCTACGTGGCTCCCAGCTTACATCATCGTGATAGCTTTCCGTTTTCAAATACTCCGTAGATAGCCATAAGGCTGCTTATCTTGGTATTGTGTCTGGGTCGTTGTCATTTGGGTCTTTCGTACGTAAATCGTATGTTTCTTTGCTCTGTACTCCGTAGGGTGCTGACAGATAATCCTCTTTCAGCTGCCGACCATCATTGTTTTATTAGCGATAGTGGCTTCGCAGCGAATGCGAACCAAGTCTAGCTCTGGTCTGTAATTGCTTGCACCGTGGCTGCTATTTTGACAGGTATGTTCTCCATACACTCGCCAGAGACCACACGCCTAACAACCCTAGTCATCGTGGCCGTGATATCCGACTGGCTTCAGCTTTGTGGTATTATCATGCTCGTCAGCCTTTCCCCGTTTGCCTCCGGTAAATTTTGACCTCCGTTGCACACGAAACATGTTCAAAGAGTTCAGACCTGAGATTGTCGCCGGTGAGAGGTTTCATCCCGTTTCAGAGATCGTGTCCAACGGTGAATTTCCTGTTGGGCCCTAGATATTATATGTTGATCCCGCTACCCCTTGCTGCTAGCATCTGAGCCGTGGATAGTTCATTCCTAATGGCTCACATTCTACTGCGTGCCTCGAAAGGCCCTTTTCATCAGTGTACGTCACATTGATTACACTAGGTCCTTCTAGGGAAGCGACAGAACTCTCGAACACAGGAGTTTGTCCACCTTCCTATGACGGACGGATTCTCAAAGCTTGGGCATGTGGGGCTATCCCGGCGTTACCTCATAATCTTGCAAGGTTCGCCTAACAACCGACTCCCGAAGTAATACGACTGACATCATTACTATCCTATTGAAGGAGGCTGGGGCTATTGTACCTTCCTTATAGAAACTGAGACCGAGAGTCAGAAAGCGTGCTTGGAACCTAGTGACTAGTATTACAAATCCCTCAGGGAGTATGGAAGCTATTTGAGCAGTACTGGGCCCACAACTAAAGACAAAATGAGTTGTTGTGTCGCTATCTGATAATTAATCACTGATAGTTAAGGAATCTCACTCAGCCGTTGAAACCTCATCGTTCTCGATGCACCATTTCATATGTGCAAACATTCTCCAATACGTATCCTCAGCAGCGGATTTCCCGATAATAGGATCAATATGCCCATATCCTTCTGCCAAAAATCTGCGATAAAGCTTCTCTCCAAATTGGCGTCGAAGCAACTCGTAGTCCTTGAGTGTAGATTCCGGGTCAAAGACTTGGTTATTGGTACCCGAGATGAACAGAATTGGTAGCCCACGTAGTCGCTGCAAGCTCTGCGTTGAGAGCAATGGCCGCAGATTGTTATCTAAACACATTCCTTTGGTTCCCATGCGTACCAAATGCTTCATCATCTTCGTGTAGACATTCCCGAAAAATAGATGGATATTCTCATGGATGTTCACATCGAGATTGTCGTGGTTCCATAGTAATCCGAATGCGAATGATGTTCGATGGCATGCTGTTGAAGTGCAAATATCTCGCGAGTGTCCGACAGGATAGAAGCGGAGAATCTGGTCAAGTACTCGCTGGAGTAGGCCATTGCTCCGATCACTCCCACATGGAAAGTAGCTTCCAAAGAGGGCCTCGTAGAATTGGATGATAAGGGTTGTTCTCCCTTTGAACCAGTTCCAATACCCGAACACTTGGCTCATGAATACTGCGCTCGCGGTCACTCCGAGAAGTTGATCACGTCTGATTGTGCCGTCTAGGAGAGCCATACAGAGTGCAACAGAGCCTTGACAATGGGCTACTACGTATGGCTTCTGAGGCTCGTGCTTTCGAACGTATTGCACCGCTGCGGCAACGTCAAGACGGATGTCGAATACGGTTGATTCCTTGGCTACGGCGGCATCGCAACTCCATCGAGGAGTCAACACGTAGCAACGATGTCCGCGTTGGGTGAAATAGCCAACCAAATTGCAGCGGATGAGTGGTAGGGCGAACAAAGTATGCTTCGTCAAGGTTCCAGTGATACCTGGTAAGAAAAGAACCGGGGGGAGATTCGAGGTGTTGGAAGACTCCACTTGATCTTGCAAAAGATGTGGCTCATAGATGTCCAAGGTTGTGTGCACACCGTCTCGTGCTTTGATCTTGCATGAAGTAGACACTGGCTGCTTTGAGTCGACATTCTTCGGTGTCGATGTTCGAGGAAAGCGCATCGGAACGAATGGGCGGAAAAAGTACTGACTAATATGGTACATGAAAGTTAAGAAAAAGCTGATCAAAGCGAGGAGAAAAGTCCATTTGAAAGCTTCCGTAGTGCGGAATGTTCTCATCTGCTTCTGAAAATCTGCCAGGGAGATGTGAAGGACCCCTGATCCAACCTTGGAGCCGTCCTGTCGGGTGATGTTGACATTGACGGTTGTTGTTGCTTGCCAAGTTTTGCTGACTGAGAAGGCAATGGCCGAGTCGATAACTTTGTGTCCCTCGAGATGATACTGCACACCTTCTACCGAAATCAGATCCAGGTGGTATTTAATGGATGAAGCTTCAGCATGTTCGGTAATAGGTGTGAAAAAGTCGACCGTTCCATTGACAATTCGGAGTGTAGCTTTCGACAAAGCACGGCACGAGACCGTCCCGGTGCATATGCCTTGATACTGTGACCCGAGTGGTCCTGTTGATGTCAAAATCTGTTACTTCCAGGATTTTCCAAGTTTCTTACCTTTTTCTTGACGCCAGAGTTGAATCGTAGCCAATACTCGCATCGCACAAGAGCTGCCCTTGCCTAAGCTCTCAGAAATGGAAAATTCTCGATCCCCAGATCTATCACTGAAATACCCAAATAGATTTTCCGTAAACTGCCAGCCCGTTGATTTACAGGTTTGTCTGATGCTGCTGTGGGGATCTTGACGGGTTCGAGATACCTTAGGCTTGCTGTCAGCTTCGAGAATGCCATTTTTGCTTTCAAAATCGATCGTGAGACCTGCTCCCTTGGTGATGAAGCTGAGTGATCGCTCTGAAAGTGCGGATATGGTTGCGAGTGGATTGACACCTGCAGAATCAGCGTCTGAAGTTGTACACAGTAGTTTCGTATTCGGCATACCTAGCGCTGTTGGAATGATTGAGGCATCGCAGCACACAAGACCTTCGTGTACTTTGTCACCAGAACCAGTAAAAACTTCTCCCATATGATTCACAACGCCTCCTTGTCCTGTTCCGTCACTACTCATGTTGGCTCCTCCTAGAAGGTGGACTGTAACCTCCTCTTGATTCCGACCTGGAAGTACGGTTAGCGTTTCTCGTGGGATATTAGCAGCGAACTTTACCGTAGAAGTAGGAAAATCCCATTTTAGCGCCCGTAAGAACGAAGAGCTCCTTCAAAAGCCCCTTTATCCACTGGAAATGTCTGGAACGACCTTCCTTCGGTGCACGCAAGCAGATCTGACCATCTTTCAACGTGAGAGTGATCTCATTACTGTCATGAGACATGATAAGATAGGCTGAAGTTCGTTGTAAGGCACCACCGATAGCGTAAGGACCAAGCAAGAAGGACTTTATGGCAGCCAATATTTCCATAGTTCCAGATAGAGGACTCGCAAAAATTGACAGGGCTTGACTCTTTATCGTCTGTATGATGAGCATCATATTGATGATAGGATTAAATGGTTCCGGAATACAGCCGTCTTGAATAACGAATCCAGACAATGGGTTTCTTGAAGCCGTGCCGTTTCGATTGTCGATCACGCCGGTGACTGTCGGCCCCGGCATATCTAGTCGATTAGAATGAGGTTTCCGGGCGATGGCGTTGATTTCGTTGTTTCCATTGTAACCTGAACAAGTATTAGCAACTTTAGTACGTCTGCTCTGCGGCATACGCACCAAATAGCAATAGATCACCGTTCCCCGAGAGATTCCTCCCAACAAGTGGGGACATCGATAGCCCATGTTCTCTTGATCTGAGCAAGATGGAGGTAGTACCCAGAGCTCCCGCTCCTAGGAAACAAAATTCCTTCTAAACAGAAAAGATTTCTTGATGAGCTACATCACCCTAACCTGTATGTTGCGAGTAAATGCAAAAGGGAAAATACATTGGCACTTACCGCTTTAATCCAGAATAATTGCTCTCTGAAATCATCCTTGAAGTTCGACCTCCCAGGTCCATGCCACGAAAAGTGAATCGTATATCCCACTCCATCCGCCGACTTTTCCACATACTGCACCTCACATCCACAAAAGATCTCAGCGCCCCAATTCCAGGCATCGGCAAGATACGTTACCGTAACAGAGTTCTTGGATCCATCGTTGAGACCTGTAGACTCGTGACCAGAGCCGCGGTTGGCCTGCATCTTGACACCGGCGTTGTTTCGACCCTCGTGGAAAAATATGGTCAGTGGTGTTCGATAGAAGTTTTTGCTTTTTCCTAAGAGCTTGGATTCGTGTCGGAGATGCTCTAGCTTTTTTAATTTTGGGTAGTTCTTGGGATAGGGGGTTGGTTGGAGCATGGTTTCGGCGCGGGAGTAGTCTGGCATGACTTGTTATACGGTATTCTCTATGAAGAGTGGAAGGATACTCACAGTTCTCTAGTTCTGATGGATTATTCCTGATTTCTGATGGCCATGGGCTCATTTTCAGTGTTGTCTCGTCTGCCTTGAGAAAGACACCGGCATTTATCAACGAACACCCCCCGAGTCCTGAAATAAACAGCATGTTAGCTTGTCCCTGTCCGTATTTCGACCATACATGAGTTCCACCACCTACCATGCGCAGAAAAAGCATGTTGTCCATCCCCCATAAACAACTGAAACAATTGCGTAGGATTCTCAAACGATGTCCAATTCGATAGGAACGAATTCCCCGAACCTCCGGAAACGCCCATCTCCCTCACACATTGAGAGAAAGTACTCGGAAACGAGCCAGCTAAATCAAAATCTCAGCTTGGACATGTCAATGCAGCTCTCTACCAACATCACAACAACAAATCCCGCAAATAGAAATGCGACACGAGAGGGAATCAGAAGGGATACATACGTTTCCTTTCCCACCCCAATTCCAACACAGCAACACTCTTTCCCGCACGAGCTATTCGACTCGCCGCTACTCCAGCGCCGTACCCCGATCCCACGACAACAACATCGTATTCCTCCCTCATGTCCTCAAAGGGAAGACTTAGTGTCGGGTAATTATCCACGTTGCCCCTGGCGTCGGTGGTCGACATTGCGTTTGCGTTTATCCCTATCCTTGAGGTGACGATTCGTTGGGAAAAATGCGTTACTGTAATTGACGATGTTTGTTCATGGGGGCGCCAGCAGAAGGTGGACGTGAGCCGGGAAAAAATGATTCAACAAGCGGGATGGATCTAATAAGGGCAAGGCCTAGCTCGCCAACACATAAGGACTAAGGGACTAAAATGGCTAGTATCTCGTTTGTCGGCTGGTCTGGCCTCGCCAAGGGAATCGCGATATCAGGTCGTACTTGTGCCAGTCGGCGTCGGTGTCGGTGTGGGGCGTGCAGGGGTGCTAGGATGGTGTATTCGTAATGGATTGGTCCGTGGTGGGAAAGTCAGTCTGGTGTTGATGCAAGTCAGCAGTGCGTGTTGCTGTATCTGATCATCGTTTGTATACCGCTTAGACCCAATTGTATTGGAAAAGAAATTTGACTCTTTGGCGGCTCCAGTGTTCTTTAGGCTAACCCGTTGGAGATAGTGTGAGGAAAATATACGCAAGCTGCAGAAGGATATCAAGATAGAGCATGTTGGGCGTCTCATCTCTGATCAGTTTTAGGGACTATAGAGTATTTATGAGATTCTCGAATCGCTACGGTTCCCACATGGCCCCTTGCTCATGTAAGGTTGTGTATCGACAGATTCAACACGTTGCGTGGCTCAGGTCCCCTTGATAAGGCGTACCGACACAGGTTCCAATGGAAATAGAACCCGTGCACGCTAGAGTTCGCGTTAGTCTGAATATGGTATGGTATAGCTGAAGGAATTTTGTCAACTATCTTTCTTTCCTCCAGAATTCGTCAAGAGTTTTCGGTGGGTCGGCCTATTCTTCTGCTGCCGCTGGCCCGCTGCTCCTTCAGCTCGGGCTCTTAGCCTCTTTGATAATTTTAGGTCGTGGTGGCTTTTTTGTCTAGCTGCAAAGCTGCTAGACCTAGATTTGTTTAAAAAGAGCCGAGGGGATTGGGTTATCCCAAATGCTATGCTACATAATGTTCGCACAACCGAGGTCCAAAGTATTCATCAACAATTGTTCAGGAAATCCAATCAAGTCATGATTCATTCTTCCCATCCCATAGCAAATCCGGTTGCACCAAGCGCCCTCTACAAGCAAAAACTCTCTAGTACAACAAGTAGAGACTGGACACTCTAATCGTAGCCAGCATAAACCCCCCAAAAGGACAAGAAATAAGATAAGCATGGCATGGCATGGCCGAAAGGTATATGTAAAGACCGCTAAGCTTTCTCTAGAACACAGTGGGGCAATAGCCGAAAAAAGAAATCGTGAATCTATATAGGAAATGGTCATGGCAGAATGCAACCCCAGTATTGAATATGTCGTGGAACGAGACGCCGACGAAAGCTGCGGTGGACGTCAAGCATGGTATATCAGATCTTGGCAGAATTATTTAGTGGCTGAGCATGTTGGTGGATACATATCACATGTTCAATAGGCTCATTTGGCGCCGCATGGGATTTGGTGACAGGGAGTCTCCATCTTCACTGGGACCGAGACCGCTGTCTGTACCGGTGAGTCCAGCATCGGTATCGATGTCCCAGTCATCTTCGGCATCGCCGGCCTCTCCATCTCCGCCATCCCAGCTCTTTTGAACAGCACCGCGGGTGTTCCAGCGTAAGGCACGTTGAACGCTGGTGAACCACTCGCCGCTATCAGAGACAACGGTGGGGAAGGGGTACTGACTAGCTTCGACGGTGACGTAGTCGCCTTGTCGAAGCTCAACGCGTCCCTTGCCGTCGAACGAGCAGTATGCGGTTGACCGCGAGGCGTGAGGGACAGCGATGCGGAGAAGGTGAGAGTCTGAGAGGACCATGGGGCGGAATGAGAGGGTATGAGGACAGATGGGAGTGAGAAGGATGCCGGGAATCGATGGGTGCATGAGAGAGCCGCCAGCGGACAAAGAGTATGCGGTCGAGCCGGTTGGAGTAGAGAAGATGCAACCGTCCGCTTGGACGACGGTCAGTAACTCGTTGTCGGCGTAGAGTTCCAGATTCGACACATAGGGAGAGGGGCCTCTATCAATGACCACCTCGTTCAGAACCTCAAACTGCTCTCCTTCCTCGACCGCACCAGCCTCCGCACCTTTACTCCGGTCTTTCCGGAACACGGTACATGTGAAGCGCATTCGCAGATTGACACGCATTCCAACGTCGCCCATGACGCCATTGAGATGCGATTTGTATTCGTTAAATTCGAAATTCGTCAAGAAGCCCAGGCTGCCCAGTGAGAAGCAGAGCACTGGCGGTACCACGCGCTGGAAGAGCCAGGAAGTAAAGAGGACAGTACCATCACCACCCAGCGTCAAGACCAAATCAAATTTCTCCGGCGAAGTCCAGCAAAGATCTGGGGTCCAGAAATGGAGCATCTGCGCGAACCGCGGTTCCTTTTGGAGGAGGCCCGCGGCGTCGAACCGCTTGGAATTCTGCAGCTTTGCATCGACATAGACATTGACGCCCAGGTCACTTCCATATCGCGGGGTTGATAGCAGCCACTCCGTCAGTTCGCGTGTCAGATGGACCAGGCTGTTGTCTCGTGCTTTGGTTACGATCATGATGGTTCGCACAGCACGTTTGATCGGCCGCCTTTGCAACTGTTTTGAAACCTCGCGGACCCCCGTTGCCGTCTGGACTAGCCTTGAATGTGACAGCCACTCGTCATCCGCAATCTCCTCAAGCACCTTCTTGATATTAACGGCATCGTCGAACCGCTGGTGAAAGTAACATGGCGACTGAAGCATCAGCCGTGCCGTCGAGGGTGACCGCTCCAAATATCCCGTTAGTTGCAAGTTGGACAGCGCTGTAGATAGCTTTTGAGAGGAGGCATTACTAGACCGGCGCTCCTTGTCGTCTGGCGGCGACGACGCCGCTTCGCTCGTGCCGTTGGCAATGAGACCGGTCCAGGGATTTGTGAAAGGTGGGTTGGTGTTATTGCTAGTCAGGCACGGGCGTGAAGCCAAGGCCTTCATGATGGTTTGCCGAGGTATGCAGTCGGTAGATAGTGATCGGGGTCCGGAGATGGACTTTTGGCGGAAGCGACGAATGGTCGAGCAGGGTAGGGACAAGCCAGCAGTCTCCTCCTGGGGGACGCCGTTCTTCGACGCAGGTAACATGTCACTGCCAGGCGCTTGCGAAGCGGGGTTATGGGAATGGGAAGGAATTTCGTTGTGTGTCTGGAAGGGTTCTATATGAAGGGCATAATCGCGGAGGAGGGCCGCGCCGACGGTCGAAGCAGATGGGGGAGGTGGGGCACTTGCGCTGGTCCTGGCGCTGGCGGTTGCAGGAGTTGTCGGGGGTACGTGAGACGAGGATTTCGAGTCAAGCGCAGGTAGCGTCGGAAGAAAGTCAGATCGGCGAGATTGACTGCCTGGCGACGCCATAGGAAATGGCCAGAGGCGGGGTGGGATTGGCGGCGGGATTTCAAAGCGAAGGATGACAGGAAGGAGTTGCGAAACCCGGGGGGCGGATGTAACGGGGTTTGCGGACCAGGACGAGTCAAGTTTCCAGAGACCAAGCCAATTCTGGACTTCGCGGAGATACTAGTAGCCCGTGGTTCTGGGAATGGGTAGTTGACCAACTTTTTCCACCGTCTTCCACCGTGGTTCTTCCCTTTAAGATCTGCCGATATCCACTGCGATGCCACTGGCTGTACGGAGGACGTGCCGGATAAACTGGGGGGGGGAGAGTGCTCCGATCGGTGGGGCGGGCAACTTTGGCGAGTTTTGATGATCTTAAGGGGGGGTCACACAGGGTCATATATTGGAAATGGTGACTGAAAGATTAGGTGAAAGTGAAGAAGAATCTCCTTGTTGTCAACTCCTCGGAGAAGAAGGAGATGCTCCCCACTTACGCAGTTGAAACTTGAAAGGCACAAAAATTCGGGACCTTTTCCGAGTCCAAGTCCTGGGGTCGGATAAATTGCTTTTTATCGCCGAAAATGATGACACTAAATCGATAATCAGGTGGTAAAAAGGATTAGAGTAAAGGATTATTACACGGTCGATGGCACCCCCCCGTTTACAATGACCTAATTTCACACATTGCTACTGCGCTAAGCAAGAATCAGGAAGCGGAGTAGGCTTATTGCAATATTAGTTTGGTTTCATAACTATTTTCTACCTAAGCATGGCCCTGCGTGTGCTACTCCGTGTCCACCCCATTGGTAACAATGTAGCGGGGAGCAAGGACCGAAGGCGGGAGAACCGCTTCTTGATCGGAGCCCTAGCTCGGTCTCCATAATCCTGTCGCCTATTGACATCGTGGTCGTAGATCCTCACTTTCTTGTGTACTGCTTTGGTAAGAATGACTGCTCGACCAGGGGAGGGGGGGTCAGTCGAGCGGAGTATGTCCATCTAGGCACGGCGAATCCAGTAGGAGCAACGAGAAATGCAAGGCTGATCTCGATGCTCGTAAACGTCCTCGTACATGCAGTGACAATCAGGTGATAGTGGCATTGACTGAGCGTGACGGGCAGCCACCAAAGTCACCCCCGGTTCGGTGCCCATATCCGATCGATGGACTCTGCGGGGGAAGGTCAAGGCTCGGGCAGAGTAAGCAGAGGACGGATGACGGGCTGCCCAGCCAGCCGATGACCATAGTCTAATATCTGTGGCCGTCCGAGCTGTATATCCTCATCGCGCAATGGTTCAACTCTTTATGTTCAAGCAGAGTCAATCTTCCAGGCGTAGTCGCGGTGCAGATGGTCCTCCACAGTTTCGCGGATGAAGCCATCAGCGCGACCTTCCTCGCCCTCCTCGCCCATTGCAATGTCCCCATCAGACCCGGCCACAACAGCGCCCCGACATGTAGTGTATGCGCGCTCTCGGACAAACTCCCACGTGTCGAAATCGAACCGACCCTGGCTTTCGTTGAGCAGAAGGTGGCCCTTGGAGGAGAAGGCAAGCACGTGCAGGGACGAGGCGGTCTTTGCATCGACTGGAGAAGGATCGCTGACAATGTCACCTGACTTGGTCACGGCCAGCAAGGCAGTGGAAAAAGTCATGGACATGGGGACGGCCGCCGAGAGCAAGGCGAGCAAGGCGGTTTGAAGGAGAGCCGGGAGGAGAGTAAGGTACTGTGGTGATGTTAGTAGAACGACTTCACCTTGTTTTGCAGGATGTCAAGAGACAAAATGCCCTTGAACTTACCGAATCGCCGCGCTCTACCGCATCACCGCCGATAATGGCAAGGGTAATGACCACACCGCGCCGAGCAAATCCACGCTCGCGCCCGAGGATCACCTTTTGCAGCATCGTTCGCAAGATCCCCTCCACGTAGCGCTCACCAACTCCGGCAGTGGTGTTTCCAGGCTTGACAAACACCTCAACGGTGGCTTCCTCAGGCTTCAGGGCGTCACGGCGAGCTGGGAGCTCAATGGGGGCATTGACTGAGCCCAGCACACTGCACCCAGTAGTCAGGCATTTGAAGGATGCCGAGCCATCGGCACGGCTCAAGTTGGAAAGTGACGCAATTGGACCGACCATTTTGTGCGATACAAGTGATAGAGAGAGTGGTCGGGGAGAGTGGTGAGGGTTGCGATGAGTGGTGGTGGTGATCTTGAAGAGTTGACGGCACTGGAGCTCCGGTGATTTTTTTTATCGATCATGCGGGCCGCACGCTGATTGGCTGAGAGTCCAGCATTTGTGTTGACACAACTGCTCCAAAAGACTCCTCGAAAATAGAGACTGCCTTCAATAAGAACCGATCATTCGGTACTTCTATTGGTCAGGAGGAAATCAAAGAAACTCTTTAGTCATAAAAAGAGTCTATAGGTCTACCTTTGGCGCTTTAGGCGCTAACAATAAATCCAGAACTACATCTACCTGCATGAATCTTCAAGTGCACCATAAATGACCTTCTCAAAGCCGATTTAGGTGCCCCAGACTTTTCCATATGTTAGTTGCATGTATTGGATTCAACCCCGCTGTCTTTCGTTGACATAGGGCGCATATACTGGGCTTTATTACCACTTTACTACATAGGCAGTCCATGCCAAACTCATAGTCTAGATGTTGGTAATTGGCCGCATGTTGAAACTACTGCCGAGAAACTAATTACCAACAGTCCGACCACGCGACAGGATTTCCAACATGCCGAGACCTTGGAACGTGGCACTGCTAAAGGTTGGCAAAGTGTTCAAGTCGATGCAGTCATGGAGACTTCGGAACCATGAAACCATGTCTGCTTGGCCAAATAACACCAACGAACATTAGTCAAAGTTGGTTTAACCTGTCTTCTGACTATGAAACCCGCATATAACTCGATACCATATAGCCAGAAAATGAGAATCTAGAACATGAATCAATAAGCCCAGCAACTCACGATAGATTTTAGCCAGAGGTGGCTAGAAATAGACAGGGATGAGCACGGCGAGAAGCCACCACCATCCGTACACCCAATCATGTATAGGCTCAGCCTTGGCCCCAAGACCGCTTTTTGTGCGTTGCCAACCAGCATTGTCGCAAGCGATGGGTTCCGGATCAAAGCAGCCAAGCATCCGCCTGGAGATACTCCCAATGACATCGTAGTTCGAGCGGGGTGACAAGGAGCCCCCCGCATCACGACTTGATCATTCCCCTCTTCTCGGTGAAACTAGGGATACCGACTAGATCACCGTACAAATAAACTCGTACTACCTACTCCTTTCAACACTCTTGACCTATTTACGCTCTGGAAAAGATTTCCGCCTTTTTGGTGACACAGTGTATCTTTGGCTTGGTTATTAGATTCGTGAAAGAAAACAAGAAGCTTTCTGTGTGACTTGTCTCCTGTTCCTTCTCTCGTCTCCCCCTTCCCTTCCCTTCTATCCATCTATACTTGAATGGGCATAGAGACGCTTCCTGATGTCGAGGAATCGACAGAGCCTCCTATATGTGCCCTAAGGGAGTACACTTTGAATTTACAGGGAACTGCCCTAAGCTTTGATCCTTGCGACGCCAATGGAAAGCCAACGCAGGTGCCAACCAGTCATAGTCTGCCCCTTAGTGTTGACCTACGCGCATCAACCGAGCCCTTGCAAAGTCTTGAATACCAGACTAGGAATACCCATCTTCTGGAGCCAGCTAGAATTGCTGAGCTCCTCAAAACAGACCTCAAGTATGTAGCCAATCGTGATACACCTTCGTTCTATGTGTGACTGAATGTTCTACTCCACAGCGATGGACTTTCTAACGCTGAGGCCAATGAGCGCCTCCAGAAGGATGGCCCGAATTCAGTCCGGGAAGCCAAGAGCATCTCCGTCTGGGGGATATTGCTAAGACAGGTGTCCAACAGTCTGACTATAGTACGCCATCTATGTTTGACAGTAACGAAGTTGTTCCCTTGCTAACATGTGCAGGTTTTACTAATAACCATGGCACTATCCTTCGGCATCGATGATTACATTGAAGGTGGAGTCATCACAGCCGTGATTCTCCTGAATATCATCGTGGGGTAAGTCATTACCACCCCCTCTTTATCGAAAGATATAGCTAACTCCATGTCCAGCTTCTTCCAAGACTACCGCGCGGAAAAGACCATCCTATCACTACATCGCCTCTCAGCCCCAGTATGCAAAGTCATCCGCGATGGCCGAGTGAATAGCGTCAAGGCCGAGTCATTGGTTGTTGGAGACATAGTCCGACTAGCCGTCGGAGACATTGTGCCAGCAGATTTGCGACTCTTCGAGGGAATGAATGCTTCCATGGATGAAGCGCTTCTTACGGGCGAGTCTCTGCCGGTTCTCAAAACGCCTAATATCACCCCGGTATCCACGGATATTCTCATCGGTGATCGCACAAACATGGCATATTCTGGATGCAGCACTACTCAAGGTCGTGCAACGGGTGTCGTGGTTGCCACGGGTATGAATACAGAGGTTGGAAAAATTGCACAACTCCTTCAAGAGAACGGAAGTACTCGTGATGGAAGTCCACTCATGCGGGCTTTGCAGAGAATCAGGTCTTCTGGTGCAAAACTGCTAGGCCTTGTCGGCACTCCATTGCAGGTCAAGCTTAGCAAATTTGCCCTGCTGCTTTTTGCTCTTGCGATTCTCCTGGCCATCATTGTCTTTTCGGTTAATCTGTGGGATGTCCAGGGCGAAGTCTTGATATACGGCATCTGCGTAGCAGTGGCTGTTATTCCGGAATCGTTGATCGCAGTGCTTACTATCACGATTGCAGTGGGTACAAAAGCCATGGCTAGGGGAAATGTCATCGTACGAAAACTACAATGCTTGGAAGCGGTTGGGGGCGTCACAAATATTTGCTCTGATAAAACTGGCACCTTGACCCAGGGCAAGATGATTGCCCGTTCTGCATGGATCCCTGGTGCTGGAACTTTGTCAGTACGCCAGACGACTGATCCATATGACCCGACGAGTGGAGTGGTCCAGATGGATGAGATTGATTGGAATTCAGGTTGTCCCGTTGACCAGCATCCGGCTCTGTATACCTTCCTCTCATCTGTTTCACTCTGCAATCTGTCGACAGTGCATCATGATAACAATGTTTGGACTGCTGTCGGAGAACCCACAGAAATTGCCCTCCATGTCCTTGCCATGCGCTTCAACTTTGGAAAGAGTGCCGTGATGGCCAGACGTGAAATCGAGCTGCATACCGAGTATCCCTTTGACTCGGCGATTAAGAAAATGACAGTCGTCTACCGAAATACCCTGGAGAAAGTGAATGAAACATACGCGAAGGGAGCACCCGAAGCGATCATACCGTCGTTGTCGAGTTCCGATGACCAACGACGTGTTATTCGAGAGACTGCGGACAGAATGGCAGGAGAAGGTCTTCGCGTTCTCTGCATAGCCTACAAAAGAACATCTATTGATAATGATACCGAGGTATCCCCACGCAGTGCCGCTGAATCGAACTTGCAATTCGGCGGTCTTGTTGGGCTTTACGATCCCCCTCGAGTTGAGACAGCTGCAGCAGTGCGCAAGTGCCAGATGGCAGGAATCATCGTCCACATGTTGACAGGCGATCATATCAAAACAGCCACGGCTATTGCCTCTGAAGTTGGGATCCTCGATTGGGTTTCCGCGATTGCAAAATCAAGACATTTAGTCATGGCCGCCGATGAGTTTGATAAGTTGACGGATGAGGAAGTTGACCAGATTGAAGAATTGCCTTTGGTCATTGCACGTTGCAGTCCAGCAACCAAGGTCCGCATGGTCGAAGCAATGCACCGTCGACAAGCTTTTTGCGTAATGACTGGTGACGGAGTCAACGATTCGCCTGCCCTGAAGAGAGCAGACGTCGGCATTGCCATGGGAAAGAACGGGAGTGACGTAGCTAAAGAGGCTGCGGACATGATTCTCACGGATGACAACTTCTCGTCGATTGTCAAGGCTGTTGAAGAGGGAAGAAGATTGTTTGACAACATTCAGAAGGTATGATTTGCAACCTCACCACGCAACATACCCATCAGCTAATCTGTGGTCCTAGTTTCTTATGCATTTGCTCATTTCGAACATTGCACAAGTTATTCTGCTTCTCATTGCTCTAGCATTCAAGGATGCCGGTGGAGGTTCTGTCTTCCCCCTCTCTCCTCTTGAAATTCTATGGGCAAACCTAGTCACATCCTCATTCCTCGCCGTTGGACTTGGACTCGAAGAGGCTCAACCAGACATCATGTATCGCCCACCCCACGACCTGCGCGTCGGAGTATTCACACGCGAGCTCGTCATCGACAAAATGATATACGGAACCTTTATGGGCTCGCTCTGTCTCGTCGCATTCGTAAGTGTCACCTACGCCGCCGGAACGGGCACTTCAGATCTAGGCGATGGATGCAATCAAGGCTACAATCCAACCTGCGATACTGTCTTCCGAGCCCGCGCCACAACATACGCAACCCTAACCTTCCTCTTACTCGTCACAGCCTGGGAAGTCAAACATTTCTCGCGATCCTTATTCAACATGGATCCCATTCGATTTCCGCAACGTCTTTCCATTTTCCCGGCTCTCTGGCAAAACCGTTTCTTATTCTGGGCTGTCATGGCTGGGTTTGTCGTTGCTTTTCCCGTGATATACCTTCCAGTGGTGAACCAGCTTGTTTTCAAGCATCATGCGATTACTTGGGAGTGGGGTGTCGTGTTTGGTTGCGCAGCTACTTACCTGCTTTGTGTGGAAAGCTGGAAGGCTGTCAAGCGAGCGTTTGGTATTGGAAGTGGTAAGAATGCTATCCTTACTTTGGAAGATGCAGAGACTCGGGCTGGTTTGAATACACCGACATCGTTGTCGATGAGTGCCAATGCAAGTGTGGAGTTGAAGTGATGGTGATGAGGTTGAAACCTATACCCCGATTCATTCAACATGGAATTGGGTGCTGAGATCGTGGAAATGTTCCCACATCACTCGGAAAGATTGATCAAGTCTTCTTTATTGGTATTTTTTGTTTAATTTTTGCCCCTTAAATTGCTACATAGGGCTCAATTCGAAAATCGTGAATGAAAATTGAACGATGTAACGCAGCTACTGAGTGTAAGTAATATACAGTCGTAGATCGAACGAAGATGACCCTCCGAACGCCTAGGTTACACAAGTGAATTGATTATTTCAGTCAAGCATAAGACAATGTCGGATTAATTGAATTAGAATAGTCAGGGGAACCTTAGAATTAGATAAAATTTTGAATAAATAGGTTAAGTAGAGGATACAGATCCCATGAAGTGTCGTATCACGTGACTAATAGGTGGCAAGGCGGTTGACAGCGGATCGCGACTTGCTCCTCAATTCATCCCATGATAACTGTGAATTTTTACTCAGAGAATGTAGGAGTTTCACATAATTCATGTCTCCCGATAAATCAAAACCAGTCACTCTACGCCGGTCTTGCCAAGCCTGCATCAAGGGCAAACGGCGATGCGACCAACGCTGGCCGAAATGTAGCAGATGTTTGAGCCGAGGGCGTGATTGTGAATATGCCAACACTCCTTTGACTGCTACGCGTGATACTCGAAGAAGCATGACACGCAAGGTCATACCTGATCGACGAGTGGGAGGCTTGAAGTATCAGATTCATGCACCCTTGCCCCTGGAGATTGCGAAGGAATATGATCAATCTGCCATCCGATTTCTCATCGATGGACTGCGCGAATACCCATCAGCTTTTGTGAAAGGCTACAAGACGGATTTCATACATCCGGAAATTTACAAACCTGGTTTTCCGGCCGCTATTCGAGATACCCACGCTCTCTGCAAAATTTGTGCCCAACATGACCAACAGGGAAACACCGGCGATATCTTTCGCCTGCTTCGGACCCAATCAGATAAAATCAACCGTCGCATAACTCGCTCTTCTACATTCGATGAATTTCTTGGCTGTACACAAGCCTTGATACTCATTCAATGTATCCTGGCTTTAGATCCGGATCTGTCAACCCAATATTCTGAGACTACTAGTGACATGCTGGAAAAACTCGCTAAGAGATTATGGGAGCAAGCGCCCGTACAGCTGCCTTCCACGCTTTCTCCAAGGCACGCATGGCTATTGGCTGAAAGTGTCCGGCGTACCATTATCGTGAGCTTGATGCTCCGAAGCGCACATTCTTTGAAAACGAGGAACTACTCTGTTCGAACTCCTTTTGTCGACTCCTTACCGTTCGATATTCGCACGACTCTTTGGGATAATACTTCCGATCATACTTGGGTTGAGTGGGAATCTGAGTCCCCTGATTCGATGATCTCTTTACATGGATATTCGAATGCTATGGACAGGGGTTGTGTTCATGATATTGGCAACTTCGGTGCGTTGATTTTGGCTGCTTGCAAGGGGAAGGAAGTCTCGCGACTACCGTATCCTCCAATGAACTCCTACATGCAAACTTCAGGGAATTGGGCTTAGTATGTATAATGTTCAATCCAAACCCAACAACAACGACAAAAACTGAAATTGAATACACTTCACAATGGGAAAGTTTGGACATGTTGCTATTGCTATGCTTGGGAAAAATTGACACAATTCAGATGTCATATCAGAATCTACCGCAGGAATTGCTTGATCAACCCAGACAACATCTCAGTCATCTGCTGATAGATCTCCTGCCTCTTGATCTCGAACTGATTAAAGATATCCTTCGCCGAGCCAACAACAATCTGATCTTCCCCTACAGATACCCTGGCCCAAACCTCGTCGATGAACTCTTGAAGAGGCATACCGATAAGATGACCATCTTTCAGATCGGGCTGATGCTTTGTATCATGCAGCTCAGTTTGCACAGCTGGGGGGTAGATTTCCAGCACCTTCACATTGCCGGGACCATCGTGCAGCTGCGTGCGCAGGGCGAGAATGAAATGGTGCAGAGCTGCCTTGGAAGCGCCATAGTTCGGGCAGCACATCATTGGAACAAGGGCCATTTGAGAAGTGGTGAATGCGAGGGCAGTTTGGGTGGTTTGCTTTTGGAGGTGAGGAATGAATGCCTTTGCAAGACGCACGGCCGAGGTATAGTTGGTGATCAGCTCCTGGTCAAAGATGTCCAGATCGACGGATTCGGGCTTGGAAAAGTCGAAGGGCCGCTGAATGCCCGAGTTGACAAATACACAATCAAGGTCGGGGTTCTCAGCGATAATTTCAGATGCGAATTGAGGGATCTATTGTGTACTGTTAGTTGATGTCTTTAAAGCGCCCACTCAGTCCGACAAATGGACAACTCACCTGGTCCAACTTCATAATATCAAAGACCTTGCTCTTGACTTTATCAGAACCATGGCGCTGCACAAAGGCACGTAGGTTGTCCTTTCGTCGCCCTGAAATGATCACCTGCGTCCCATTCTCGACTAGCTTGGTAGCCAGCGCCTCTCCAATCCCGGAAGTGGCACCGATGATGAGGACCTTCTTGTAAGCGAAAGGCATGATGTTGAAGTTATGGTGAAATAGTTAGAGAAGAGACTGTACTGAGGATGATCGTGGTCTCCTTCAAATACCTCTTATTTATACCTTCTGCTGCTATTCTTGATTCTTAAGCAAAGTGTATGTATGTCATCGAAGGCATCTCTACTTTGCGGAGACTAAACCCAATGCGATGATGAGGGGCTGGAGTAAGGACTTTGATTGGCTCGTGAGTCAAGTCTGCAGACTGCCGAGGTTTTTGCGCCACTGGTGGAGGTTAAACCATATTCAGAGAGTGTGTAAAAGTCAGGGTCCACCGAGAGCTTGATCAAAGTTTGCTCCCTCTCTTCGAATGGCTTCTCGAATATCATAAGTATTGTTGGTAAACTTCGCCTCTAAGGACTATCACTGAGGGGCATTATTTGCGGAAGATTGGACGCGGGGAACTCGAATCTGAGCTACCAACCGCACCAACAGAGAGGGTGAGAGATATTATATCAAATAATTTAAATCTTTGACTTGGAGTATCATTAATCTAGGAAGACATTCATGGGGTCTCGGAGACATTGTAGACCAGCTTCTCTCCGCTAACCTTATCCTCCTTCAACAGCTGCAGTCCCTCCAAAACACCCTTCAATCCATCCTTGCCGACATTGGGCTTGTGAACCTTGATCTTTCCTTGAGCGAGAATAGGCTGTGCAATGGCAATCCACTTCTCGGCAAATGCTCTATCCTCCGGCTTGGCGGGGAAAGGAATATCTCCAAACTGGAAAGCCTCGCCAACAGCAGTGTAGCCGAGAGTGAGGCGGCTGTTGACATTCTCGCGCTCGATCTTGACGCTCAATAGTGTGCTATATTCACCACCCTCGGTGGAAATGGCTGCCTCGACGAACTTGGCGCTAGCCTCGACAGAGATACAATCGAAGACGAACTTCAATTTGTTGTCGGTTTGCTTGCGGATCTCGGCGGGAGACTGGGGATCCTTGTAATCGAAGACGGCATCGGCGCCCAGGCTACGGACAAGATCGAAGTTGTGTGGGGAGCAGGTGGTGAGCACCTTGTAGCCGGACAGCTTGGCGAATTGAATAGCCAGGGTACCAGTGGCGGTCGAGCCGCCGTAGATGAGGATTGGTGTAGCGTCCTTGCTGGGCTCGGTGGGAAGAGCCAGCTTCAGACTCTGGTAAAGACCCTGGCCGACAGTAATGATGCCGACACCAAGGGTAGCAGCCTCTTGGAAGCTCATGTTGTCGGGAATCTTCATCTGGAGATCGCCCTTGGCCACGATGTACTCGGCAAAGGCACCGTCTTCAGGCTGAACGGCATTGCCGCCGTGGACGAAGCCGCAGACACGGTCTCCCTTCTTGAATGACTTCTTCACGTCCTTGCCGACGGCCTCGACCACGCCTGCGTAGTCGCATCCAACCAACACTCCTGGAGGAGAAAGGTAGGCGACGTGCTTCCAGTCGGTGGGGTTCAAGCCGACACTGACGGTCTTGACGAGAATATAGTCATCGCGAAGAGTAGGAATGGGCCGGTCAGTGACCAGGCCGTCCTTCCGGGGCTCAACGACGATAACAGCTTTTTGAGTAGTCATGATGGTTGTGGTTGAGGAGTGAGTTTGACGATGGGAGAATACGAGAGCAGAGGAAAGGAGGAGTAGTTATAAGGGGTTCAATACCTCGTATTTAAGATTTAAAACTACTGTACGGAGTACAAATAGGTAGGAAGACACCCTGACAAATCAATGACCTACCAAAGTTGGAGCTGTCTCCGTGTTCGATGACGAAGTCTCTAGTCAAACGCGGTGGGCTGGTGGATCCCTTGCAGATTTCTTCTCCAGATAGTCTCTGGCCGATCTGCCGAGTCTTGAGATCGAGCAGTCTCTGCAACCCGAATCAGTTCATACTGACATGGATGAATAATCAGGGATTCTCCTGAATAAGGAACGTCCCACTTGGTATGGGGTGGAATTATGCTAGAAAGTCATAAAATGGTTCTATTTGGGCATTCTCCGAGAGGCGACGATGAAAACCCCATTAACCGGGATGACTTTAAGCCGACGGGTAGTTAGCTTCTTGTCTCCTCTCCAAGTTGCCTCGGTAGTAGTGAACAAGCTTCGACTAAATTAGGGTCAATTCATAAGCAACCTGCCTATTGACTCTATGTTCTTGATAATCCAATACGCCCCATACGCTATCGATGAGCATCGGCAAGTTCACGCCTATGACGTCATCGCTATTTAGTGCCTCCTTCCTAACAAGCTTCCAAAAAGGTCGAAATGGCCTTCATCATCCTCCCATCATAATACTTGAGGGCGCAGTCCATCGCAGGCTGGACATGAGCCTCGCCAGGAGCTATAACAAGAACAAAATGCGTTGCCTTCACCAGGTCAAGGCCTGGTTGATCGTCGACATAAATGCTCTTAAATCCCATACAGTCCCGCCCAAAGCTCAGGCAGGAATCAAAAAGAATTTCCGCAGTCCCCACTGCTAGAATTGCTTTGCGAGATATGGCATGCCCATTTCCACCAGGAAAGAGCCTCTTCCACACTGCGACCGCGTCCTGTGTCTCGCATTGATTGCTCCATACTTCGTTTGCACCGGGTATGAACATATTCCAAAATCGAACGATACTCTCTTGGTTTAGGAAATCGTTATGCGCTCGTGGGAGGTCTCTGATTTCCTCCTTTGTCATGGCCATCCAAGGAGACACGAGAAGGACAGCCTTGAACTGATGGCCACCAAGGTGAATGGGAGGGGCGTATGGAGATGGGTGGATAATGTGAGTTAACAAACTCGCTGTTAAGTGGCCACCAGCACTATCGCCACCGAGAATGATGCTCTCTGCCTGGATTAACTCTTGATCAAGAAGGTATCGGAGGCCAGCCACTGCCTGAACTAGCTGACATGGATAAGGCTGCTCGGGGCAGAGTGAATACTCCAAAAATACGACTTGTTGTGCTTTGCAGGCTGCCGCACATTGCAGTGCGAACGGAATGTGCCCTTGCGCTTTTATCGGGTTGTGGTATCCGCCACCGTGTGAGTAAAATATTGTCGGACCGCTTGGTTGTGACACAGGGGGCGTAACAAAGTGTAGTACTGGGTTGGGGATGTTGCGCTCATTGCGAAGAGATTCAATCTCCACAGAGACAGCTCTATGGCTCAAGCTATGTCTGCGACAATACTCCTGAATCCTGGGACCTGTCAAAAGTTTGCGTGTTTGGGCATGTTGCTTGCGCGTGAAGGTGACTCTAGCCGCACGTAGGTAGGAAAGCGCGAGCTTTTGACGCCAGTGAAGCCTCGCGATCTCAGAATTTGATAGACATAGTGAAGCAAAGTTGGTTGTACAGCGGATGACTGTGCCCGGAGAAGTTAGTACTTTGCTTCAATCAAAGGAGGGGTAATGCCTACCCAGTAAAGGGATACGCCAGGCGAAGGAAAGCTTGTCGGAGATGCCTAATGGCTCGACAACCACCGCGGTTGTCGGAAGCCTTGACATTGAGTTGAAATACAATTCATTCTGAACAGAAGACTGCGGGAGAGTGGAGGAGCGGGTTGAAGATGCACCAAGTGCCAGGGACCTCGGCTTCACATATTGCGCGGGGAAGGTTGGTCAGTGCTAGATACATAGAGCCAGGGCGGCAGCCCTAATTACCTACAGAGAATTCAGATTGCAGGCATGTAACTGACAATATGGTAATTGGAAATCGAGGCAGTGACTATATACTTACAAGTGACGGAATTCTGACGACCTGGATGTGCCATGCATGCCCTGTCCTCGGTCGGCGAACCCCACGATGCTTCAAATGTCGATCTGTACCTGTACAGTAGATGCAATTTTACGCCGTAATCATCTGCAGGTCATATTTTGACTCATAGAATTCAAAATCTAATTCCTTCACTATCAATCTACAAACGACAGGTTTCTGCAACTTCCTATCTCGCTGGATATCTGGCCCATTCGTCAGCAAAGCGCTTACTCGTATCAAACAAACAACATCACCCCCGCCCCAATCGAGTTCCCCTCCTTCACCGACTCTCTTCTCCCAATCTCAGCCTCGCGATCAACAATGAAGGTCCTTTGCCTCCATGGAAAAGGCACCAGTGGCGCCATTTTCCGATCGCAGACCTGTAAGACCCTCTATCGATGCCCAACCCTCGAAATAAGCTAGTCCTAATCCTATTACCCCGCAGCATCATTCCGCTCGAGATTGGCGGACCAGGACATCGAATTCGATTTCCTAGATGGTCCATTTGAAAGCGACGCTGCTGCCGGAGTGGACTTGTTTTATGATCCTCCTTATTACTCCTGGTGGCAGCGGGATGGCTCAGTCGAGGAAGTCCGGGCCGCAGTCGCCGAGTTGAATGAGTATATCGAGGAGAATGGGCCTTACGACGCGGCAATGATGTTTTCGCAGGGTTGTGTCCTTGGTTCTGCGGCTCTGCTTCTACACCAAGAAGAGACACCACACTTACCTGCCCCATTCAAAACGGCTATCTTTATTTGTGGCGGTCCTTCTATGTCGATTCTCGAGGAACTTGGGTTCCACGTTTCTGCCAAAGCGCGTGAGCGGGATGTGACGTCTAGGGATGCCTTGACCAAGCAGGCTGGCAATTCTGCAATCCTTACTCAGGGCGCTGCTCGTTGGTCGGGACTAGAGTCCCTCAACGGAGGTCTCTCGGAACAGCAATTGCGGAATGAAATTGAATGCCCGTTCCGCATTGCGATTCCTACGGTTCATATATATGGCTCCAAGGATCCTCGATATGCCGCTGGAGTGCATCTGTCTGCAATTAGTCTGCCTGAGAGAAGGAGAACATACAATCATGAAGGAGGTCATGAGATTCCTCGTGTGAAGGAAGTCAGTGATACCATTGCGGAGCTTGTGCGGTGGGCTTTGGCGGAGGAGCCAACTGCTGGCTGAAATGGCGGGGGATGAGTCATGGGTTTCTCTGACTTTCAACCTTTGCCTGCGCAGGCCTTGTGGAAAAACATGTACAAGGCTATATAAACATGGCAGGCTCTAGATGATACTCAATTGAAAGCTCGTAGTTTTTTCGTGTCATATATTTGAAACCCTGACTTTGAGATGCCAAGAAGAAAATACGACCTGATAGATGAATCGATGGCTGATTTTGATTTCACAATCAGCTCAAAACTCAAGACCTGGAACATTTGAACGTCTCAGAGGTCTTTGATTAGAGATCTATATCTATGTAACTCAGGAAATTACTATTCACACCGTGAAAACTCTCTCTTGCATGATCACCATGAGAAAGTTTCCTCAAACAGATCAACTGTTTTCTCGCCCTGAACATGACGAACAGCATCACGGACACTATCACCAAGTCCACCTGGGCCGCATACACTGACAGCCAGCGCACCGACCTGCTCAGCCTTCTCGTTCTCTAGGAGAGTCCGGAAGGAAGGCTTTTCATGGTGGATATTGACAGGCACATTGGATGGCGCGCTATCAGCCCACGTCGTCTCCGGTGCAGGAATGTAATCTTCAGGATCGTCCTTGTGACCAGTCACATGGATACTGACGGAGAGCCTAAGCTTTGGGATTTGGAAATATGTATCCCCCTTTAGATTGATGGTGCTGTTGAGTGAGTCGTGGCCAAATATATCGGTCATCCATGTTTGGATCCATGCGAGGTGATCTAGAAGATTCATCAGCGTTGATGAGACACAATGTGATGTTTCTGGACTTGATTTTACCTAGATTGCGGATCATCCACACCAGATGCACCTTCCGTGTTGCCGTCTTTCGGGAGGCAAAGTTGGTGACCACCTCGTGCAAATAGGACATTGGGTGAGTAATGCCGATGCCACCTGCAACCAAAAGCAGTGTTCCATAGGAGGCAAGGGAGTGGATGCCACCTGTACTCCAATATTAGCAATGATTACATCATAGATATTTCAGACCTTTCGTACCGAATGGTCCCTCGGCCAAAGCCGTGGCCTGGATTCTTCCATGAGGCGAGTCTTCGACCTTTCGGAGAAGTTTCTTGGTAAATCCATCCTGACCCTTGATCAAGACTGACATGGTGGTCTTCTCAGAATCTCCTAGAAGCGAAGCAAAAGAGTCGCTCGAGCTGTGCTTCTCGGAGAAGCTTGATGCATCGGATCTGGTTGAAGACCATGCGACTGTGAAGGGATGAGATGTCCAGAGGCCCAAACATGGAAGGTACAAGTACATGTACTGGCCAGGGCGGAATTTCCAGGCCCGAGAAACTTCCACATCGACACGCGCAACAGAGCCCGGTAATGCTTCCACGGTCGCGGTGGTTCGTTGCTTTCCAAAGTTGCGCCAAATAAGAATTCCAAGTCGACCGACGCGCTGTGGCGAGTTAGCATTTCTCAGACTTTAAAGATATTCAAGACGAGTAGACTTACATCAAGCCCCCAAAGGATCAAAGTCCCCAGCAAGACTCGTTGTTGCAACAAGTTCTTGAGATGATACCACAACGCCACGAAAGACATGACGGCCAAAGCAATGTGAAGATGAAGGAAAAGCTCATAAAATGCATGTCGAACCGGCGACAATGATTGCAAAACGATGAAAATGAAGGCAAGTATTGCCACGAGGCCATAAATATAAAAGGGCATCTGCCAGATAGTGTAAAGAATATAGTCGGTTCCATCTGCGTCAATGTTAGAAGCGAAGTGTTCTTATCGCGCCAGACCATACGTACGCATGTAAGCTTGGTTCGCCAACACCGCGCTCATATGTACCACAGCATTTGCTGCGATCACACGACCAACCCAACGATGCATAAAGTTGAACGTGTCAAAGGGAAGTCCGAGCATTTGTACCAAAGGATTGTTCCGCCCTGCGCTCAACACCAACCCCGGCGTGTTCATCACAGCCAAGTGGCCAGCAGCATATTTGAGTTGGAACATCTTATCGGAAAAGTCTTTCCACCAATCCACCATCACAACAACGAAAATGAAGTTCAGCATGAGATAGATCACCAGCAGGATCATCTCTAGCCGCAAGGGGACCGTTCCCATGTGGAGCCTGAATAACCTGAACTCTCGGCTGTGGCGGGCGCCACAAGCGGGAGCGTAGAACACATGCTTCTTCAAGCTTGCGTTCAGGTTACTCGTCTGCGACAGCTGGGCCTGATCATCTACCTGCCGAGCCAATTTTGACCGACGAATGTGTCGAATACGAATGATTGTTCTCCAGAGAAATAGGACAGTGACAAATCCTCCCACGGCGAAGAGAGGCACAGCCAGGGCAGGATTCATGGGCGGCTCTCCAGGGCCGTTTCCTTGGAGTTCGACACCCATTTTGCCATTCGTGAGTGACAATTCCAGGCGTGTGTACCGGTAGAATGTTGGTAGGGATTCCGATCGTCCAAATGCCCAAAAACGTGGATGTCAAACGTCTCCTTCGGAGACCCTCGGACCGGGGAGGAAGAAGAGGGAGAGGGAGATGGCGGGAATGCGGCTTTTCTTGAAGTCAAAAAGACAAATAGATACAAGAAGATTACATCAGGGGGAAAAAAGGCTAGACTATTGACATCACGGCGTTGTATTCGAGTCTCCATACCCTGTCCAGCACATGGATGCCGTCATGGACCCCTGGCCCTGAGGTACAAGCGTGTGCGTGCCTAGACTGAATGAAAACATCGTCATTATTGGAAGAAGTGTGTCTTGGGGGGAACGAGGGGGAAGGGTCTACGAGTGTAACCGGCCGAATTGGGCGAATGTCAGATCCCGGGGCCCTAAGCTTAAGCCCGTTAGCCCTTAAGCTTAACCGTTCTGTATGCGAGCGGCAAGTGGCTCGAGCGCTAAGAATCTCAGAAATCTAGATCTTAGTGCCCGCAAGCCTGATCTTTACTTGGGCACAATCGGTGTTGATGCATGGCTTGCTTAATCCTATGTTCAATGCTAGACTCCCGTCGTGGCATTTGCGGGATGCAGAATGGAGAATGAGGCGTTGGTCTAGACTGATCGGCGTTTTTTTTTCGACTCGTTTGGCCGAATTGGAGTTGCTGTTGGCATTCCGAAAACGGATTTGTGCTGGATCAATTGGGACACTCTTCCTCCCCGATGCTCTCCCGTCTTCGGCAACTCACCCAAGGGATGATCCTACCCCCTTCTTTCTACCCGCCCGGAAACCCAAGAAAAATGTCCTTGACTGATAGATAGTATAGTACTATCAAGTTGTTTGTGATCTATTGTGTTTCAATTGATGCTCGTTGTCAAATGTGGTATAGATGCACATGTGTGTCATTATCAAGATGTCTCAACTTCATTCTCTTCCCTCGTCCACACCCTTGGGTTCGGACTCTTCGGGGAACTGACAGCATGGGCCAAACCCAATCGTCTGGGACGCAACTGCAACGTTGATCAAACAATAGTCAAGTTCGATCGTGTGGAGACAATGTAGTAGCGAGTGACGCCATAGCTCTCATCCCACGTCAGATGGTGAAGGGCAACACACACAGTCAAAGTTTGACTGAGAGTCGCCTCTGCGACGTCGGGGTTAATAGTTATTTGGTATAGGGTGTTGACCAAGAATCCACATGAGCAGCAACAAGGATGATATCCCCTGTCCGCACTCCGAGAACTAAAGTCGAGGCTCATTGCCGGCCCTTACCAAATCGATCTCGTAGGGTTTTGGATCGATCGGCTTGCTATAGATCGGAATCGACTAAAAATCCCCAAAGACTGTCTTCCTCCACTTGCACGAAGTACTTGTGCCCTGCGGGTCCTTCTAACAGCCTCATGCTCGGGCTAGAAGCGTGTCGTGTCTCAATGCGTTGATTCCAATCGTATACATTGACAGATCCGTCCACGATTCATTAGAACCCGCAGTAGCTCACTATACGAGCCTATTGCTGTGACTAATATGGAAGGGCCACCAGCTGTCCTGTCTCCATATTGAGGTATGACTTTCTCCTTACTCTCCAGGATGCCACTATAGTATGGACAAACTTATGAGTCTAGAAGCCTGCCGATGGAACGATACCCCTAAGTGGCGCCTAAGTGGCGTCCAAGTGGCTTGGGTCAACCCCTGGAAAGACAGAAAAATCGACCAACTGCGTGAGATACATGCTCTTCGTTCAACTTAGCGACTTATCTTTTGGGCTTTGAAGCCCGACATGAAGTACGTTTGTCAAACTTTCGGCCGTAATTCGAAAACGCAACGTCGGCAGCCAGCCTGGATACTACCGGGGACGTGTTCAAATTGGAATTCACGATCCTAGAGGTAAAGCCCGACTGCTGCCGAGCATTGTACTACATCATGATAGTTCAAAGGAGATAGATGGACGTTAGGAATTTATCGAAAAGAGGGAATGCTATAGCCGGCAACCAGAGCACACCTGTATTGGCACTAGTGGCCAGGGGCAGCCTTTAAATCAACGTTGGAACTCGCGGCTGCCGCGTATCCAGATAAACCACCAGGAGTCACCTCCTTCGCTGAAGGAAAAGGAGATCCAGGCGATAGCGGCCGCTAGGTACGACTTTGTGGTGACGGGTTCTGTCGGGGGATATCCATTCAAACAGACACGGCGCTGATGCGACACCTCGCGCTTGATCATTTTTGCAGGCGACTATTTTCTAGGTGTCCTCGTGACGAAGGGAGAAAGAATCCGAATAAACAACTGTGTTTTATTCATCATTATTTGGACAAACGACAGGAGTCCGGGGTGAGGCAAAAATGCCACGACAATAATAACTCTACAGGTTGAAAAACGTCCCAATGCGCCTTATGATATTTCCTTCCCGCTTGATACCCTCCAGTAATGAAGCCATAAACCCGTAATTCTGCGAACCCGATAACGCCATGACCATTAATGAATATCCGTGTACACAAGAAGCAGGAGTGGAGTCTAAGTTGAACATTCCAGCATTTTCTCAGGCACCTTGGGAGCAGACTGGATTTCTTCCTCCAGACTGAGACTACCATATCCAGTGTCATTGCTCGCGGACCGTTCACGTTGGAGGGGCTTGCCCACACGCGTGTCCTTCGCCTCGTGATCAGCGTCACTCTGGATAGATTGTTGGGATCCGCCCTGGCGACGCCGGTGGCGCCGTCTCCGGGAGGGGAGGGGGTCGGGGACAACTTCCAGATAATCATCCACGTTGATGCCAGCCTCTGAGCAGAGGGTCGTGCAGGACTTGACAATTATATCGACAAGACTAGAAGAGAAGCCGTAGAAGGCTGGATTGTAGGCATTCTGGGACCAATAGATGAGTTCCGCTGCCACGCGGCCGAGATTTGGAATGTCTCGAGGACAAATCGCGAGCTTCCGTCCGACAGAGCGAGGCTTTTCCTCTGCCTCGTCATCTGCAGAGGAACCAGCTTCGGAGACTGGGCAAGACGAGGCGGAGGAGTCGGAGGACACGATATAGTCGACATCAGAGGCCAGAAGGTGTAAGAGGTGGTAGACAGCGGAGAATCCGAGTAGGCTCAGTTCGACCGGATCAATTGGGAGCTGGTTGAACCAGTTGATCGCCTTGTGGATGGTGAATGATGCAGGAAGACACGTCTCACCCGCAGAACGAGACGTCACGATCGCTGCAATCATTGCACAACGCACGGCGACAGAGATTTCATCGCGAACGGAGACGGGAAGCGAGGAATCAAGGAAGTTGGTTGCGTGGTTCTTCTCGCCTTTATCCTTTGGTAGCGCAGCGAGAACAGCACTGACATTCTGGACCCGACCTTGCTCGAAGAAGACCGCCTTCATGACAAGAGCGCGGGTATAAGCTGCGGAGAGTCGAGGGGCCGCATCAAGGGCCATACGAATCTTCTCCTTGAAGCAGTCACGGCTCACCTTGGAGGTCGGAACACCTTCACTTGCCTCCAGATACTTGAGTAGCGCATTCTGAAGGAGGTGGCTAGACCACCAGGCAGCAAGAGCATCGACGGAGCACTGGATGGCAGGGTCTTCTTCCACAACATCAAGCAGTACTTCGTCATCGGCAGTGCCCTCTTGCGTGGGTCTGTTCCAGGTGAGATTGACTGCGCGTTGGATGATACTGTCGATCATCACATCTTCGCAGTCGAGCTTGAGAAGGGCAGCCAGGTGACTTGGGAGTTGATCAGGGTGGCCCTCGGGCAATGCATCATTGATATCCCTTGCAACCGCCCACTGGTATTTGGCCAGAGCGCGGGCAATGTCGTTTGAGACATGGAAGGTCCATGATCCGGGCTGACCAACACGCCATAAAAGAATGCGAACGTGCAAAGCCTTGAGCATCATCCGCATGGGGCTTCGAGGAAGAGTACCGGCGGCGAAAATGGTCAGTACAAGACGACTCTTGCTGATTTCAATATCACCACCCGTAAGCTGAGCATCGATAGCAATGTCCCATGTTTTGACACGACCCTTCTCATCTTCTTCCGTAATACCGGTTGCCCAGGAGTACAACTTCCATCCCATGATGCATCGCAGGACGTATTCGAAGCATCTCGATGTGACCACGTACCACTCACGGAAGAACCTGTGCCGTGGGACACCGACTCGTTGCATGCTTGTCAGCCAGGCCTGCCGGCGGAAGTCGCTCGATGATGACGGTGCATTTTTACCCTCGGTAACAGCCTTCCCATGGGTGCGCTGGGTGATGGGCTGGGCATTGAACAGGTAGACGAAGACGATGAAAGCACTTCCAACAACGAGGGTAGCGAGCAGAAGAACGTGGAAGATAGCTCGCGTGTGCCACGAGGACCAGAAGCTCTTCATGTAATATTCGAGGTAGGGAAGATTAGGCACTCGCAAGCGATTGAGCAAATTCAGAGGGACGGCAAGCAGGCCCTTCTGTTCAGACTCAGATTTGTCCGACCCGAAGCCCTCCAAGACCATCAGACCAGCCAGTGCACCCAGCATATACTTGTTAGGCATCTTCGACCGTCGGCGTGAACCCTCCTCGCGACCATATTCAGAGGCTCGGGGAGTAGACTGAATGTACGACTGGGAGAAGATTCCGCCGCTCTTTGCACCCTCCTCTCGCATGCGTTTGAACGCATCAGGAACCTTGATGAGGCCCTCTGGTGGGTTTGTTGAGGCTGGGGAGGCTTCATTGATTTCCTCGGGGTTTGAGAACACACTGGGGGAGGTACCCGAATCACTGGAAGCAGTATAATTGCTGGGTGAAGACACGGAGGCACTCGAGGTAACCGCCTGGTCGGCTGCCTTGTCCACTTGGCGGAGCCGGTTCTTCAGAGCTGTGTTTTCATCTTCCAAACGTTTATTGCGGATCTCGAGGTGTTTGATGTATTCTGTTGCCTTCGAAAGGATGGAAGCTTTGTTTAGCTTGTTGGCGGGACTAGCACCGTCGGCATCTTCATCCTCCTCGTTAGAATCGCCGTTGGCATTTCTCGTCGCTCGAAGGCTCGGCACACTGTCACGTAACTCTGCGATTTTCTCGTTGAGGTTGGCTCGATATCGTTTCTCGATGACGTTGTGAGCGCGCTTCTTCGCAGGCACCTTTTTGCCCGACTGGACAGGGCCAGTGACCGTGGTGGCGTCGTCATCGCTGCCGGTCTTTCGCTTCCGGCCTGTGCCGACACTGGAGATTGGAGATACAAGGCCTAATTGCTGGTGGCCTGCGGTAGTCGAAGAATGTGTGCCGTTGATACTGCCGTTGCGGTTCAATCCGGCGTGATGCCCAGACGGTATCTCCATAAGGCCAAGTGGGAGGTTTGGAGAGAAGTCCGTCGAGTGAATCTGACCGGGGGAGCTGGAGGTGGTGTTTGGGGAGACAAAGGGGAGGTCCAATGCTCGGCCCAGGTGCTTTTGGTCGCCTTCAGTGAACATGGGCTCGTCCCATCGCATCCACTGGGCCCAGTCTTGGCTGGGATCTTCTGATTGCGGATACATTGTTTGAGATTCCTCCCCGCCTGAGTGACGGCGGGGAGAGAAGAGTTGAAAGTCGGTGTCCATGTCTGCGGACGCGGTGTCAGGGCATCCACGGCGAGGATCCTCGGCCAATTTGGATTCTGGTCAGAATGGATGGCGATGTATACGAGATAAAGTGGTCAACACTAGGCAGCATGTTAACATCTAAGCCTGCACACAACTCTTTGAACAGGATTGAATCTTCGGCTGTCAAGGTTCTGGGTATAATTGGGCCAAACAGCCAGCTGATAACAGACAACTCTCGACATAAACAAACTCGAGAAACTTACAAAGCAACAGAAAAGCCCAGTTGATGGGCTTGGGATAACGGCTATGCTTTGGCGTGCAGGGAGGTGAGATGCAAAGTCTTGAAGAGGGAAAGTGTCAGAGTCCAAGTTCAGGGCAAGGTCATTTGGGACAGCAGGCAAGCAGTTAGTCAAAAGATACCCACCTAATTCAGTCGCAGCCTAGGCGGGCCCTTGTAACGAGGGGAGGGTGGATTCTCAAATCAATTGGTCCTTCCCTGCAAAGGCGATCATCTCCAGCTGGATGTGGTGATGTAGTTGTGGACCAGACGACTCGCACCAGGCAAAGTCGGAACAGATATGAAGTACACGAAGTATAGAGGCGTTTGATAATGTCGTGTTCGTTGTTGAGTGAACGCGAAACGCGAAACTTCACTGGGCAGCCACCAGCGAAGTGCAGCCACCAGCGAAGTTCGACGGTAGGCCGACTGGGGCATTTTGAGTCGTCGTATGATCGCGGCTCGCCGCAGTTCCGGCTGGCCGGTTGGTAAAAGTGTACGGTAATGGTAATGTGGCTGAGCAGTGGAAGAGATTAGAAGGAGTCTGTGTGTTATGGCTGGTTATCTTACTGTAAATTACACCATTTTTTGATTGGCCCCCTGAAACCCCCACTCTCCCCTGATGACTCAGCTATTATTATCATGTGATTTTCTCGCCTGAGGATCGTGCTTAAGAGTGTCAAGCGTAGTGAATCAATGAATTCTTCAAACCTTCACTGCTCAATTCGAGACTATGAACAAGATCAAAATTTTCACTAGGAATTTGCTCACCGATCAGCAGGATTTGTTTCTTGGCTCTCCACTGGGTGCCACCCAAGACCTTGAAAAATCAGAAGATGCCGCCAGTTGATCTTATCTGATCGTGCCAGTCCCCACTCTCCCTACGTTGGTAGGCCCGGAACTCGAAGGAACGGCGAGGCTCACCAATCCAATGCCCTGATCTATCCTCAAGAAAGGTCTTGTGGGCCGAGCATCCGCATACATCACTCCAGAAAGCCCCTCACTCGCAAGCAGACTAATGTAAAGGCGTTCGCCCGCACCTGAACCACCCTGCGTCATTGGGGCAGCACCTTCTCCAGTCCCCAATCGGTCTACGCTCTGCGAACAGAACCTTTAAAACTACGCAATATCATATTCTGAGCCATGGATCATCTTCTTTCGTTGGGCTAATTCTGAGACTACATATGGATAAAATCCCATCGTCAACATGCTTTATAATGCTTTCTCGGTCACAGCCACCGCCCCCATGAGCTCCTTCACCGTCTTCTTAACCGCATCCCCGGCCTCCTCGTATGGTGTGCGTGGCTTGAGTCGCTCCAGCGCATTGTGGATCCCCGCTGCTGGTGCCGAATACAACGCCACCGCGTATTTCGTCGACGCGATCCCACCCTTGCAAGGTGTCTCAGCTAGCGCCGAAGCCCGCTGTAGCTCCATGGCTTCAGCCAGCTTCCCAGCAGTGAAAAGCTCATACACCTTTGAGGCAGTCTTCGGGAAGACATTGGCAAAAGCGGAGATGCAACCCGCAGAGCCAACCGTCAGGCCAGCGATGAGGAAATCCGACTGCCCGCCAAAGATTGCAAACTCGGTTGGGCTGAATGTCGCAGCGAGGCGTGTGATTTTACCAACAGAACCGCAGGTCAATTTGACGCCGACAATATTCGAGACTCCATTAGGGCTAGCGGCGGCGGATTCCCGGACGATCTCCGTAATGGTCTCCGAGTCAATATCTACCCCATTGCAGACCCCCGGGAAGTTATAAATGAGCACAGGTAAGGGACTTTGGCGCGCCATGTCCGCGAAGAAGCGCTTCACGACGTTCATATTCGTTGCTTTGCCGAAGTAGGCTGGTGGCAGAACTAACAGATAGTTGGCACCGGCAGCAGCTGCATCGTGTGCCAGCTCGAGTGTTTGCTTGGTGGAGTGTGTACCCACGCCAGCCATGAGGGGGAAGTCGGGTCCGACTGCTTCACGTGCAGTTACAATCAACTGTGAACGCTCCTCGCGCGTCAAAAGGAAAGCCTCGGAGTTGGTGCCCATGATGACCAGGCCAGCCAAGCCGCTGCGTGACAAGTATGCATAGTATTTCTTCTGTGACTCAAGATCGAGCGTATCAGTGGCTTGGTCGAAGATGGTCACTGCCGGACACCATACACCCGATTTGGGGATACGAGGCTGTGGAGAGACTTGGGGTGGCTGTGATCCCATCTTGTACGGCGGTAAGTCCGCAATATATTTCCAGGCGTAGTAGCTGTTGTAGGGAACGAAGTTTTGGCAGCTATGTAACTGGATCACTCTCGAGAAACGTAGTTTATCGCAAGAAAGTATTTGGATAACTCAAATTCATCAATCAAACGGTTTCATGTGTTTTTTTTCGTGGTAGATGGTGCTACTTAAGTTGGAGTTCATGCGGGGTCAGAAAAGGTGGAAAAGTATCCGCGTCGGACTGTCGCCGATACCTTATTGACCGGGCAGCGTGCCGAGAGAACTGTCTAAGCGTGGATAACATTGGCAAATTCCCGAACTAATGTAGAATTGATGACTGGAATACCTGCCTATGCTATTTGAAAAGTGTGAAGACACAAACAAGAAGAAAAATAAATCCGATTTCACGAATGCAATCAAGGCACAGACTAGCAGCAGTCCGATTTCCTATTAGGAACTGCTCATGTTGGCTGAAGGTGTCATACAGGCGATAGGTACCTAAATTACCTAGATCCCTGGTTCAATATCCAATTTACGTAGCAGAATTGATCGTTCTTAGTGCTGCAGTATGTGTTAGCTGACAACCTCCCCACCCATTCGAGGGTTTCAAGTACCTCAATGTCCTCCCATTTCTCCCAGCCACGACCACGAACTTCGGCGAGTTCATCCATGGAAATCTGTTTACCGGTGGTGAAGTATCCGGCATTGATCTTGGCATCAATCTCGACTCGGGAGTCACTGGGGATCATTTCATCGGGAATGGGAATACGCTCGAGGATCTTGATCCCGGAATCCACAATGGCATCATGCTTCATGTTGGACATGGACAGCATGCGGTCGATTTTCTTGACACCGAGCCAATGAAGAATATCCGGCATCAGCGCTTGGAATCGCATCTGGAAGATAATGAGTTAGAACATGGTCTCAGCCGGAAAAGAGGGAAATTCTTGTGCATACATCCCGCACTCCGGCGATATTCTCAGTTCTCGTGAAGTACTTATCCGCAGTATCTCCGCCTCGTTTCCGGGCGTTATAGACGAGGTACTTGATCACCTCACCGAGGGCACGGCCTTCTTTACGGAAGTAGATGACCACGCCACTTCCACCATTCTGTGCTTCGCGGATCGCTTCACGGATACCAAAGGCCAAGTATGGTCGACAAGTGCAGATATCCGACTGGAACACATCGCTACCGTTGCACTCATCGTGAATGCGAAGTGCCAGCTTGACATTCTCATCGGCCACTCGCTCGGGGGGTCCAAAGATATAAACGGTAAGACCACCAATCGGCGGAAGGAATACCTTCAAGTCGGGACGGGTGATCAATTCAGGATAGCTGCCACCTGTGTGCTCAAACAAGGTACGACGAAGGGTGCCTTCATCAACGCCGAATCGCTCGGCCACGCCAGGCAAATACCAGACCGGCTCTACTGCAACCTTCGTCACTCGTACCTCGCCGGACGAGTCGACCACAATAGAGCCGTCCACCTCGAGCTGTCCATCACGTACATTGTCCGCAATTTCCGCCAGCTTCATGTTAGCTCGTGTAACTGCCATTGTGGGCCGAATGTCCCAGCCCGCCTCCAGCTCTTCCTTATACTGGTTGACAATATCATGACCATACGGGTCCATTGACACGATCTTAGTCTTGTCTGCCCACGCCTTTTGCCAGGGGAAGTCAAAGGTCGGCTGACTGTTGCGCAGATCGGGGCGGAAGTCCACATCCAACTCGCCAGCAGCAACAGCCAGCGCGTTGTAAATGCTGTAGCTTCCGCCATGAGCCCCGATGGCATTGCGGCGCTTCACGAGGTTACCGCTGCGAGAGACCACTACGGGGCCACGAGATTTGGCATCTCCAGCACCCCATTCCAGAGGCACAGGGTCAATACCACTTTGACCAGGGTATGTTGTCAACTATTGCTAGTTAGCGTCTCAAGCTCCCAATAAAGTCCTCCAGGTAGTTCAGTCCTACGATGATATGCTTGCTGTAATGCGACTTGGGCGAGGTAGGAGGCGGCGGAGTTGGTTCCGGCATTTTGGCAATCAATTCAGATTCTAGCATTATGGAGGAAAAATGAAAAGAAGCCTTTGTTGGGCCTTGAAGAAGCTGGGTGAATGTTACAAGGGTCACACTGCAGGAGGGGACCGGCCATGTGACTTCCCCCGCACGTTATCAGCTTATCTGCTGCGTTGCAAAGCGGCGGTCACTGTTAGTCGCGTTGTTATCTGCACGCCGCAATCTCCCTGCAGTTTATCTTGGCCAAGAAGGGTATCGATGACGATGGATGCTACCTGTACGATGCAAGCTACGCAGGCAATGGACCCTGATTGTTGTTCTGGTCCCACCGCTATACAATCTCTCGGCTGCTATGGGGCGCCCGAGATGATCGACCCACACCCCGCTTAACTTCGGAGTTCTCGGCGTTCCGCCAGACTTGCCGGAGTGGTGAACGCCGAACAGGAATTGCCCAGCCAGTACTGCATTTTGCGTGGTAAGGACTGTTGTGGACTGAATTCTGCGATAGAGAGGGCATGTTAAACATCAAGATTCATCTTTACCACCACGTATGAGGTTTGTCACTATCCCAATGCTGATGATTGAGAGGCCCGATGCTAACCTTGCTACTAGTAGTGCGCGTCGTCGCAACGGCAAACCGGCCTCGTGCGAGCCCTGCCGACGCGACAAGGTGCGCTGCGACCATGCATTGCCCACATGTACTCGGTGCAAAGATCGCGGCATTTCCGCACGTTGTTTCTACCACCCAGCGCCCTTGACTCGAACTAGAACGAGGCAGATTTTCCCGCTGGCAGAAGGGGTCCCATTTGACCGTGCGGCCCTAAGCAGGTACGTCCCCACGTAGATCTAATCTGGAATGGTGGATTACCCGTCGGGAACCTCCGATATCTGCATAACCTATCTTTATTGCAAGATAGTGCAATGATACTAATCCCGGCCGTGGTTATCATTAGGAGTTCCCAGTCTGGTGGTGAAACGTCCTCTAATTCGAATCTACCAGCTACATCCAATGAGCACACATCGCCGCGAGAACTAGGATCAAGATCCAAACCGCTGCTTGCGGGATACTTTGGTCCTACAAGCTTTGTTTCTCCTCTGACTGACGATGTGGACCTTGTATCTGCTGGCCAGGGCTTGGACGTCGTTGAAGGTACACAGCGCGTCCTGCCACCATACTGGGTTCAGAAGATTTCGGAGATCTTGTTGACTCTGGGGGATTTCTCCGCGATAGAGTCCCTGCTACGCGAGTACTATGACCTGAGTCAGAGTGCCGCGATCCCTGCGCCATTCATCCTGAACAGCATTGGCCCTTTCAAGGCAATGTGTGAAGAATCTGCCCGTGTGAGGAATATCGAGGACTTGACTTCCTCAATCACCGTTCGTATTATTCAGAACACAGCAGAGATATTCGAAGTCGCGCCAACCATGGCTGGAAAATACTTCCATCAACTCTTCACGGGTCCGGCTATCCGGTTAGAAATGATTGGAGTCATCTGCTCCATTGCTGGTAGAGCGCGGTATCTGGGAATGGCTCGTGATAAGTTTGACAGTCAATCATCGCCTATCCAGTTTGCGCGAAAAATGCTGGCCGCTAGCGATGCGGCCATATACATTTGCAAGATTCTTACACCGCTGAATGATCTGACGATCTGGCTTGTGCATGAAAATCTTTTGCTTTCTGATTCGATCAATGGAGATTCCAGTGAGTGCACTGTCCTTGGATTTCATCGCCATGGTCGCTAAGCTATTAGGCCCTCATTGTTGGAGTCGACTGGGCGACCTATCGACAGATATCTTCGCACTGGGTCTGCACCGCGACGCGAAAAGCTCCGACCAGCTCCCAGAATTTCTACTCGAAGCACGCCGTAGGCAATTCGCGGCGGCCTATCAACTTGATAAAAGCATTGCCACATTTCTCGGACGACCTCCTCGGATGCCTTTGCGCTATTCTGATTGCCGAATGCCTCTCGACATTAGCGATGATGCGCTTGCGCCCGAAGATACGAATCTTCAATATTCTCCCACCGATCTGGATGCAAATAATTGGAATGTCCATGGTGTGTTTCAACGCTCTTCATGGATGAGAGTACGGTTCATTATCAGTATGTTCCGCGACGAGGTTTTGGAAGTCTCATTACAGAAGGTTACGCCACAAACGGCCCATCTACTAAAGTGAGCAAGCCTTATCTTGATATATGGCACAGAGACTAAAATTCTCTAGCGACATCTCTGACCGCTGTCATTTGGCGTGGGAGTCTTTACCTGTTCATTTGCGATATACACCACACTGCTGGGGGGACAAATACCCAGTAGCGGTGTGTCTTCTTTTAACTGTTTCCTATCTGGCATACTTATACAACGATTTCCTCATCCAGAGGCTACTGGCAGGGAAAAAGAACCCTAGAGGAAGCACAGCTTTGCTCTCCGTGAGTTCTGAAATATTATCCTCTGTTCTCACCATTGGAGCACAGAGAGAGCAGATGGTCGATATTCGACCTGATTTTACTTGGACAGTGGGTTCGCCCTTCACTATCACACCATCCTTTTCCAGAATGCTAAACTACTCATCGTTGCTTGTAGATTCTTCTCTACGGATTTCCAAGTGCCAGCCTCCTTATAAAAGCCCTCCAGCACCAAAAGCGGACCGGTGATCCGTTTCTCTACGAAGGCTCTCGATCAGCCCTACTTCGCAACTTGAGCGTCTTTATCTCCCACCTCGAGACCATTGTCCGACCAGACAACTCAAACTACGCACTATTTCAAAGAGCAAGTCAAGTGTTCTCCAAGATCATTGACGAAGTTCTCGAGCCCCAAGATACCATTGTGGATACCGAGATTAGCGATGCATCACTATTTGACTTTGATCAGATGATTCTCGTGGACGGCCTGGACTTGTTCAACACTATGGACTTTGGAGTTGCCTTCAATCAATGGCTATTCTGATTACGATCACATTTATCATGAATATTAATTGTATTATGGTACTAGCAGTCATAAGATCCAATGAGACACTATGCAAAGTCATGAAAATGAACAGTTGCTCGAAAGAAATCCTCGGGAGCACATTCCTCAAAAGAGGTATACAAAATGCATCAACAATATCCCTATTGCAATTCGTGACTTCTCTCTGTCTCATTCACGGAGACTATTTTAGCCCGAGTCTCGGCACTGAGCTCCGTTGCCCGATCCGTCTGAGGTACGACATGAACTGGCGGAGGAGAATATTCCTGACGAGGGTATCCCTGTTCGGGCGGAGGATAGGCAGCCATATGCGGCGCACCAGGGGTACTTGGAGGGGGAGGAGAGCCTGTAGGAGGATAATAAGGACCCTGTGGGTATGGCACCTGAGCCTGAGGAGGAGGCGCTGGCCCAGTGAACCCCAAAGCTTCAGCAGCGGGATCCCGACGGTTAAAGAACTTCTTCAACCACAATCCCACCTTCGCGCCACCAGACATAGACTTCCATCTCCCCGCGAGCCAAGCTTGTTGATCCGGCGTCTTGGCATCGTACTTCTTCACCGTGAGAAGGAGGAAGCAAGACAAGATCGGACTCAGGAATGCAAAGGCGTACGGCAATCCGCGGCGAACCTTTTGACCCACCATCGCGCGCCGGAAGATAATCCAACTTTCGATAAACCCGATGATGAGGAAGAACCCGAACCAGGAGAAGAAAATGGCTAGGACTAGGCCGACTGGTGAGATACCCCATGTATAATGGCATCCGTCGGAGCAGCAGTATCCGCCGGAGAAGGCCGAGCCGCCGATATACCAGGTGAACTCTTCACAGCCAGCGAGGCTTCCACTGCTGCTGCTGCCGCTGCTGGAAGAACCGCCGCTGTAGTAGTTTCCCACGCAAGAAGTAAATTGCGCCGGCTTGAACTGCGAGCTCACAGAAGCGAGAATGCTGCTCGGGACATCGCTGGGATTGAGCATCGCCATGGTATACGTGATCTGGTTGGTGATATACTGGAATGTCTCCGTGCTGATGACGACAGTAGTAGGAAGAATCAATTGTTCCGCGTAATAGTTCATGTAAACGGGGATAGCGGTCGTGAGTGTCGCGCTCGCGGTATAGGAGCATGATGCAGGCGCCGTGTATGTTACATCGACATAGTATTGGTAATAGTCGTTGCTAGTGCCGACTGGAACGCCAGCCGTAGGAGCGACGACGAGGTTGATGGCTGTTACATCGGAACTGTCGCCCTCGATTGTGGTGAAGGTGCTGATCACCGAGGGGTTGGTTGCAGTTGGAACAACGGGAATGAAGGAGGTCTCGACGATAGGTGTTTCCGTGAGATATGAACGGGTGAATCCGTCGACGACGGTTGTTTCAAATACTTCGACAAATTGCGTTCCAATCCATGGTGAGGCGTTGGACCCCGCGAATAGTAGCGAGGTCAATAGGGCGATCTCTGCGCCTATGAATAGCCTCATCCTCGTCGGATCCACTCTCGGTTGAGTGAAGAGGAACGGTGTTGTTTCCAGATATCAAAGGGCGAAAAGGAGTCAGAAGAAAAAAGAGACAAGCAAGGTTTGTCGGACGATCTCCTATTGTACATAAATCTTCCTCGTTTAGAGCCTCTGGTTGCGCTTTGCCCGATTAAGGGCCACGGCTGACGGTACGAGGCTAAGGGTCTGCCCAGAGACAAGTCAAGAATAGCGTGTGAAGGAAATTAGGTCTCAGAGCCCAAACCCATCAAAATAAGCGACCCTACTGGTTTGAGTGGATTTGATTGGCATATATTAAAGTAGACGCTATCCAAATCTAGGTAAGAGTCTCGTATTTTGGCCCTGAGGCTTGGTGGTTGAGGAGGTCTTGGCCCAAGCGCGGGTGAATACGAAATCGCCCAGCCTATGAAGCCACTACAGTTGTCACACGAATATGGAAATTTAGTTTTAGCTTCAAGGCCGTACCTAAGGTTCTTTGCTTGGGGCTAAGTTTGAATTCGCTAGACCCCGTGTGCTAGTCTCCGTGCCCGTCAGTCCAGGCCGCGAGAAGTGTGATTTTACCAAGACGGCCAGTGATCATCCATGGATATATCTCTATCAATATTCCACCATCTAATGATTAAGCCCATGTCCTTTGAGCTTTAATGAGCATAATGATTTTATGGTTTAAAAAGTCTTAGTTATGTCTTGAGCCTGCAACTTTGAAATGGAAAGTTTCGAGAGCCATGGTGACTTTTCAACCTTCGACCCAGCACTCTTTTTCAAATCCACCAGCCGATTTGCGCCAGACCTATTTGAGATTTGAACCCCTCTTTCTTCCTCAAAATCTTTTAGCATAGTAGATTTCATCAGGTAGCTGATTGCTAAGATCCATTGCACGGAAGATCTAACTTTGTTTGTAAATCGCAACTGTATGGGTTAAGCGCGACAGCCTTCACAAAAGACGGAAATTCTCAAGGAGGGTCGATAATAATAGTGAACGCTCAGGAAAATGGAAAATGAACTCTTCATTTGGTATCTATTATCTCTGCTTCAGAAAAGTCCACTAGATCATAAGCATAACGCAGTGGGGAAAAAGAGGATTCGTGGTCTTTCGTGTATGATCATAGCCAAAAAGCCCCAGCTGAGGACACACTCATCATCGATAGCTATCTAGATCATTGCGGTGTTCCCAGTGGCGGAACTCCAATTTCTTCATCACATCTTACTGGTTCTGGGCGAACTGGGCCTGGGCGCGAGAGTTCTTGATCGTCCGCTTGATGATCCGCTCGACCTCATCCCAATCGCTAGTATCAATGCGCTCAATCTGGCAGGTGAAGTGCTGCTGGATCTGGCGAAGCATGTCCCACTCCTCCCGGTTGGACACAAAGGAGATGGCAACACCGATACGGCCGAATCGACCGGTACGACCGATACGGTGGAGGTATGTTTGGTAGTCGGGCTCACGCTTGCGGTTAGGAGCAGAGATCTCCGGGATATCGTAGTTGACAACAAGGGACACGGTAGAAACGTCAATTCCACGGGCAAGGACGTTGGTAGTAATGAGAACCTTGGCCTCGCCATTGCGGAAGGCATCGATGACGGCATCACGCTGGGAGCCCTCAATACCACCAGTGAGGGAAGCAACCGTGTGTCCTTCGGCGGTCATGCGCTTTTCAATTTCAACCGCGGAAGCACGAGTCTGGTGAACATAACGTTAGTAAAAATACAAGGCATTGTCTGGATACAAAATACGAACCCGGACGAAGATGATGGATGAGCCAACAGTCAGCAAGCCATAGAGCTGGACGAGGTTGGTGTATTTCTCCTCATCGTTGCTGCAATCCATGTACAGTTGCTTGATACCCTCAACAGTCAACTCCTCGTGATGAAGAGTGATCTCGTTCGCATCCGGGGCAAACTTCGCAGCATAGCGGTGAACGTGGGCCGGGAACGTGGCGGAGAACAGGACGACTTGGATAGTGCGGGGAAGCATGGACTTGACACGGATACACTGATCTCCGAGACCCTGCTGGTCAAGCATGTTGTCGGCCTCGTCCAGAACCAGCACCTGGAGGCGAGTGGGGTTCAGGATGCGTCTCTTGATCATATCCTGTACGGTACCGGGAGTTCCAACAACGACGGAGGCGGTCATCCGGTTAGGCCGAGCGGAAGCATCGGCGGGAACTGCAGTTCCAATGCTGAGGCCGTCAAGGAATTGACCCATTGAGTGCACGACACCGACAATCTGACGAGCCAGCTCACGGGTTGGAGCGAGGATCAGGGCTTGGGGAGTAGCCCGCATTTCTTCTGTGGAAAGGTCGACACGGCTCAGAACGTTCAGGACGAAGGCGGCAGTCTTTCCAGTTCCGGACTGGGACTGTCCCACAAGGTTCTTGGGGGGATTGTGCATCAACAGAGGGAGCGCACGCTCTTGCACTTTGGAAGGCTTGCGGAAGTTCATTGCGGAGAGACCCTTGAGGATCCGGGGGTCACTGGCCAGATTATATTGTCAGACATAAATCCGTATTTCGGGTTGGTGAAGTACTAACAGTCCAAGGTCCTCGAAGCTCTTGACGGAGAACAAGGGGTTGTTGGGGTCCGCCTGCAGGTCGCTAAGCTTGACCTCGACCTGGTAGTCGGGCTCCTGGAGGGACGATCCCTGGAGGGCAGTTCCGGCGCCATCATCGGTCTGCTTCTCGGGGGTTTCTGTGTTGCGATAAAGCATCAAGCGTCAGTGTACTGTTAGAGCCGAATTCTGGGGCGGTTTGGACGCATCTAAGCAAAAGGTCTCCAGGCAATCACGTAGGCTATATTTCGCGTCTCATTACGGTGTGATGCCGCGTGATCCATGAAATGAAACCAACTGCCATGTGCCCAATGAAAGATTCTTTCGCAGAAATGGGTCGTGCAGATTGTAGAGAATGCGCAGCAACTGAGGATTTGAGCTCGTACCAGTGGTTGTGGTGGGCTGAGAAGCCTCATCGGGCTTGGTGATGCGGTCGGCCAGAGAGCTGCCGGTCTCGTTGTTCTCAGCGGACATTCTGTGAGGTCGAGGAAAGGATAGTCGAGATATTCAAGAAGTAAAGTTGGAAATTAGAGGAAGTAGAGTTAGAGAGGCGAGTTGCTGAGTAGTGGAAGCAGCCGAGAGGTAGAGGGGCGTCGCGGGGTAGTTGAGGAAGGAAGAGGGATTGAGGTTCGAAGGCGAGGGAAGTGAGTTTAAAAGGAAGAGAGAAGGCTGTAGGTGGAAGAAGGCAGCAGCTCGAGATGAGAGGTAGCAATCCAATCACCAAAAGGGGAAGCCTGTGAGGAGAGGAATGAGATATTCAGTAGGAGTTGAGAGTTGCGGCCGCAAAAACAGCAGAAATGACGCTGGCCGATGAGGCGGATACCGGACTAGTCCTATTTTGGAAAGGCTGGAAACTGTATGGTATTGGTCAGGAAGCGTTGCCTGTGGTGTCACCTATCCGCAACGCAACGTGGACGTAAGGTATTGTCACAGGCACCAGTGATGCTCCCCGCCTTCTCCCCAACTTGGGCGTTGCGATCATCGTTCTTCTGTCCGAATTGGCTTCTATACTCGAACGAGTAGTCGCGCAACTTGTTTTCCCCGTCAAAATTCTACGGAGTGGGCTACTTGAGCCAGGCTACTCATCTCAGGCGACAATTCGTTCTCAGAATTTGAGATTCTATCGTTAGCTCATGCGTGATTTGGTTGCGACCTCACTACGGCCATGGCGGCAGCTGACATTGCTCCCCAGTTTGGAGCGGAGCTAAAGGTAAGTCGCACTCATGATATGGTTGAGATGATCTCTAAGTTGACCTCATATCTGGGAATAGGACAACTTCAAACCAGTCAATGCGTGGGTACGTTGCCCGCATCCACTCCCTTCCCCGCAAAGAAGCGTCATCATGCCTCGTGCCCGAGTCCAAAGTTAATGTATTTGCGTCGCACAGGTATCAAACGGCATATCGTGGCTAGACGAGATTCAACAATTCTATCGCGAGCGAAGCGCCATCGAAAAAGAATATGCGGCGAAGTTGTCAGCCCTGTGCAAGAAATACCATGACCGCAAATCCAAGAAGATCAGCTCTTTGAGTGTCGGCGACACCCCTTCCTTGACTCCCGGGTCCCTCGAAAGTGCTTCATTGACGACGTGGACAACCCAATTGAATGCCGTCGAATCCCATGCTGCGGAGCGAGACAAGTTTGCCACGGAATTGGTCGGACATGTGGCAGAACCGCTGAAACATGCCGCTGCTCAATTTGAGGAGATCCGCAAGTGTCATGCTGACTATCATACTAAACTGGAAAAGGAACGTGATGCTTCTTATGGCGAATTGAAGAAGGCCAAGGGTAAATATGACGGTGCATGCCAGGAGGTTGAATCTCGACGGAAGAAAACGGAATCATCCTTCGACCATGGCAAAGCCAAGGCTCAAACCGCATATCAACAACAGATTCTCGAGATGAATAACTATAAGGTACTCCATTTCCGAGAGATAAGAAGGCTGTATCACTGATTAATCTTTCGCGCAGAACCTCTATCTTATCAGCATCAACGTCACAAATAAGCTCAAGGAGAAATTCTACCATGAATACGTTCCTGAGGTCTTGGATGTAAGTTTGAACTATATACCTGTGTCATTCTTAGTTTATTTGAATAATTTTAACTCTTTGAATAGGGTTTGCAAGACCTCAACGAAACACGAGTCAGAAGACTAAATGCATTGTGGTCCCTTGCTGCGGAACTCGAGAAGTCCTCCCTAACAAACTGCCTCAACCATTCCACCAATCTTCTGACCGAGATCCCTCGCAATAATCCTCGACTTGACTCCATGATGTTCCTCCAGCACAACATCTCTCAATCACAGGAGCCTGCGAACATGGGCTTCGAGCCTTGTGCGGTGTGGCACGATGATGCATCCATCATTATTGACGAGTCAGCTAAGGTATTCTTACGCAATGTACTTGGAAAGAGCAAGACACAGGTACGCGAATTGCGGGTGGAGGCGGAGAAGAAGAGACGGGAGGTAGAAAACGGCAAAAAGACGCGCGAGGGCATTCAGCAAGGCAAAGACAAGCGCAATGAAGTTGATGTCGTGCGAGGCATTTTCTATCTGCAGGAAGCTCTGCATGAGGTGGAACGCAAGTGGGTCACTGCGGAGGTGGAAACATCCACTATCATATCTGTGGCAGGAGACTTGTCTCTAGGGGCCAAGAACCATAATTTCCGATCGCAAACCTTTAAAATTCCCACGAACTGTGATCTCTGTGGTGAGCGCATCTGGGGTCTTTCTGCCAAGGGCTTTGACTGCCGGGACTGTGGCTATACCTGCCACAGCAAATGTCAGATGAAGGTGCCGGCCGAGTGCCCTGGCGAGCAAACGAAGGAAGACAAGAAGAAACTCAAGGTCCAGCGACAGGAGCAAGCTGGGTCCGTGCCGGCCGTCGATGGTGATTCCGCTACAGCATCCAGTGCCGGGCCATCTCTTACCCGCCAGAATACCATGAATTCGCTCAGCTCGGGATACGCTGCCAGCACCGCGCGGTCAGTTTCAGTCACCAACGTAGCGGCACACGCTACTCCCGAAAGCCCGGCAGAAGCTGCTTCTGCCCCTGTGGCAGACACCAAGTCCGCTGTAGGTAAACGGCACAGAGTCTTGGCTCCACCTCCAACTACATACGTGAGCGCGCCTCCTATCGCCGAGTCCACGTCTGCTCCAAGATCACAGGAGCCGCGGGGTAAGATGGTTTACGCATTCCAAGCGACTGGAGCCGATGAGGTGACAGTCCAAGAAGGGGATAGTGTAGTCATCGTCGAGCCGGATGGTGAGTGTATTTCTCCTTTTCACCGTACTTGTGGTGGCCCTACTAACCTCCTTACAGACGGATCTGGCTGGATGCGTGTCCGCGTGGGCTCCCAAGAGGGTCTCGTTCCATCATCGTACGTTGAGGCTGCGCCCGCGCCATCGCCCGCGCCATCGGCAAGCCCAGCATTCACCGACCGACCGGGCTCAATATACTCGAACTCGTCTGCCTCATTGGCAGGGAGTGCGGCGCCTAAACGCGTGGGCCCGGCAGTGGCGCCCCGCCGCGGCGCCAAGAAAGTTCAATATGTCGAAGCCTTGTACGAGTATGAGGCGCGCAGTGATGCAGAGTGGTCGATGGCGGAGGGCGATCGATTTGTTCTTGTGACTCGTGATAGTGGCGATGGGTGGGCAGACGTGGAGCGTGGTGGAGTCACTAAGAGTGTTCCTGCAAACTACATCCAGGAGGTGTAGACCAGATCTCGTGATTTGTATAGAATAACCCGCAATACAGCACGTTCCACGATGGTGATTTTCGGGGGATGCCAATTATGCGGGCCTTTTTACCTTTTTATTTTTGTCTTTTTCATGGCGTTCTTGCGGGCCCTCCAGCGTGATTTGCATCATCAGCAAGGGGATGTTAGTGGTTTGCAATGCATATCTGTGGACATACTGTTGGACTTTGGTCTTTCGAGCGCAATTCAGTCGGTAGTGGATTTGATATGTTTTGCCAATGGTGATGCTATATGACACTCCCAGCATGGACCCTTCAATTCAAGCCCATTCTAACATAGAATGTAAACAAGAAATGGACACGCCTGCTCATCTTAATCTCACCAGCTAACATTTTCCAGAAGAATCCTCTCAATTTGGACATCACCCGCTAAAAACATTCCCAATCATAATCATCAGTCATAACATGGACTGCCACATCGGCAGGACAGCCAATGTTATTGGGACACAGCAGGGTAACCTGTGTCTAAATGCTCGAATCCCGTCTCTGGCGACCACATATACCTTGACCAATCCTCCACATGGAAAACCTCATCCGTCAAACCCACATCCATATCATCCAGATACTCCAAAGCTCCCTCGTCAAGTGTCAGCGCCGGATCCAGCGGGAAATCAAATGGATTAACACCGTCCAACGGACTGATCAAGGGCACATTCTGAACCAGGCCAGGCCCGGACGAAGACGAGGATGCTGGAGCGAGGGAATACATGGGGTCAAACATATCTCCGCATACCACCGGATCCAGCGTCAAATTTTCCAGTCCCGAGCGTGAAATACTCTGGCTAGATCCCGCGCGACTAACCGCGGCCGAGACCGAAAGCCCCGCCATTGAAGATGTAGAAGGATGGGCAAAACTGCCGCCACAAGACTCATTACCCGAACCCTCCGAACCCGACCACTCCCCCACACTACCACGGACCTTAGTGCGGCGCGAAGAAGATTGCGAACCGCGAACGGGGGTCTGAGACGACGACACAGAAGCCGCAGAAGTCGACCCGGAGCGCGAGACACGCTCCGACGGCGAGCCGGGCGTATCTTTGGCGCTACTGGCACTGCCCGAGGGTCGAGGCGCGATGGGGAGGAAGCCGTTGGAGGTATTATGGCGAGGGTATAATCTGGCGTGGGTTGCTTTCTAAGAACCAAGAAGGAACATCAGTACCATGCCGTCTCGCATCACTTCTTCGCGTTGGTTCGAAGATCTGCCTTCCTGTGGTGGAAACGGCTGGCTTTCTTGTGTGTGTGTGTGTAGTTGCGTTACTTTTGATGATGGAGATTTGAGCTCCGCTTCGCGCTTGAGTCGCGCGTGTTCTGTGGGGGCCTCGCAGGGCGTGGCGTTACAGATTGAGCAGGTTGCGAAGGGGCGGCCTTTGCGCTTGATGCGGATCAACGGTCGATCTGGTGAGTTTTGTGGTTTGTTAGTTAGGAGAGTTTGAGGTTTTTCTTTTTGATATGCCCGGTGGCGTTGTGGTAGCGGAATGGAAAGTATATGGAGGATAGAGTCATAGATTCTGGAATATGGTGTGTGGGGGGAAAATTATGAGAAAATTGAACACTCACCATGATGTTTGCAACTGGTTACTCGGTGACCTCGAATGCAAGCTTCGCAAGCCCACTTCTGACCGTCGATGAGCATCCCTCGATAAGATGAAAAGAAGCAAGCATTTGTGAGGAAGGGCTGATGAGCCTTTATACATTCGACCGTCGCAATTGATCGGCTAGACCCGCCGTGAATTTTTTTTTTCTTTTTTTTTTTTTTTTCTAAAATTCTGATTATCGGATTTCCGTTTCCCATTATTGTTTTTTTACTTCATATGATTATGGTTTTTCTGGGAGGGGGGAAAGGTAGGATTGAGGAGGGGCCGTTTATGCGAGAGGGAGCTATGACATACACAACCACACTAACTAAGATCAGTGCGTGGAAGGTGGACTATGTACCTATTCGGTAGTGACTGGATTATTGTCTCCAATTTCTGGCGGACCTCGCGCCGAGTGGTTCCTGTTGTGTCCAGCAAAATCCATCCCGGCTCTAGGTTGATTTGATTCGAGGCCACAGCCACAGGATCGACCTGGATGTGGGACTGGCGTGTGCATTCGGAGGGTTCTGTACGCATAAAGTACTGTTTTGGTGGATGTTGACCATGGGAGCTTGGACCAGACATACTTTTTGGTGGCTTGCACTTGCGGTACTTCTGTCACTCTTCTTATTATTGCATGGGAGATGTGGATCATAGCCGAGCACAGAGCAGGTAGCTCGTGGCTCTTGGAACTATGACTTACAGGAGGTCGTTATTCCAGTTCCTCTATAACTACTCTACACTCTAGGGCTATAAGTAAACGATCCTAGATGAATTCTACGTGTTGGATAGGACGTTTTGGCTTTAGGGGAACCAGTTTTTTTTTTTGGTCTTGATTTGCTTAGTCTTATGATCTTATCCGCTCTGGTTGCAACACCGTGAGGGATTTTTCTCACACCTCGGCTGCCTGGAGATTGGAACAGTTCAAATGTTCCCGCGCCAACAACGCAGTCTGATCACGACCAGAGTGGAAATTGAAACGACCGGGAAACCCCCCTCCTCCCTAGGACCTTCATTACCTAGAGTATCAAATGATAGGGGCTGGCTTATTATTATTACATAGTCGATAGGCCTTTTGTTCGGTGCCGCTGACTCCCCCGGGCTGCCAGATCGGTGCTAGATCTTAGCTACAGATAATGCCTCATACATATCCCGTGCAGCGGTTCGGGGAATCGGGATGGCTCAGTTTGTTGTACCGAGGTGGGACTTGGAACAATGAAGTGTTTCTAGTCTCTGTATTAACCAAAGTCTCTAGGTGGCTATTTAGTACCTACCCAGAGGTCCAGGAAGGGATTGAGCTCACTGACCATCATTTCACTATTTTCTATACACTGTAGCTAGCAGTTTGTCGGCAGACAATAAAGTCGCTCCATCAAGTCAGGGCTAATAGATCAAGTCAACGATGTAGCTATTAGTGCCTGTTCATGATCCCACGCGTTGACTAGCTTGTTGCCAACAACAATTTTTTTTTCTTGCATGAGCCCTGGTCAGCCATATCGGGCTCAATGCAAATGGAGGTGGCTGTGCTGTAGCTTCGCTTAAGTGGCGTCGCACTGGTCTGTCTCAAACGGGATTTTTTGCAACAGGCGCAGTAGCCTCAAGATTTCGATCCGGAGCATTTCTCGTGTTTCACAAGCTCTAAGGTTCCTGCCTCGAGACTTGTGTTTTACATATGGAAGTCGATAATTGTTCTGAAACTTCTCGGTTAACCTCTCCGCGGCGTCCCTATAGATTAGGAAGACAACCAAGAGAAAATGGGCTCTAAATCGAAAGAACACAATGGATTAATTTCAAGGCAAAATTAAAGAATATTAAGCTCTTGCACACCGATCAGAATGCCCTGAAAATCGCCAGACGTGTACCGTTGGACCTGCCAACCTGGAAATTTGGGCGGATCTCCACCCGCCTCTAGTATGCGCTATTTTGTATACCTGAGGCATTTTTCATTTCCAATTGTTCGGCTTCAGGTGAAAAAGATTTCCTCTCACCGTACTTCCTTTGTACCAAAGGATGCGACCGACTTTTTGGTACTGTGCCTGTTGGACTGTTCAATCCACTTACCCAAATGACACAAACCAAGCTGAAGATCATCTTGTCATGGTGAGGGGAGAAAAGGAGAGGGGGCAAACAGCCAGCCGCACCGAAATGTGGACTGTTCCCTACCCGTGCCATTCATGCTGCGATAGCCATCGTACCTCGTTCGGTTGACGTGGTAGATGGGGTATTCTCAACGCCCCCGGAATTACTCCTCCTTTTCAATACATATTTTCCTTTTGTCACTTCTCCCGTTCATGGGGCGACAACTTCCTAGGACAACATCATCATCCCGTGAAACCAAGAGAATGAACTTGTGCCAGAATCGCCATGGCGGTGCCCTGATTTGAACCTTCTAAAGTCTTAGCATGCCATCTCCAACTTGATATCCTGGAGAATCTCCACGATGCATGAGAAGAATACCCGACAATGCCAATACAACAAAATCCCGATCTCGGAATTTTCCCCATCGCTCATCAGAAAAAGGCAGGCTGCCAACGTCAAGCCGAATGATGCTGATCAACTATGGCCGATAAAGGGCGGTTGTTATTAAAAAGCAAATTAATACTCCATCCTTCATCCTCGGTATCGATTCTGTTTCTGGCGACGAGAATGGGCCGAGAATGAGCAACAAGGCGGCGCACCACGTCGAATTTAAGTCTCGAGTCTGGCCCAAGGCCAGCTCGGCATCTCAATGATCCTCCTGGCACAGACTCGATCTTGTTCGCCAAGATATATTGCGCAACATCCCAGACCCTACCGTCGACCTAGTGCGACATGCCGGATGGCTGGCTGCCAATATTCCCGCGCTCTGTTTGTGGCTGACCGCCACGACAGGGTTTTCTCCTGAAGGGCCGAACCTTCGTCTCCCGCAGCGGAGAGCGGCTTTGATATCGCGTATCTTCAACAGGCCGTACCCGCAAAAAGCAACTAGAAAATGTCCGAGGCACCTTATTCCGATTTTCTCAGCCAAGATTCGCTTGAGTACCTAGCCTCACAACGCTCGGGCCATCATTGATCGTCGGTGAGCGACTGATCCGAGCAAGGCTTCGAAATCTAGCCATGAATATCTGGATATTGCTCCCAACTCTGGGTCTGATGCATACGAGGCCTTGAATCAACCTTGAAACCGTGACGAACGATTAAAGATAGGCCATTCCTTGTGCCAGCACATTGATATCTGAGCCCAAGCACATAGACTTCAGTGCGGAAGACCCGATCGAGAGTGAGAGGCATCATTGATCGGTAACACCTTTTTCTTGAGTTATTCACAGGCCATTCAGCCCCTTCTCGTTCGGTTTTCTTCAGATCGTGGCATGGATAGGTGGCTCGGTCTAAATATAATCTTCAATTCCCAATATATTTTGCTTTAGTCCCCGCTACGTGCATTCTTGCTGGTGCTGCAATGGAGATCATTTTTTCTTTCTGTTCTGATTGTTACCCAACCCCCCAATTCAGACAAATGTTCCAGTCTTCGAAGGAGAACATAATTTCATGACGCAGAACATGGCCGGCTCCCAACGAAAATTCACAAGGCGGCCGGCGGTTCATTTGTGTAGCAATCATTCCTCGATTAGGAATCAAGCAGACCATAGCCAGGAATTTGGCCCCCAGCTTCCAGAATCTACAGCCACATTGATATTTTGAGCATGTGTGTAAAGCTTTCTAGACAAGGTGCGCATACGAAAGGGAATATTGGGTTGACTCGGTTAATGACATTGATCTCGGTCCAAATCATACGTTGTCCATTTAGCACATAAAAGGCAAAGCTTTCACTACCTGGAAAAGCTAAAAATTTGGAGTATCCACAGGTGACTGAATCCACTGCTTTGTGTGAGGATCAAGAGACTTCTCTTGCGCCTCCTTCCATTCTCGAGCCACCATCTCCGCACGCTCCTTGGACCTGGGGGTGATACGAGCAGGGAACTCCTCAGGCATACAAACAAATCCTTGCGTCAGTCGGTCAGGATCTGGGATAATTGGCTTGCCTTGATCATCGAGTGCCGGCTCAATATTAAATGCCCACAAGATGCGCGACATACCGAGGAACAAACTTCGCTCAGCAACGTGGATGCCAGGACAGATACGACGGCCTGCTCCAAAAGTGAATGTGTCTCGCTTGGAAGGGTCAGGGTTGGCCGCCGCATCTCCCAGGCTCTGGCGGTCATTTTCATACCGTTCGGGATTGAAGGCGCGCGGATTTGGGTGTCGCTTCGGGTCCATGTGAATACTCCACACGTTATTCATAACTCCCGCGCCTTTGGGGATGAAATAGCCTTTGTATTCATCATCTTGTGTCACGGCATGCGGCACGGCGCCCAAGATGGTAGTTGGCATCCATCGAAGTGACTCTTTCATGCAGCCTCGGATGTACTGCAGATCAGCCAAATCTTCCATGACAGGGAGACGGTCTGGCCCGATGACTCTGTCGATCTCAGCCTGGGCTTTCCTTTGGACATCGGGGAATAGCAGCATGGCCTGCATAAATCCATAAAGCGTGCTTGACGTTGTATCAGAGCCGGCCTCTAGTAGTGTCCCGGAGATATAGGCTGCCTGGTCATCGCTAAATCCATCGCGCTTCTGTGCCTCGTACATGCCTGCACAAAAGCAGGGATTGATGGTATTCTCCTGGGTTTGCTTCTTTGCCTTGAGCCAGTGGCCTCGATACAGGGCTTTCTCGTGCTTGTGAAGCTCTTTTGCCTTCTTTTGAGTCGGCAGAAGGAAATCGGGCAACTGGCGCAAGAAGGGGAAGAAATCAATGAGCGCAGCCGCGCCCGTCTGATTGATGGTGGCAAATTCAGAGAAGCCGTCAAATAGTTGCATCATCTTCTCATCTTCGTATGTGGGTGTTCTCCATCCAAACACCATAGTAGTTGTAAGTGCATTGGAGTAGCGACGGATATGTTTAAGGAAGTCTTGGGGCTGTGTCAGGAACTCATGGAGCATTTGACTGTTTTCCAACATCTGATAGGTGACATATTTCTTTGAAGTCGTCACGTTGAGAAGACTGTGTACCATCTTGCGGAACTTTCAATCTGTTAATGATTGGACTTGAAGGTGAAATCGCAGGATTGTAAAACTTACGGCACGCCAAGTAGGCCCATATCCCTGTTGGTGGATAGCTCATTAGAAACATGCAATTATATCGGCGGGCGTCAGTCAGGACGTACCATCATCAATAATCTAAGGTCACCACTGCACAAAGTCTGCCCGATATACATCTCCTGTCGATGGGAGTAGATGTTGCTCCGCTTGTCGAGCAGTTCCTTCACAGCCTCGTCGCTTGAAAGCACGATAAGACACTTTGTACCCAGCATCAGACTGTAAATAGGACCGTATTCACGAGCCCATTTCTCAAATTGAAGATGAACATCTTGTGAGGGCATCTAGTAATTTGATGCTAGTATCGAAAGAAATTGTTGGATGTTAGGCATATTGGGGACTCACTTGATGGATATTTCCCAAAATTGGAAGTGTAGGAGGCCCTGGTGGGTAGTTCTTAGGTCGACGACCAATCGACAAAATGCGTGAGATGATCACAACAGCGATAGCTGCTCCAACAATTGACGTTATCGCCAGCATGATGAGAAGTTTGTGACAAATCACAAAAATTCAAAATCCAAGTTGCCTTCACCCTAGTATGTATTTCCACTAGGTGGACAGAAGGTCGGCTTGATATTTTTAGTATGGGAAACAGCAGTGATTTATAGAAAGATAGGAAACATGACTGACTGCCATTTTCTATGGGCGGTGCCATCATGGTTGCACACATGTTCAAGCCATCGTGTGGCGGAGGTAGTGTGGGAGAGAGTTGGGGGTGCGGATGTGGAGGCGGGGGAACGCGGATCTGTGGGGGTTTGGATGGACTCCTGACCATGAAAATCCTCACCCATTCATCGTGAATGGCCAGGATCAGCTATTTGCCGATTGGATAGTCGGAGATTAAGGGATGGGATCCCTGTGGCTGATCAAGATTCTTGGTCCCCATGAAAACAGCGTAAAATTCCCGAGGCAGTAATCCAGTGAACGTTACGTGATTTGACTCTGCAAAAGATCAGTTTGTCTCGAAAATGAATCCTGATGAAAATATTTTTGAACTTGCACATTGACTGGCGCGTACTTGACGAATCTTCCTAGTGTTGTCTTGAGATAGTGACCCCATGGTGATGCTTGAAAAATGAAAATGCTTTAACGCCAAATAGATGGTCATTATACAGACTCAAGAACAGGCTTATTGTCATTAAATCCCTTGCATTCTAATATCTCACAGCTGAAATGTTTGAAAGCCAACGATCAGGTTATTGACCTGGCGCATACTAGTCTGATCATATTTATTCAGGATTGGATCCAATGCACCATCGTCGAGAGGAGCAAGATCATTTCCTTGGGGTAAATCTCCCAATAGCCCGAGACGCTCTGTCATTAAACTTCCCAACAGCCAAAATTCAGGACAGTATCGACAAAACCCAACTCTCTTCCACATATCTTGAGGCTGGATGCTGTTATCATCGATACTAACGTGCGGAGTTACCCCGGTTGATGATGTTGAGGCAAAAAGCTGCCACGAATCGCACCAGTTCTGTAGGGTGTTGCGTATTGGTGTCAAATTCTGGGAGCTGCTGACTGAGCTACGGTACTGAAAGATTTGAGAATGAATAGCTAGAGGGTCTCAGTATCAGTACGTGATTATATTCAATGCCTGACCTTTCACCAAAGACTTACCAGATGTAAGCGCGAAGAGATTCAAGGGCCCCGATGCGGCAATTATCTGGCGCATACTTGGTGAGAATGTGTCTTTCGCAAGTGCTTCAAATGCACCGCGGAAAGAGAGACTCCAGTAGGCATTCCCACAAGGAAGATGTGTCTGGATTTCCCGATGGCATTCATCGGCAGTCAATGCTTGGAAGCAGCTCTCTGGTGTTGCAAGGTGCATCCTCATCTCCTTTATTACCATTCGAGGAGGAAGATTATTGAAAATGACGAAGGCAGTATCGAGAAGGAATATCCACGTGAAAATCCTGTTCAGAGTTAGCTCCAGAGGGGCGTGCGGGTTACTTTGGTATCCGAACCTGATCAGTTCTTCGCGAGTCGCATATTCCTTCCATTCAAACTCATGTCGGCCCATTTCAGCGAAGTTCAAATGTGTTGCTGTTGTGATTCCAATGTCTCGGGCCGTCTATGAACCAATGAGTAAAATTTTGATAGCACAGGCGGATTGAGAACTCACAGATACCAAAGTCGCGAACCTGTTCCGGCGAATTCGACTTTTGCTCGAATCTGTGCCTTCCCAGTTCTGGTAAAGGCAAACAATATACGCTGCCTGTAGAACTTGCACCTTTCGTCGATGTATAGACATGTTGTTAGAAGCGGAGTAAATCGCGTCACTGTTAAAGTCATCGTCTATGAAGACTATCTCCTCAACACAATTGAACCACGTTCGGGCATCCTCGTTATCTGGCATGTCAGGTGAGACACACGCTCCTATACCGTGGTTAGCTTCTGACTTTCAATTAGGAAGAAGTGCCCTTCCATACCGATAGTGGCCATGGCAGCCACAAGGGCAGGCTTTGCTGATATTGGATCAAAACTAGGTCGATGAATAAAATTCACATTCGGATGCCAAATCGCCCAGTAGAATCCAAGAAACCGTCGCAGATTTGCCGGCGAAAAGAACTGTAAACACGCATTCTTAAGTGCTGATGACCAATCTAGTGTCACCGCACTATTCCTCGGCTTAATAGTGACGACCTCCTCGATGAGCAGAAGTATCTCATGCGTTTTCAAAGAAAGTGGGTCACAAAGCCAGTTTATTGGGATGCAGTCAATAGTACTGGCGTCGCTTAGGTTGTCCAGTAGCGGAGGTGAATCCAAGCCTAGTGTCGTAGGATTGGTTGACGCATACGGTTGTCCAATTTCTTGACGGCTCTCAACCTCTAATTGGGCAGCGACATTCTCACGTTGTTCTTGAGTCCCACAGTCAAAGCTCAGGACTAGTCCTGTGTTACTGGTGAACCGGTCGAGAAAGCGCAGTGATTGGCTCCTGCCTGTATCCAAGAGAGGGTTATCTCGAAGGACTTGGCTTTCTGACGCCAGGAGAAGGTAATCTTGCCATGTCGGGCTAGTAGACTCAAAGAAGGGTCGACTATACAGATTATCAAGCGGACTCGTCCCGAAAGCTCCGTTGCTCTGTTGGGTCCAGGGTAACTGTATCGAAGCATCCGGTTCGATCGTTGGATCCATTAACATGGATGAAACTCCGCTCTGTCCAACGGAGTTACCGGCAGAGCCATCACTACTATGGGAAATAGCTTGACTGAGCCGCTGTTCCGGTTCTGGGGCAGTTGAATAGAAACATGCAACGCCCTTCTTTGAACAGTTTTGACATGGCTGATGGGCACTGCACGCCTTTTTCTGCCGGACACAACGGTCGCAAGCGCGCCGACGACCACCGGATCTGGAGCTCCCACCATCACAGGTTCGAAGGTGGCGTTTTAGAACATCTGCTCGCTGAAATGAACCATCACATGATTCGCAACGATATGGGCGCTCTGATGTATGAGAGCTGGTATGCCGGAAAAGATGTTCGCGGCGCTTGTAGCGTTTCAAGCAGACTCGACATTGATACCTCGCCGGAAGCGAAGTCGTATCTTGCTCCGACCTTAGCGAAGGGGATAAGGCCTCTGACGCCATTGTGTCTGCTGCGATAATCGAGGTTTGGAGGTTGGCAAAATCCCGGGGCCCCGGTGTCCCGAGAGTCGGTGAAATGCGGGGGGCCGACAATAATAAAGTTCGCCAGATGCGCTGCGTTCCGGACAGACGGAAACCAGTTTCGGTACTTGGCCATTTTCACTATGTAATCGCCCAGGACCTGATTGGCACGGAAAATGAAGGCTGAATATACCTCTATAGGAAAGACGGCGACCAGAAACTATCCGTTTGCTTCCTGATCAGAAAATTTTTCTACGAATAAGGCCTTCTAAAATTCTGTACATTATTCATCACTCGTTATTATTTTATTATTTCATGTGGCTTCATACAGACACATGCTCGTAGCAGCATAGAGGAGACATTTCAAGATCATGGATACCATGACATACCGGTTCCCAGTAGATGGGCCACTCAGAAAAAGGACCCTCACATGATCAAAGTCGGAGCAAGCTTGGCAAGATTTTGAGTCCATCGACCAGAAGCTTGCTGTGACCAAATCGCAGGCAGTGACTGAATTCCTGCGGATATATTATGGAATTTAGTCTTTGCAAAGACCCGGTTCATTCGATCAACGAAAAACCGGCGGTGTTCTGGATCAGTGCTATCCGCAGCGGCAATGAAGCAGACCCATACAAGAGCATGGGATCCCATTTGCTCAGGATCAATCTGAGAAACGAGTTGTTTGAGCTCTTCCAAAAGGCCCCACTGGTCCTGATTTGAAGTTACTCGTCCAAGATATATTTGTGAAGCTTTGATGAAAGCCATTCGAGATATGTGGAGGAGCTTATGGTGTTCAGAATCTGACGGGAGATCATAGTATGTCCAATCCAGGTAGTGGTCCAGCGGTAAGCGCAGAGCTTGAACACCATGAGCCTCTCCTAACATCGGCTGACCCAAGAATTCAAACCTAGAATAGAAGTGTGAGAAAGGTAGAGAGATAGATCAAATAGTATGAGCTCACATATGACTTTGCTGGTTGAGAAAATCGCGCGCTGCGGATGGCGCAATTTGTCCAACATTTTGAATAAGACACATCAATGTTTGTAAAAGGTGGCTATACTCCGAGCTTCCTGTGATGGTCTCTCCCACTAGAAGAACAATCAAAGTTGCCCAAGTAGATAGATTGAATACCCGATCGGGTGATGCTTGTAATGAGTCTCGACGGAGCCGAGAAATGATAACCGCGCGGCCCTCATCAGCCGCACTTTGATAATTCGGATTGTACAAAGCCAAATGTTGACTCGCAACAACCCCTACTGCTGTCCGTAACAGTTCATCCTCACAGGCGAGAGGTAAAAGAACATCACGGTACCCATTTGAGACATTGTCCAACACGACCATGACAGGGGCGACTTGATCGGCAACTGACTGGAGTTAACAAGATACACTCACGCGGGCCGAGGAGGACAAATACTTACAGTGTGACATTAACATGCGTGCTTGAGGTGACAGAGGCGCAATCCAAGGTTGGATCGCCCCATGCGCAACAGGAGCAGAAACTCGAGCCAGGACCACAACCTCCTCGATAGCTTCATGTGTCAGATCACCTTCGCTCAGGCTAGACTGAGGTTGCGCCGAGGTATCGGCGAGTCGGTCCCATAGATCGCCTTCTACGACCTGATTTCTGTCGAGTGGGTATGGACTGATGGGTGTCTCGTGTGTTGGAGAATTATTGGCGCACGGGGTGCCTCGCGTCTCCGTGAGTCCTTCATCTCTTTTCGCGCGTCGTTTCGCATTCTTGCGCCTCGCGTCTCCTGATTGGTCGGCTTTCCATCTTATATTACGGGGGACTGCAGCTGCTGCTGTAGCTTGTGTTTGCGTCTCGAGCGCGGATTCGGGCGAGAGATCGGCCACCGGAATGGTGCATCCTTTCAACTTCCCTCGTCGCGCCACCCCATTGGAGAACCGAATCCGCCCCGACCCTGAACACTCGATTCCTTTCTTCTGGCACTTGATACAGGAGGGCTCGGTATTATCGCAAACGATTCGACGTTTAGAACATTGGAAGCAACCTGCATAGAGCGATCAAGGACAAGGTGATTAGCTAGACCCCTAGTGCGGATTGGACGTAGAAATCGACGGAGCTCACCCTTTCTCTTGCCAGGAGGAGCTGACATGAGCAGCAGAAACCAGGACTCTTATTGTCTATGGTCGTTGCAGAGCGATCTTGGACTTCTCGACCGCTGTAGAGGTGTTGGTGGGTGAAACGAAGGAGGGAGGACGTTGAATGCCTAAGAGCGGGGCCTGCGGCTTGTCGCGGGACGCCGCCGCCGGGCAGCCGGACCGAAGAACCTCATTAGATGGTAAAGATGAAAATCTACGAACTACACACGAAATAAAAGACAAATTCTTTGTTGATACTGAAGGGAGAGAGGAAGGAGGAAAAGATCATGGGACTTAAGAGATGTGTAGGGAGAAAGAGCTATCGGAGGTCTGGGGATCTAAAGAGCTAGAGGCCATGTGACCCTCGAGCAGGATGACTAGGTAAGATCGCAACCATTCTTGATTCAGTGGAGGTTCAAATAACTGCCTTGTCTGAAATCATTCTCCCTCGCCAGACTGACCCAGACGGGGGCCGTCATATTTCCTTCGAGCATAGATCACCCAGTTCAACCCGCCAAATATCGCCATGACACCGAGTACTGCCGCGGTATAGTCTACAAATATGGTTAGCTTGGTTTAACCAACTGATATATACTCGTCTCTGACTTACTCATATTGCTACCTGTCACTGGCAACACCGCTGGGAAGTCATAGAAAACCAGCACCAGCAGGGCAAATCCGACCGTGATACCATTCGCTGTCCAGCCAGCCAGATTGGGCAATCGGAATGATCGAGAGGCAGGAAGCCACTCCTTGGATCTCTTCCTGTACATTAGTAGTGCAGCCGGGAATGCGTATGAGATATGCTGCAGCACGAGCCCCGAACCAATGAAGGCGTTAAAGGCTGAACTAGATCCAAGATAAATGCAGCCAATAATGAACATCACGACAAAGTTGAAGATAAGGCTCCACACGGGCACTTCAAGCATTGGGTGAATTTCACTCAGCCATTGACTCCCAAGGATAGCTCTGTCTCGGGCCAGCGACCAAGTAAGACGAGAGGCGGTTTGCTGGGCACCGATCAGCGCGAAAACAGCAGCGCAGCAGAGCAGCACGACGAAGACTGTGGCGGCCGTTTGAGACCTAGTGGCTTCGTACCACATCTCATAGATCGGAACACTGAAAATTGTCAGAAATGGTGCAATCGTCCGTGCCGTCATCAGGAGAGAAGCTTTCATACCCGGTGTTTGAGGTAGCGATCGTAGCTAAATCACTAGTACAGTAGAGCATGGCAATCACAAAACAGAATGATGTAACGAATCCGATGATCAAAGTACTCATCAAAGCTCGAGGTACTACAATGCTGGCGTTGATGCACTCCTCGGCCAAGTGCAAGGCTCCATCAATACCAGCGTACATATAGTTCGGTGTGACCAGCCCGGTGAGAAATGCGACGCCACCAGAGCTCCAGCCACTATCATTGATGAAGGTCGCCCAGACGCTCCTCGAGGACTCATAGTGGGAAGATGAACGGGCCACACAAGTAATAGTGATCACCAAAAAGGTAGCCAGGGTGATAAAGACTATCCAATGGGCGTCAGAAAGCAAATAGTAGAAGGCTCCCATAATGCTTCGAGTACTTACATGACAGGTCATGAATCCAGAGCGACCGCTTCAACAATGTGATGTTGTATAGTAGGACACAGCCGTTGATGGCTTGGTAAATGAGAAAATAATGCCACGGCTGCGGGGTGTAATTCGGATTGTAGAACAAGGCGATTCCAACAATCAGCTGTGCAGGAATAATAGCTATCCCTGTGCAGATGGCAATCCAGGAAAACACATTTGTCATTCCGCAACAGTAGCTCTAGAAAATTTCCAGTAAGTCCCTGCAAGTAACAAAAATTGAGGTTGGGCAAACATACCAATGATCGGTTGATACTCTTAGGGGCTAGAATCGACGTCCAGTGATACTGCCCACCAGCCGTGGGATACACGCTTGCTAGCTCAGCCAATGTGAGAGCACAAGCACCGACGAGGAAAAACATCAATATCGGTCCATATATGAGAGTGACTGGACCTCCCTGGGAGATAGCGAGAGCAATAGTTCCAGCCACGCCGGCCCAACTATCACAGATGACCCAGCTAGCAGAGATGGTCTGCAATTTTGTCATTTGCCGTGCTCCTTCGGCTTGCAAATGTAGTCCCTTGAGCTGTATCTGCCCAATGAGGCCCTCGGTGTGAACTGACTCTGTAGCATGGTAAATATACTTGTAGGGGAAATCCTTTCTCAGATCATGAAGGACAACATGATATTGACAAGTGGAATGGTGACATAAATGAGGGGCACTCACGTCGCTCGACATCGAGGGAGGCTGTTGAGGCTAGTCAATGATAAGTGCGAAGTAGGGGCAAACACCGCAAATGGAAATACTTACTTTGTTTTTCTTTCAGTTCTTTCGACTCCATAATGTGTTTGTTAGAGTGCACTTTCGGGGATGGGAAATGATAATTACAATTCTCATAACCACTACCTTCCAGTGCCTTTAAGTATCCGAATATTCTCCCATTATGCTACTTGCTACTTGGATAAGCTTCAGCATGATACATTCTTGATAGAGAAAGGATTACAGTGATAAGAGGTGTTGTGCGGGGAAGGTTTTCAATATTACCTAAAAGGGTAAATAGGGAGAGAAAAGGCTGGATTGGATCGTATTTTCCCAGTGGCAACGGTCCGCATAGATAACAGTTCCCCGGATTTCAAGTCAAACTCTACATCAGCGGTCCGCTAACAGTACACTATCGATTGGTTTACGATGATTATATTTGGTCACGATAACTTGTGTTTTTCCAAGGTCAGATTACAGAAGGTCAATTGGCGCAGCTGATAAGCAGGACAATAGCGGGGGTGGAAATCTCCGTGACGGGACTTATTTCGCTAAATCGACCATTATCTTGGTCTAACCCTTTTTTATGAATGATCCACGCCTGATGTTTTTGGAGTGCAATTTTTACTGTATCTGGAAATTTGTTGTAGTGTTGGAATTTCAATATGTACAATGAGTCAATATAGATCTAGAGACGAAGCCGAGGAGCAGGGCAAGATTGCAACTCCTCCTTTACAATCATTGCCGCACGTGTGCCTTCTTCAATAGCCCCATCAATAAAGCTGCGCCAGCCAATTGCCCAGTCTGAGTTTGCAAATACAATGTTTCCATGGCGTCTACGCAGTGCTTCGAGTGAGGACGACAGCAGTCCGGGAGGAGAGAAGAACCAAGCACCCTTTGCAAATTCGTCCTTACTCCAGTTATGGAAGACCTAGGAAATTGTAAGTATGGCCCTGGATTCTAGAGCAAGGGAACTCACCAGTCGTTTGATATCCATGTTTCCGGGTGCCATGTTCTCGACGGCTTTCTTCACCTCTTGAATGTCCTCTTCAGGGTGCATATGGTTACTGGATCCACCAAAGCAAACGATATGAGTGTTACCCGCGGGGGTAGTTCCATCACCAATCGCATATATGAGTTTGTTGAAAGGATAAGAAATTCCCGTCCATGAGCGCATGTCCTTGTTGGTGATCTCAGCATGCACCTTCACGCACTGATTAACATGCCCCGTATTCGCGGCAGCCATGCGCTGGGCATCCAATGGGGGACTGAAGGAGATAGAGTTCAGGACGTTTAATGGGATGGTGGATATAAGACGAGCGCCTGTGTATTGGCGACCTTCACGAGTCGTGAGAGTGACATTGTTGCCTTCGTCGGCGATTGACAGAACGGGGCTGTTGAAAACATAGGAAAGTCTGCCTGTGGAGAGGGCCTCTTTGAAGAACCTAATTGCAAAGGAAGACTGGCCTCCCTTGAACTTGTAGGAGATCAAAGAATCCATGCATCCTTGGTAATTATAGCCGCACAGTGCCCACCAGTGGAGAAACTCGAAGAAGCTAGTAGTCTCGAGGGTGCCACAGCTGCAAAGCAGAACAAAGCTCTCAAGTGCAGCACGTTCATTCGGGGTGAGGGACTGTGCGATGACGTCCAGCCGATCCTTCGCGGACATGCTATCGTATTGGCGTGCTTCAGGAACGTGGAAGGCGTCGTGCGCGTATGGTATAATCTTCCGACCCAAGCTGCCATCGACATCGACAAACTTCCGAAGTGCAGTTGCAAGCAAAGTGTCCTAGATCGATAGTCAGCAATTTATCTCTAATATGGATCGAGGATCTCTTTACTTACCTCGTCCTCATGGCTCATAATGCTCGTTCCTTCATTGGTACGCAACTGGAAATGATTTACTCCTCGAGAGAAGTCAAAAGACTCTTCCATCTCAGTTCGCATTTGGTACCTGGAGATTTCTCGCCACACATGTGGCTGTCCCCAGTGCACCCACGTTCCGCCAATCTCGAAGGGATATCCAGCGATGTTGGAAGACCATGATCGTCCACCGATGCGATCGCGTGCTTCTACAAGAAGAACTCGAAGTCCTGTATTACATTAGTTAGATGAACGAGTCCGAAATTTCAATGACCAGTCTCTGGGATGTTTCATACCGGCCACGCACAAGTCGCGAGTTGCTGTCAATCCGGAGTACCCTCCACCGACAACAATTACATCCCACGGCCCCGAGGCAGATGTGAGATTTGTAGGGGGTGATATGACGCCGATGGAAGGGATTCCCTGTGTAAGTCCTTCTTCGGGCGTCCACTGAAAACCGTCACGAGAGCTCATGGTGATCAATTAGGGGCAACAGTCTCCTTAGAGGAAGTGCGAAAGAGCTCGAAGTCAAAACCAGCAAAAAGGGAATCCTCACCTTTATACGCGACTAACAGTAACTTCAAATCGTTCCCTACTCTTTTCTTCTCAATCCAGACATCTTTTTGCATTATCGTATGTTACCTTCAAGGTATCCAATAGCTATCGACTACTAAAACTGGGCGGTGCGATAAGGGTGGACTTGAACAAATTTACCGAAAAAGGACAAAAATGAGAGACTCACGCCTCTCATTTTCGCTCGCTTGAATGTGGGAACATTGGCCACGCTTTGAGGCATAGCAACTATATGACCCAGCTGGGCCACCGAGTAGGTTCTCGGGAGGCGACATCAGAATTACCCGATTAGGGTAGTAATGCGAGAAATTTGTCTGAATCTTCTTTCGCGCATTATTGGCCCCTCTAATGTTTGCTAACAGGAATGTGGCCCTAGGTCTAGACTAAAATGAACAAGGAGCCAATTTCGAATACAAACATGAGCCTATCAGGGCTGGGTGAATGGTTTGGCCCGAAATCTCCCCCGCTATATGAGAATTTATGGCCCAGCAAACTGGCTGGTGTTAGAAGTAGACCTTGGCTAGTCATCATGGTCATCAGCACGTACCATAATTCCTCAATGCCAATTATGCTATGTGAACTTATTGCCAAAAAAAAAAAAAACACAGGGATCGCTGGGCTTCGCGTGGATAACACGGGTCCGGGGAAAATGGGAAAATGCTACCCCGGAAGTTGAAGAAGCTTCCAGCCTTCCTCGGGCTAAGGGCTCCTCTTCTTCCCCGCAACCCAGTTTCTTCTCCAGTCAACATTGCGCTCCACCGCGGAATTTTTGGCAGTCCTAGTCCTATATGCATGCTCTCTCAATCGCAAGCGAGGGGTTTGTTCCGTTATGGACATGAATGTTGACTCTCTGCACGGGGGCGGTATTAGGCGCATCCGACAGGCATGTGCCAATTGCAGGTGCGTTTTAGATAGGGATTCAACTTCCCCTGCGACCGAGACTGTCCACCAACCTTCATTTATCTAACGAAATCTCCTAGGCGCAAGAAGACTAAGTGCACAGGAGAGCGCCCAATTTGCTTTCACTGTCGCCGCAATCGTCTGTCTTGTGTCTACGAGCCATATTCTGCGACCGTGAGCGATGGGGCCCGGCCACCCCCTCTGCCCACCTTGACTAACAACCTCAATAATGTTCGTCGCAAGCATAGCCGGTATACTCAGTTGAGAATTAACTCATTGGTCCTAGGTCGAGCTTCTTCAACGAATTAGCACCATAGAATCTCGCCTTGCTGAGCTCAGTGGACAAACCAGTCGAAATGAGTGAGCAACCATTCGACAACATCTATTTGCGCATCAAAAGCCCACTAACGTTTCAAGATCTAACCATGATGTGCCAAGTTTCTCATTTGGCGAAGAACCTAGCTCACCACTCCATGATACATCTGCTTCACAATCCTTCCCATCAATTCGAAACTCCCCCATCGATCATTCGTGCGTCATGCTCTTCATGTCTTGTATTTCCCCTTGTGTTACACTTCTGACAAGTTTGATTGGCTAGAATATTTCCCCCTGCTCCTATTCTTCATTCTGTTATCGACACATATTTCGAACATGTCCACAACCAGCCATACTCCTACTTTCAAGAAACCTCGTTCCGTCAAAAACTCGAGTCAAACGCGTTGCCCCGCTGTTTGATCTTGGCCGTGCTTTCTTCTGCCGTCAGATTTTCTGTCCACGAATACTTTGCTGGAAAGACACGAGAGGCGTCTGAAAAATATGCCAGAGAGTCCTGGCTATCAGTGCTGGCAGACCATCTCACCGTGGAAGACAGTCTGAATGTACATGTCGTGCAAACGGTGAATCTGCTAGCTGTCGTGGACTACACCGGTAAGATACTTGTCCCAGCTTACTTGTTTATTTTTCTCATAACACTGGTTGATAAACCTATCTCCCTCGGTTAAGCCGGTCGAGTGAGCTCAGGATGGCTAAAGATAGGCCTTGCCGCCCGCATCTCCCAAGATCTCCATCTGATGACAGAGCCCGAGGCCTGGCTGCCGCACTCGGAACAGGAAGAACGACGACGGGCGTTCTGGTCTGCCTATCTCATTGACAAGCTAATATCATGTGGTAAATCGAGACCACTGGTTATCCTAGATCAAGACTGCAATGTGCAGCTTCCATGTGACGAGGAAACCTTCAACAGAGGGGAGTGGAAAAAGACTAACACGCTTGATCAACTACTCAACTGGAACACTGAAATTATCGATAACCCTAGCGGATTCGGTTTGGTCATCCTGATGGCATCCATATTTGGTCGTTGCACAAGATATGTCCATCAGAATCGAAAGGCTGACGAAATACCACCCTGGGACACGAAATCGGAGTTTGCCGGCATCAACTCATCTTTGTTGCTACTTGAGTCCTATTCAAAATTGGGCACGCAAAGGATCTCTGAAATCGTTCTACAGAGCCATCACACCAACACTGACATTGACCGACAGCAGATTGGACATCTTATCTTCGCGCATACATTGTATCATCTCTGCCATTGTCTCTTGAATCACCCTTTCCTTATGCGCGTCCGTCTGAAACCGTTTGGCTCCAAAGCTCCGGCCAGCTTCGCTACACGGGCTCTCCAAAATGGCTGTGACCATGCGAAGCAGCTGATGGACCTCATTCGTGACGCCACGGAGAGTGGGTGTCGTATAGAGTCCTCCTTCTATGCTTACTGTATTGCTGTGGCTGGTGGCATTCACTCTCTTGCATCACATCTGGAGCATCAGAATACTGCTCGTCGCCAATCAGATATCCTGCACTACTTCAACGAGAGTGTCGAATACCTTGAGAGGTTGGCGAAACTTTGGGTGCACGCATCGAATATGGTAGGTGGCTTTAACTCGGGCGTCGGTCTTCAGTACTAACGCTTCAAAATTCTAGGCTTTACGGCTGAGAGAGTTCCATACCATGTCTCACCGCTTCGCGAGCTTGCTGGATCCCAAGTGCCTAGCCGAAGATCTTGACCCATCCTGCGAGGAGGTGTGCTGGTCAATGATAGATTACGCCATTTTAGGTGCAGACCCGCGTAAGAAGCCACTCGTCTCCAAGACTGGGTTTTCCAACCTCCCGTCTCCGAGTCAAAGTCAATGGGCACTGGGAACCCTTGGCGCGGATACGCCACGATTTGATGGAAACAGCACGGATCTCTTCAGCGGACTAACACCGAATATGCGATTGAATGATGTTGAATACCTCTTAAACTGTAGTCCGGGAACGAATGATATCGTCTAAGTGGATCTTCAGCCATGTTGCCATTCCCTCGGTTTGAAATCCGGTCCGGTCGGTCCGATGCTTCTTTCATCCGCCTACCCGAAGTGGAGGGAATTGTTTAATATATCACAAAAATCAGATATCTTGGGTCTGTGACTACGTTATCACCACTAGCCTAGCAGTCATGGTTGAGAAGAATCGATTGTCGCCGTGGAAGGGCGTGGTGTCCGGCACAACTGCGGCCATCCTTGCAAATGTCCTTGTATACCCTCTAGATATGTAAGTGGCGTGTGTCAAACGGGATAATCCATTCAAGAAATGAAAATGCTGATGTTGTATACAGAGTCAAGACAAGACTACAAGTTCAAGTTCAGCAGCAAAAGGCCAATCTTGGGAACGAGAAATCCAATCAAAGCAGAATACAGGACCCTCAGTATACGGGTGCAGTTGATGCAATTCGCAAAATACTGCGGCGAGATGGCATTTCTGGATTATATACTGGACTCGAAAGCTCCATCGCGGGCACGGCATCCATGAACTTTGCGTACTTCTACTGGTCTGCCGCCGCGCGAAGTATCTATCAACAAGGTCTTCAATATTACGACATTGAAGATTTCAATAGCATCATTAAGGAATTTGGTCTTGGGGCTGCTGGTGGAGCTCTTGCTCAATTGTGCACAACTCCTATCGCTGTGATAGCCACAAGGCAGCAAACTCGCAATGTAGATGATCAAAAACAGTCCATGTGGGAAACCATGATGGAAATTGTCTCCAGTGAGGACGGATGGACCGGTCTATGGCGAGGATTTAAGGTCAACCTCATACTCGTGGTCAATCCCATGATCACTTACGGCGTTTACCAGTGGCTGAGAGCTGGACTTGTTGGGTTGAAGAGGCAACTCGGATCTCTGGATGCCTTCTGTTCGTTTTTCAACCCCTCCATCGAAATTGTCCTTGAGTCTAATTATTTCCGACTGAATAACAGTGCTCGGTGCCCTCTCAAAAGTTCTAGCGACACTCGCCACTCATCCTCTTATCGTCGCAAAGACTATGTTGCAATCAAAACCCCCACCACAGCGCAATGGTGTGCCTTTCCGTGGCTTTACCGAAGTCCTCCTCTACATCGTGAACAATGAGGGAATACTTCGGCTATACAAAGGTCTCATTCCGCAGATATTCAAAGGCTTCATAGTTCAAGGGCTCATGATGATGTTGAAAGAAAGGTTGGTCTTTCATTAAGAATCTCTCAATACGGCGGTTTGATATTGACAGATAACACCAGGACTGAAACTCTAATGTTGATGCTTTTCTCGCTTCATAAAGGAGGATTATACCGAAGACTAACCTAAAAAGGATCCCTCTGGAATGGATTCCAGGTAGTCGACTAGACCTAGGCAGTTGTTGCAGACTTGGAGTTTGGATTTTGTGAAATATATATTGTTCTGTCTCCTTATTATCTACAAGATACTATACGAAATTCATCTTGGAATTTTTGAAAAATTGCTCCTCGGGGTTGAAAAAAATCTGGACACAACCTAGCAATCTTCATGGCTGAATAGGTAAACATTCAGTCTGCCAATCATGTGGAAACTAAGGTTCCAATCTCTTCCCTTCTGGGCACTCTGGACATGGTGTTCCTTCTCGCACATGAAAAGTGGGTCTTATTAGACGACTAAGCCAATCAGCGGGACCGATGTATCGGTCCTGACGGTCCGAGCCGCGTCGGTGCATGCTCGCCTTCAGCTCGGTCCGGCCATATTAGCGCAAGCCGGACCTAGCGTTTAGGTGGGGGCGGAGGAAACGACCTAGTCTCTGCCACTCTGGGAGAGTCTAACTAGACACGTGAAATATTCTTTGCAAACTTCGATATGGCATATATGTGTACTCTAAAATAGACTTCTTCTCCCGATGAGAAACGCGGTGATTTGACTGTACGCACATTATCCGTCCCTACAATTATTTTCACAAATATGTATTCCTCGGTCTCGACTGTCCCTTTCGCGGACCCTCTATGGCTTAACCGCTACTATAGTCCATATTACAACGACTCACATCGTCGGCTTCAGAAGGAGGTTCGCGAATATGTTGATACTCATATCACACCATTCTGCGAAGAATGGGAGAAACAGGGATTTGTGCCACCAGAGGTGAGCTCGTCTTTCCATACTAATCTCAAAACTACATTTGGTGCATCGATAGATAGAGGAACTACTGGAAGTAAATACTGACTTCACTTCCTATCCAGGTTCAACGACGTCACGCTGAATTAGGATACACGGCCGTGGCATCCTTTCCCTTGGCAGCGGATTATCTCAATGGCCAGCGACTCCCAGGCGACGTTAACCCCCGAGAGTGGGATGGTTTCCACGATCTTGTTGTCATTGATGAGTTGGCTCGTTGTGGATACCTGGGGATTATCTGGGCACTTGGCTGCGGAAACTCGATTGGAGGACCACCCGTTATCAATTTTGGTAATGCTGAGCAAAAGCAGCGATTCCTGCCCGACATGTTGAGCGGGAAAGTCAGATTTTGCTTGGGGGTGACAGAACCAGATGGTGAGATATCTCTCCATATTCCTCAAAATACTGGAATCCGAGTGCTAATTGATTTCTCCAATTCACAGCTGGATCTGATGTCGCTGGCATTACTACAACCGCCGAGAGGAAGGGCGATGTGTATATCGTTAATGGTGCCAAGAAGTGGATCACCAATGGTATCTTCGCAGATTACTGTACTGCAGCTGTGCGGACTGGCGGGAAAGGGACACATGGAATCTCTGCCTTGGTCATTCCAATGAAGGCCCCTGGTGTGACATGCAAGAAGATTGAGAATTCAGGTGTCCATGCCAGTGGTGAGTCGCAATATACTTTATCTCGGTCTTGAGACATCTTATACTAATGAGTGCTTCTCAAGGGTCGACTTACATTGAATTCGACGAAGTCGAGGTGCCTGTAGCCAATTTGCTTGGCGTCGAGAACAAAGGATTCGCAGTTATCATGAACAGCGAGTCACACCTCTCTAAATAATGAAACATTCAAATATACTAACAAGACTGCAGATTTCAACCATGAACGTCTTTGGCTAGCATGCACATCTCTCCGTATGGCCCGAGTCTGCGCAGAGGATTCCTACAAGCACGCGGTTTCACGTGAAACATTCGGCAAGAAGCTCATCGAGAACCAAGTCATTAGATCCAAATTCAGCTCTATGGCTCGCAGCCTGGATTCTACCTATGCCTGGATGGAGCAGCTCGTTTATATCTCGGAAGAGGCAAAGCGGAATGGCACAGATGCCGGAATGGGAGGTTTGTTTGCAAACCTCAAAGTGCTCGCAGGTCAGACCTTAGAGAAGGTTAATCGAGAGGCGCAGCAAGTGATGGGTGGACTTGGATATTCCAAGAATGGGCGCGGCGCACGAATCGAGCAAATCAGCCGTGATGTTCGCGTGATGGTTGTGGGTGGCGGCAGTGAAGAGATCCTGGCTGATTTAGCGATTAATCAGGAGACCAAAGTGATGAAGAAGCTGCAGAGCAAGCTCTAGATTGTCTTATGATAGATTCATGTATGTATTAGATAACCAGAAGGGAGATTTGAATAGTCCAGTCTCTTCGTTTCCTAAATGGTACATTTTTCGAGGATAGTCTACAATTCTGAAATTGATCGACAGAAAGCCAGCTGCCGACTGGTGGATAATGTTTCTTATTTTCTCTTGAACATCAAGGGCCTGAAGAAAACGAGTAATGGCGGGCGGGTAAGCGATGAGAATGCAGTGTCAAGTTTCTCTTTCCTATTTTACTTTGAATAATCAAGGCCAGATGTTCATTCTGTTGTCTCTGTATGATATTAATTGTGATATACATCGATAAAGCTCAGTATCCAGGTAAAAAATAGTATTTGATCGTAGCTATCTGTATTCTAAACAACTATGCATAGAACTCTCCCCTCTTCTACAGCATCTCCCGTCTTCCATTCTGATTCGAACTTGCCCGTTGCTGCGACAGCAATACTAACCTCCATCTTCATACTTTCAATCACCATCACCGTCTCTCCAGACTTGACCTCATCGCCATTCTTTTTCAAAACGGACAAGACTTTGCAAGGCATCGGTGCCGTGACTGTCTTTTGCTCGGGTCCATCCAGCTCCCTAACCACTGCCCGAGTGCTTTCGGCGAAGGACAACAAAGTATCACGCTTGAACTCAACGTGAGTTCCCAGTGAAGGGAGGTGACAGAAGACCCTCTGGCTGCGGTCTATTTGCCCGGCCAAGGCATAAGGTTGAACGGATGGTAAGGCCACATGTGCGAGGATTTTTGATCCGTCTACCGAGACCTCCAATGTGGATGTAAGCCATGATTCCGTCAAAGCAGGATTGCCCTCAGCAGGGTGCCAAGACTCAATCTTGACAACATGAGGACTAGTTGACAAGACATCTCCGGCTCTCAGTGCTTGGCTGATACTATTGTACTGAGCTGAGACCTTCGATGCTGCTGACTTGGCTTTCTCCTGGCTTTCGGCTACGTCCGGTACTGGGAACAAGTATACTTCCTCGCGCCCGGATGATGAAGCAGGAATTTGAGCTTTCCATACGCACATAAACCTTGATGCAATGTCCCCTTTATTGTATTTTGATTGAGGCCAGCCAAGTCTTGTCACAATGTCACAGTGAATGCTGACAGGATCGTATCTCTGGTTGCGGAATTGCTTGCGGATATTTCCAAATGGCTTGCGATGTGAAGTCGGTGGTATATATTCAGATAATCTCCGAGCTATCATGCCGGGAATGACTGAGAGGACTTTCTCTACCTCGGGGAGGGTTTGGCTCCAAGGCGACCGAAGAAGCTCATCAATGTGGGTTGGAATGAAGGAGGTAGTGTATGAAGGATCGCGGAAACCCTGATTTAGTAGACAAGCCTGCATGAACAGCTGGTTTGTTTTAACACCAACACAGGCTGTGTGTGCAAGAACCTTGGCCATCTTTTCAACGGCAAGTGCCCTTGACGGTGCCCATACAACAATCTTAGCGATCATGGAATCGAAATAAATGGATACCGAGGACCCAGATTCAATGGCAGTCTCGTATCGAACATCCCGACTAGGTGCAAGGTCACCAGTTCCCGGAAGCCATAAATGAACTTTGCCATGCTCAGGAAAGAAGTTCTTCTCCGGGTCCTCAGCACACAAGCGACATTCAATTGCGTGCCCAACTTGGGTCACATTCTGGACAGTAGGGAGACTTTGAAGCCGTCCACCCGCTGCGACAAAAAGCTGCAAAGAGACAAGGTCCACTCCGGTCACCTCCTCCGTGATAGGATGCTCAACTTGTAGTCGCGCGTTGACTTCAAGGAAGTAAAAGCGCCCAGTCTTGACATCGACGACGAATTCGACTGTGCCTGCATTCTCATATCCAATGAGCTTTGCAATGCGGACAGCGGTCGCGCTCATTTTCTGGCGTGTCTCGTCTGTCAAAAATGGACAGGGAGTTTCTTCAATCACTTTCTGGTGACGTCTTTGCACGGAACAGTCGCGATCAAAGAACGAAACCACCTCACCATGCGAGTCGCCCATGATTTGAATTTCCACATGTTTGCTGCTTTCAATGTATTTCTCTAGAATACAGTCGCTTGAACCGAATGAACGCTGTGCTTCTGACTGAGCTCGTTCAAGCTCATCCTTCAGCTGGCTCGATTCGCGTACGATACGCATGCCCTTGCCGCCGCCTCCAGCAGAGGCCTTGAGCATTACTGGAAATCCAATCTCCTCGGCGACTCGCTTCAATGCCTCGGCGTCTTGACTTGATCCGGCAAAACCAGGAATCAAAGGAACATCTGGCGCGTTTTCTCCCAGATATGCTTTTGAAGAGCGCTTATCACCCAGGGTAGACATAGCGCTCGCGCTTGGACCGATGAAAATCAGTCCAGCCTCTCGGACGCTGTTGGCGAAGTCTGCATTTTCACTGAGATACCCATATCCGGGATGAATAGCATTTGCGCCAATAGTAACGGCCGTTCGAACCAGGAGTTCAATATTGAGGAATGGGTTCCGATCGCTCCGGTCAATGCTACCGATGTTGATAGCTTCGTCTGCGTCGCGAACATGTCGTGAAGATGAGTCCCTAGTTTTTGTCAGCTTCTACTATTTTTATTATCTTCAACATAGACGGCACTTACTCGTCAACATAAATAGCGACCGACAAAATGTTCAGCTTTCGGCAACTCTGAATAATCCGACAGGCAATTTCGCCCCGGTTGGCAATTAGAACTTTCTTAATGATAGGTCGGCCATCTTCGCCGAGAGGAGGCTCGGCGACGAACAAGGGATTACGAAATGGCGAGCTGGTGCTCCCATTCGCACCCTGGTCGGAGGTGCACTTAATTCCAAGCATCGTGACAGAGAGACGGAGGCTCTTTCCTGAGGAGATCCAGATGCCAATATTGTTAACAAGAAGTTATGGATTCTCAATCTATACCATAGTAGATATCCATCTCCTTCTCCTTGGTGGGTCCTTCATGCACCAGGGAAGCTCTTTTCCGGGGTCCATCACTTCGGTCCGGCCTCCGTCACAGCGACTGTGGAGCACGCCGGTCCGCAAGCATAGCGCCGCCACGCTACAGCCAAAGCCGAGGTTCCGCCTGGAAACAAACAGTCAGGCGAATCACCAGGAAAGAACGTGTACACCATCCAAAAGCTATTGACTATCTTCGAGCTGGGAATTGCTACGTTATCGAAATGATGGATTATGAGAGATAATTAGTTCTATGTAGTGTTCCATATAGTGTTCAAAGTAATAAATTGCATAACACGTTCAACTTAATGTAATCAAAGAATTTGTACACAAGCTATATCACATGCGTGCAAGCAAATTATGCGTTTCAGTTCCCTTCACACCTTGCAAAGTCACCGTCTCCAAACACATTCCCAAGACATCACGCGTATCCCGCGGGTCAATAATCCCATCATCGATCAGCATTGAGCTAGTGGAATAGCATTCCGCATCCCGTTCAACCCGATCCCTGAACCCTTTGACCTGCTTTTGCAACTTTTCGGGAGACAGAGTCTGGCCCTTGGACTTGGCACTAGCTATCTGTACCTGCTCCATCACGCCAGACAACTGATCGGGTCCCATCACGCTGCATCGACCGGTCGGCCAAGTAAATAGGAAACGGGGCTTGTAGGACCTGCCGCACATTGCATAGTTACCGGCACCGTAAGATGCCCCAAGGATGATTGAGATGTGAGGCACCGTGGAGCAGCTCACGGCGGAGACTAGCTGAGCGCCCGCCTTGATGATTCCTGCGTGCTCAGCTTTGGCACCGACCATGAATCCGGTAACATTATGTAGGAATATGATAGGAGTGTTTCTGTGATTTCAGTAAACATCCAGGTTTTGCAGGTTGTGAGATGAGACTTACTGTTGATTGCACATCCGAATGAATTGGGCGGCCTTTCCGGCTTCATTAGGGTTAATGACCGAGATCTGATTCGCGACGATACCGACAGGGAAACCTTCATTGTTATTGATTAGCTTTAGTTCCGTATTTGGCGGATCGATAGATTTACGTACCCATGATATGAGCCCATGCAGTGATGATGTTGGGACCGTATTTTGGTTTGAAGACTGAGAGCCGAGAGTCGTCTACGATACGCAGGAGAACCTCATTCATATCGAATGGTTTGCGAATATCCGGATTAACCAGCGATAATAAGTCTTCAATCGGGTATCGGGGTGCGATCGGCTCGATCATCTCAAGCCTCGGAGGAGTTCGCATCTGTAGGGAAGCAACCCATTCTCTAGCCTTTTGGATGGCATCAAATCTAGTCATCTGTCAGTGGAACAGAGTTATGCAAAAGTTTTCTATTTCCATACTCATCGGTTGCAATCTGGTCCGCGAGACCAGTCATCACAGCATGGACTTTCGCACCTCCCAACTCCTCTGCTTCGATCACTTCACCAGTGGCCATCTTGACGAGCGGTGGCCCACCGAGGAAGGCTTGCGCTTGATTTTCAACAAAGATAGTATAATCAGAGAGCGCAGGGTGATAGGCTCCTCCTGCAGTTGAGGATCCAAACACAATCGCACAGGAAGGCTTGCCAAGTTGTGTCCTCACGGCAAGATCGTGGAAGAGCTGGCCACCCTTGTGAAAGACTCGGAACTGTTGAGGCAAAAACACACCAGCCTACAGATGAATTAATATGAAACGGAGGAGTGAGATCTATCCGAGGCTATAGGTGACTTACTGATTGAACCAGCGAGATCAAAGGAACGTCATTTTCAAATGCAATCTCCATCATCCGGTTGACTTTCAGGACTTATGACCAGTTAGAATCCTGAGATCATAAATGTATACCCAACTTACCAGTCATCTCATTCCAAGCCCCACCACTTTGTGTGGGGATATGCGACATCAGTAAACAAGGCCGTCCACTAGAAACTGTCAGAAGGCGGTTTCTCTTGGGCTTGTAATGCCGATTTTATTCAACGAACCAAACATTTCCAATACCCGAGATCAAGTTCGCACAAGGCGTCGAGTCCTCATTTCTAAAGCCAGCAAACGCACCCAGTTCGAGAAAAGGTGAATCTTGATCCAAAAGTAACGCAACACGATCTCTTGCTATTCACCCTGTCAAAAATTGCAGTCCCTTCTCGTTTCCAAGTGAAGACTTACGGAGTAGCTGGCCCCGAGTTTGATGTCTCCGCAAAGAAACATCATTTCCTTCCGCGGACACCTGCTTCAAGGCATCCTCGAATTTCTCCAACACAGGTGCCCAGCTCTCTTTATTAGCTCGGAACTGTTCGCCTCGAAGATCAAGCTTGGCGCTCAGCATTGGGTAGGAGGATTCGGTAGCCATGGTGGGCAATATGCGAAATCTTTCCTGAGAAAGGTTGAGTTTCACAATTGCGCAGCTCAATTCTTGACTTTACACCCTGGAGAAAGTTCCAGGTTGACTAGCTTATGGATGAGTGAATGCGAAGTGGGTAGAGCATGATCGGTCCGAAGCCCGGGAGGCCTATCGGACGGGCTGTTCAGCCCCGGTACCCGCCCCCACAGTATACTGGTAGGATCCGGAGGAGCCCAGATAAATATGGTATGTCAACGCAGAAGAAGAGTGAATACTTTCTTAATCACTTTTCGGCAAATTCAAAGCCGAAGCTACTCTACCATTCGGATCCAAAGCCATAATGGACCCCAATCTTGCAATAGTCCGCGGCCCCAAAGAGCCCGCCTTGTGGACGAAAACACTCGGGAGTTTTATTGACGAGCAAGCCACTTCATTCGGTGAGCGACCATGCGTCATATTCCCATGGCAGTCCGTACGATTGTCGTATGGCCAATTAGCAGATCGCAGCAAGGTGCTTGCCAAAGCCATGCTTGAGATGGGTCTTCGGCATGGAGAGTGCGTTGGAATCATGGCTGGTAATTGCTATCAATACATCGAGATTTTCCTTGGGGGTGCTAGGATTGGGTGTCCTGTTGTTGTATTGAATAATACATATACACCCAGTGAGCTTCAGAGTGCGACGACTAGGAGCGGTAAGTTTTGTTGAGAATATGGTTTCCTGTTTGTGCTGACAGTTTCGAAGCGTGCAAGCTTGTTTTTATCGCGTCAACGATCGGCAGCCGGGATTTGTCTGGGCATATCAAAGCTTTAGTCGGCAGTTCGTTACAAAAGTCCGTGCTACCGGAGCTGCGGCGAGTGGTCTGCCTTGGAAATGGTGCTCTCGAGCAAGGTGGTGTTGAGATGCAGTCCTACAGCACATTCACATCCAACGGACATTCCGTCTTTATGAATGATCGTGTCCTCAAGCGAGCAGAGAATGGGGTCACCCCTGAAGATGTTCTCAACTTGCAATTCACTTCTGGTACTATCCCCTATCCTTCAATGGAACGAGACGATCATGCTAATATTTCTCCCCAGGTACAACCGGCTCTCCGAAAGCGGCCATGTTGACACATAAGTGAGTGACCAGAACCTCCTTCAGACTAAAGTACAACTAACAAAATTAGCAACCTGCTAAACGATGCTCGCTTCGTGGGCGACGCCATGGCACTCACCCCGGAAGACGTGATATGCTGCCCACCACCTCTGTTCCACTGCTTCGGCCTGGTCCTCGGCTTCCTCGCATCCTTCACCCACGGAAGTTCCATCGTTTTCCCATCGGACTTCTTCGACGTAAAGCGCGTCGTCGACGCCATCGTTGACGAAGATGCTACAGTCCTCCTGGGTGTTCCAACAATGTACGTCTCCGAACTAGAAGTCATGGCGAAAACTGGCCAACGACCACGACGACTACGCACCGGTTTAGCCTCCGGATCAGCGGTATCACAAGGTCTGATGAATGAGTTGCGGGCCAAGATGGGAGTAGAAAAAATGCTGATTGCATATGGAATGACCGAAACGAGTCCTGTTACGTTTATTACTTCGCTGGAGGACTCGGATGAAAAGGGGACTACGACTGTGGGGAGGGTTATTCCGCATACGGCGGCGAAGGTTATTGGGAAGGATGGGGGAATTCTGCGAAGGGGCGAGAGGGGGGAACTTTGTACAAGTGGGTTTGCGTTGCAGAAGGGGTATTTGGGGAATGAGACGAAGACGAGGGAGGTCATGAGGAGGGATGAGGATGGGGTGCTGTGGATGCATACTGGGGATGAGGCGTTATTAGATAATGACGGGTTTGCACAAATTACCGGTCGGATTAAGGACATGATAATTCGGGGTAAGACTTGCCTGACTCTTTTCTTGACAGTCATACCAAACTTGCTAATGAATTTGTCTAGGAGGGGAGAATATTTTCCCCCGAGAAATTGAAGAACGCATTATGTTGCACCCGGCTATCAGTGAAGCCAGCGTCGTGGGTATCAAAGATGAGCGATACGGTGAAGTTGTGGGATGTTTCCTCAAGGCAGTCGAAAGTTCGTCCAGAATCTCCGACGTGGAGGTGAAACAATGGGTCGGGCAACAGATGGGTCGGCATAAGACGCCACAGTATATATTCTGGATTGGCGATGCTGGAGTTGGAGATGACTTTCCCAAGACCGGAAGTGGAAAGCATCAGAAGCACATTCTCAGAGATATTGGCAACAAGATGATTGGGCAAGGTAGAGTCAAGGCAAAGCTATAGATCCATAGATCAGATCCAATCGAATATTCTTCCTGCTCGCAACAGCTTTTGCAAATTCTACGCAGATTTCAGGTGTAGAGCTAACCTGCATAAATTGATCATTATGTTCAGGTGTTGAAGCAAATTACCAACAGTAAAGACGTTGCGCCAATTCAGCAATCTGTTCGTTCAATCCTCCATTTCTCTATTTCTGGGGAGTTGCCCCGGAACTGGGGCCGAATCCCAAATTCCCTGGGAAACAACCAAGCTCTAAGCACTTAGGTAAACGCTAGTCTACTTACTACTAAGCATCGGTCCGGCCTCCGTGGATCTCTACGCTTGCCCCCAAGTGGGGCGACTACCATATGCGGGGGCGCCCTTCGGTCCGGGACTCGGATTTGCGGAAACCAATCTACCACCCCCCGCCAAAGTACCTCCGTAGATGCCGAGGCCTAGAACAAGTTAGTAAAAAGACAGAACTCGTAAAGACTCAGCCAGCGAGTCTCATGCAAAGACACGCTACTTACCGACTAGAGCAGCCAGAAGAGACATTCTACCATCATCATCACCACCATGACAATTCAAAACCCCCAAGTCCGAATCGTGGAAGTAGGACCCCGGGATGGCCTGCAAAATATCCGCGAAAAAGTGCCCACGCCAACGAAACTGGAACTAATTCAACGTCTTCGTGATGCTGGATTACGCACGATCGAACTTACATCCGTCGTCTCGCCGCGTGCGATTCCGCAGCTGGCGGATTGTCGTGAGGTACTGGGACATTCATCCGTGAAAGCACTTCTCCAACATGACCAGGCGGGTCTGCGGTTTCCAGTGCTTGTGCCGAATGTCAAGGGTTTGGAAATTGCGGTACAATATGGCGTGAAGGAAGTTGCTGTTTTTGTTAGTGCCACGGAGGGGTTTAGTACAGCGAATATCAATTGCTCGGTTGAGCAGGGGATTACGAGGGCTAGGGAAGTTGCTGGGTTGGCAAAAAAGGCTGGTGTTGCTGTGAGAGGGTGAGTTCTTATCCCTGCGATGCCATTGAAATCGGGATTCTTTCAATTGTTGCGACGGTTTTGTCTAAACATCACAGATATGTATCTTGCATCTTCGCTGACCCATACGACGGTCCCACATCCGAAGCCGCTGTCCTGCACTGTGTCACATCCCTGCTAGACGCGGGCTGCTATGAAGTCAGCCTCGGGGATACCCTGGGCGTTGGATCACCAGCAAACGTGCACAGTCTTATCCAATACCTGACAAGCCACGGAGTGCTTATTAAAAAGTTGGCCGGCCACTTCCACGATACATACGGGCAAGCCGTAGCCAATGTCTGGGAGGCATACAGCTGCGGAATGCGAGTATTCGACAGCAGCGTCGGTGGACTAGGTGGATGTCCCTTCGCACCAGGGGCAAAGGGGAACGTCGCCTCCGAAGACTTGGTATACATGTTCCAGAACGCTGGTATCAGCACTGGCGTGGATCTAGCCAAGCTAGTCCAGACTGGTGAATGGATATCCCAGCAACTCTCCCAGTCCAACTCCAGTCGAGCCGGGAAAGCCCTATCCATCAAGTCGCAGCCCACAAAGAACTCATCATCCACAAACACCAAGTCCCCCAATCCCAGTGCCACTGCCAATCCCAAACAAACACCATCAATAAAATGGACCCTCGTCTCCTCCCCCGAAGGCCTGCATATCCACCGCAACGGCCCAAACCTCAAAATAACCCTCAATCGCCCCAAAAATGGCAACGCCCTAACATCCACCATGCTCATGACTCTAACTAAAACAATTCAAACTGCCAACACTGACCCCCTAACAACCCGCATAATCATAACCGCCATCGGCCGTTTCTTCTGTACCGGAATGGATCTCGGCAAGGGAACTTCCCCCGTCGCACAGGGCGGATCCGCATCAGACACACAATTTACTCGCCTCACGGCTCTCTTCGAGGCCATCGATACTTCGCCCAAGGTAACCATTGCAGCCATGAATGGACCTGCGTTTGGTGGGGGTGTTGGTCTTGCGTTTGCGTGTGATATACGTCTTTGTACGTCCGGTGCGGGATGCACACTTAGTGAAGTGAAATTGGGGCTTGCGCCGGCGACTATTTCGAAGTATGTTGTGAGGGAGTGGGGTGTTTCGTTTGCGAGGGAGGCGATGTTATCTGCTAGGAGTGTTGGTGCGGAGGAGTTGGCTGCGAGGGGATTGGTTAGTGGTGTGGGTGAGTTGGAGGGGTTGTTGGATGCGTTGTTGATCAGGTTGAAGAGTTGTTCGCCGGCGGGATCGACGATGTCGAAGGAGTTGGTTAAGTTGGCGTGGGTGCATGGGGGGAGGGAGGGTCAGGTTAGTGGGATTAGGCAGGTGTTTGATGAGATGATGAGGGCGGATGGGGAAGGGGCGGTTGGGCTCAGGGAGTTTCAGGCGGGGAGGAAGATGGATTGGGATGCTTTTGTGCTTGAGCAGGGTCAGGCTAGGGCGAAATTGTAGATATTCCACAGGGCATATAGAAAGACATGTGGATAATATTACTGATCGAAATACACTAGATACTCGTGTACGAGAAGCAACAATAAAGATCGAAAGACTAATCACATCAAAATAAGTAACTTGGATAATTTGGACAATCAATGCATATAAATTACAACAACGTTGGGCTTGGAGAGCTGGGCGTGTTTACTAACAGTGCGAGAAAAACAAAGAAAAAGAAAAAAGGTATTTGTATTGACACCCCTACCCAAAAATGGTGCACCCCTCCACGCCTGATTTCTGCTCAATTTTCTGATATTTTGCCAAGCCTGTTATGACGGGCTCAGCAGAATTCCAGGAAAATCAAAAATCAGGCAGAAATCAGGCGCCAGAGGGTGCGCGCAGTCTTGGAAGGGGGTGTCACTAAAGTTTCCCGGAAAAAGTTGGAACCAATCAAAGGAAAGGTGTGACCACGGTACGATGTTCCCCGACCACGTGACTTTATGTGGAGATATAAGACTTTTAATCGCATCGGATTCCATGAAGGAAATTTTGAAATTATGGCCTACTGTACACTTGAAGCCACTCTGCGGGATATTTGAGACAAGGCGAGCTAGGTTTGTCAAGCTTGAAGCCAAACAGTGTAAAAAAGAAGTCCAACTACCGACAAAAAACAGACACGTCCGACCAAGGCAAATCCGATGTGGCATATAATAATGACAAGCAAGAAATATTCAGCAATGAAAGAACTCAAGAAAGAGTTTAGAGGAGAATCAGGCCGGCACCGAATAGTGAGGACACAATAGTCACCAGGCTGACAGCGATGGGAGCCATGCTAATGGTGAAGGGCTTGACCAGGCCAGCAGCGGCACCAGAAGAGGTAGCGCCCGAGCTGCCAGAAGAAGAGCTGCTCGAGCTGGAGCCAGAGCCGGAAGTAGCAACGGAAGTGGACTGGGTGCCAGCGTTCTGCGAACCTTTACCGTCGAAACCGACACCCTTACCAGCACCATCCTTTAGATATTTCTTCGCGGGGACGGGAATAGCAGGCAGAGCATCAGACGCGTCAACATCCCAGTTAGGAGCGTTCTTAGCAGGGCAGGGGTTGGAGCCACCGGTCTTGTTGTAGTTTCCGTCGCCAGTGGGGTTGGAGGTCTTTTGGTAGGCGGTTTTCAGAGCGTCGTAGTCCGGCAAGGTCTTGATATCGTTCCCATTGATCTCAACGAGGCCATAGTTGCTGCTAGATTGGCTGTATTCATACACAAGTCCGCCGGAATAGACGCCTGTCATCTCAGTATCGTACAGGGCACTGACTTCTTCGAACTTGCGGGTGTTGGTGTTGCAGCCGTACTCGGATAGGAAGAGTGGGAGGCCGTAACCAGTGAAATTCTTCACCTTCTGGTCCCAGCCAGATGTAGTGAAGGAAGAGGGATCACACCAGGAGTAATCGTTGAAAGCGAAGAAGTCGGAGCGCTCGTCATCGGTACCGCAGTTCATGTACTCGGCCATCTCGAGACGGTTGGTGTTAATATCAGCAGCAGAGTAACCAACAGGGACCTTGCGGAGCTTCTGCTCGCTTAGGTAGGAGCGAATATCACGAGTGACAGCCTTGACATAAGGGGCGGCCTTGGAAGAAGGACCGTCATTGATGACCTCGTTACCGGAGAAGAAGGCCAGGGTGTTGTCGTAGCGAGCGAACTTGTCGACGGTCGCAAAGATGTACTGGAGATAGACATCGTTGTACGAGGGAGCGGGATCAGCCCGGTTGAGAGAGTACTTGGGGGTGTTGACATCGAGCACCAGGTAGATACCGGCGTCGGCGAGAGCGTTCATGCACACATCGTGGTCGGCAGAGTTGTCCACGGAGTAGACACGGATGGTGTTAAGGCCGAGTTCCTGGAACTTCTTGATATCACGCTTGCAGGTCTCGGCGTCGCCAATGGGGTCGCTCAGCTTGGAGGAGCCACCGGGCTGGTAGTCAACACCACGGATGTAGAAACGCTTGTCACCCTGGAAGAAGGCATTGCCCTGGACGGTGATGGGAGTGACACTGCTGGCACGCTTAGCCGCAGTGGTGGTGGATGAGGGAGTAGCCAGGACAGATTGAGCTCCTAGGGCCAGGGCAGCTGCCAAAGAGGCAACGGTTGCCTTCATGATGATGGTTATGATAGTGGTTGAATACGCGTAAATCGGGGGTGTATCGGTTTAATGGGTCGGGTCGAATACGTGGGTAGGTAGTTGTTGATAATGTTGTAAAAACTGTCAACGAGTGTCTAAATGAGGGACAAGGAAAAACATTAAAAGCAAATGGCGTTGAAAAAAAAAGACAATGAACGAGTGTTAAGAAAGAAGGCTGGTTGAGGAACGTAGGGATGGAAGAAGGGGGGAGGGGAGACAGTTCCAGCTTATACTTCGCCTCCAGCTACAAACAATCGGCAGGTAAGAAAGTCCCTGGAATCCCTGAAATCCCTAGACCAGAATCCCTGACAAATCCCCTGTCCTGAAGGCCTCTCCACAGGCCCTGATCGGCCGGTGGCGTCGTAGGTGGAGCTCCTTTCAGAACGGCAAGGATGGTCAAGGGCCCAGTCGGGTGTATTGAATGAATGATGATGATTGGCACTGCAGATGGCCAGGGCTGGTGCCACGATGAGGTGCTTGAAAGCCTTTTATCCCGAATGGTCGATCCTCCTGAATATTGCTGCATCTACCTGTATTCCGACAGCAAGGAGAGGGGTCTTTGCTGTAAGCCCTGACTGACTCTGTTTGACGACCTGTACTCTGTGTTTGACGCCGAATGGCTTTGACTGGGCCATTGATGATGCTCTGTATGGGTCCACAAAGCCCGGTGGAGCCCATTTGGGTTGACTAGTGGGGGATGGTTTGACCCTGAATCCCAATCATCCATCACACACTGGTAACATTTCCAAGACCTGCCAATACTTCCAAGGGCCTTGGCCGTTGAACCTTTGGGCCGTGGTTTCTAATGTTTCTAGTATTTATAGCACTCTTAAGCTGTCTTTGGGACTTGAATCTTGGTACTTTCTGGGACAAATTGGCAGCTTGTGATTGTGCCGCTCGCATTTCCGAGCCTTCCTCATTATACTCTTGACTATTTTTCTACGATCTCCGCACGGTGTACATCATCATATCCATGGATGGATCTGAGCCCTTGAAACAGCCGTGGATCCCCTGAAGGCTGCATTGAAGTCCTTGCCATCCCAATACCTGCTATACATACTACCAATAGAAGAGGATTGGATTTCAAACATGGACCTTTCTTTTCAATTGCTTCCTGCAATCTACGTTCATGAAAACCGGCAGGTAAATTGGTTGCAACGACAACCTCATAATTCCTTGTTCAGCACTTGGCGATGACGCACTCTTCCCTCTCGGCAGTGGGGCAGCCTCGCTACTGATCGCCTTGTCAAATTTCAATTGTCCTGGCATTATTATTATGGTGATCTCTGAAACAACTCGCAGCAGATCCCTCTACGATGGATATCTCCGTACCTCTATAAAAATAGGTATAAGGCTACGAGGCTACCATAACATTATATCTTTCCCATTAACTCTGTGTACATTTGTACATCTATATTTAATACTGCGAAAAATGATACTCGTGTACAAGACTCGGCGCCCAGACCCTCATCTATCTCGAGTCACACACATCCAATCCCGCTTCCCTATCTCCTCGCTTTAATACCCGTGGACCCGCGGGCGCGGCTGTCGACCTGGTTCTCGATGCATCGATAACCCCTGCTCCACCACCGATACAATCGCCTACATACGGAGTAGTCTTACCCATTATTCCGTATTACACTCATTATTATTATCTCACAACTAATGGGGAAATCCTAAAACGACGATACACAATTACTAATTCGACGATACACCCTTTATTCTGGTTTAGTATGGTAATAGTATTATCACATTCACAGTAGGATTCCACAAGTTTGAAACCCCGACAAATTTCAAAATCATCTTAGCAACCACCAGGTGAACGTTGCTATCAAGAAAAATAATTCAAAAGACATTTAGAAAGACCTTTCAAATAAGAGGGATTGAAGCATGTCTAGTTAGTCCGTTTCTGTGGTTTCTATACTCAGACTTTGAACAACTCTAAGGATATCCTAACGAGAAGATAGTAATACAGTTACTGCGATAAGCCCCAAATAGGCATGTATCGTGTAATCATGTATCGCGGTTTTAGCAATTCCCAACTAATGCTAGGGTTATTGAATTGAACCCGTGAAAATTAATGTGCATGCACTTTCCTTTTCCTCATGAGAACATATGCAGCCTGCTCAGTCGCCTATTGGCCCGCTCTGCGCTATTCATAGGAAAATTTAAATGGCCACTGAGTGTGGCATTCTTAGGCGGCCGCACTTTAATACTCGCGGAGTCATACAAATGGTGACATCTTCATGCGGTCGCAAAAATGACCGTTGGATTACATCACTCGTGCACAATGATCAACACAATTGACAAGTCATAATTAGGGCATCATATTCAAACTGAAGCCCGGAATACCTGCCATAACACAATCCCGACCGAGTAAACTTCCTCATGCCGCGTCGCGAATTACGGCCACTTTCTCCTTGCGACGGCCCAGCACAGCCTTCATATCGCCCCACAGACCACCCACAATGCTCCACAATGCCCCAATACTTTCGACCTGGAATGCGAGTTAGCGCTTGATTGATGGGTCCCCGAGATTGACACGGAACACAGAGTACGGAGTAGTAGTATGGAGGCTGGCGATATTGACTTACCACTGGGTAAACAACGCAAATCATCACGCTCGTCCAGATCCAAATGAACGAGACCACCGCCCAGCCAGTAAAGAATGGCTTACTGTATACGTAGCTGGTGCTGAATATCGTGAATGGCACCAGGATGACAGCTCCGAAGAAAAAGATCGCGTTGGCGATCACGGCAATGCGCGTGCCTTTCTGGGCGAGCTCAGGGTCCATGGGCTCGATGGTGCTGGACTCGAGGTAGTCGACATTCGTTCCTCGAAGCAGGCAGTGACTGTGATTTCAACATATCGTCTGAGACTAACTCAGTGGCCTTCTCCTTCTCGGAGATGTCTGTTCTTGGGTGAGCTTCGAAGACTCAATGCTTGCTGCAATACCAATGATGGCATTCATTCCTGGAGATGTATGCTTCTTGGGGAATGCATAGCTCAATACCTCTGTTTGATCCGTCGCTGGAAGAATTGGGGATTGCTTTCTCTGTAAGATAGTGGTTCTCGAAATTGGCTTGACCGATGCACACTAAGAAACTCTTTCCTGGCCCCACCGCCGAGACCTTAGCGCAGATCATTTATTTAGCAGGCCGCTTTAAATCGCAGGTAGTACGGAGTACATACGGAGTGGTACATAAAATCGACTGGTAAGTTACATTACCACGCCAGGTAATATTACACCATACGTATGAAAATCCCGGTGACAAAAGTTCGCCATCACTATCAATAAAGACTACGGATAGAAAGCCAAAAAATATACTTCACATACTAGTTGCTATTATCATTCTCGGAATCGGCTTGAACAATTCACGCTTAAAGACAATTTTCTGGTCCCACCGCCAAGGCCTGAGCGCAAAGTATCTATCGAACGCCCTTCATTTTGATAAGAAGTGGTAAAACATACTTATGGAATACAGTATGTTACATACTACTAAGATTACACGATGTGTTCGCAGCATCCGCGGGATTTCATAGAACCTAAAGTGGTGCCTGATTCCTGGGTAATACGCCAGGTGGCTTCTTCCTCTTTTCGGCTCTATATTGTGTCCTCCCTATCAATCATGGTCCTTGAATATGTATAACTAACGCGATTTAGTTACAAAATTTGATGAGAGAGACCCGCCCTGATGAGTGTCCCAGTGCCAGGGCATTATCTCTTACTGCCGAACAGCGCGGTCGAAAGTCGGAGGGAAGCCAAAGTGCCCTTCCGCGCTCAAGAATCACCCACTCATCCTCCAGTAGAAAACGAGTCGCCTTTGACCTGGTTGGATCTGCACAAACCACGCCACCGGAATTCTGGATTCTGAGATAGCCCAGATCGGTAGTGAGCCATGAGCTGTCCGCAGAAAAGCACAACTCGGTGACCATTCTCTTTACCTGAAAAATTTGTCTGGTCCCTCCCGAGACCACATCCCAGAGCCGTACAGTGTTGTCCCAGGCACTAAAAGCCATTGATCGACTATCAGGAGAGAAGGCAACTGACTCAACTGAGCCCAAATGTCCTTTGAAGGTCTGCTGTAGACTCCTTGTTGTCAAATTCCAGAGCCATAGAACTCCATCTTCAGATGAACACGCCAGTAGCTTGCCATCATGCGAGAAGGTTGCGCATTGAAATGGGCTAAAATTCTCCTCAAAAATATGTTGTCGATCTCCTGTGGACCAATTGCAGAGCCATATACCCTCATCATCGGAAATAACTGCTAGTAACCAGGCGTCGGGCGAGAACACGAGTAGCCGAACAGAGCCAAAAAATCCTCGGATAGTGTGTAGTAGCCTGCCCCTAGCCGTGTCCCAGAGCCTCACGGTCTGATCATCAGAGCCAGATGCTACGATCTGGCCATTAGGGGCGAAAGCCAAAGACTGAACCACGTCTGAATGACCTTTAAGGGTCTGGCGGTTGCCCGTGGCCACATTCAAGAGCCGAACGGTCCTGTCAAAACCAAACGCGAGAAATCGACTATCGGGCGAGAAGGCTATTTCCGACCAGACTGAATCTGGATGACCCTTCAGAATCTTTGATCGGCTACCCGAGGCGGTGTCCCAGAGCTGGACATTCCCACCAGAGCTGGAAGCTAGTAGTCGACCGTTGGGCGAGAAGGTTACCGACTCAACCGAATCTGTGTGGACTGAAAAGTTTTGTGCTAGGGCGCCTTCGGCGATATCCCAAATCCGGATGGTCTTATCATAGGAACCAGACATAAGTAGTCGACTATCGGATGAAAAGGCTACCGAGGTAACTAGCTCTGAATGGCCTCTAAGAATCTGTTGTAGTGTGCCCATGTGCGCATCCCAGATTCGGACAGTAGTATCTGTGGAGCTAGATGCTAGCAGCCGGCTATCAGGCGAGAATTTCACCGATCGAACTGACCTTGAATGGCCCCCGAGTTTCCACTTCAATGTGTCTGTAGCTAAATTCCAAAGCCAGATTTTAGCATCGTCAGAGCTAAAGGCCACAAGTTGACTATCAGGTGACAAGGCTATTGATTGACCCAAGCCTGGAGAGCCTTTGAGAGTCTGATATAAATTGACCGCATCTGTCCCACAGATACAGGAAATATCATCGGTGGGACAAATTAATAGTGATTGGTGGCCATCTATAGCCTGCTGTTGATCGCCTGTGTGTGTATCCCAGATTCGAATTGTCTTGTCAGTGGAACTAGATGCCAGTAGCCGGCTATCAAGCGAGAAATTCACCGACAAGACAGAACTTGAATGACCAGTTAGGGTCTGTGATCCTACACCCGTGTTCCGATCCCAAATTCGGACAGTTTGATCCGTTGAGCCGGACGCCAATAACTGGTCGTTGGGCGAGAAGGCTACCGAATTGACCCAGTTTGAATGGCCTTCGAGAGTCTGCAATTCTGAACCCCATTTTTCCTCAACTCGAGGGAATTAGCATATCCAAGTAGGAAGCTCCTGTTTAAACTCTCCGCGAATTATTGACGTTTGGGGTGCAAACACAAGCCCTGCACAATAAATTTGAAGGGGCGTATGATCAAGTACTTGGCGATTTTTCAAAATAAAGCGCTTTGCATCGTGAAGGAAGTTTAGGACCAAGGAAGAGTCGTCTTAAATTTGTCAGTGCAAATAATATAGTGCTGTTTTCGGAACTTACAGAAAGGGCTGCTTTGAGGTGACCAAGGATACCTAGAATCTCCGACGAAACGCCCAGTAGACCCATTGCTTCTACCCAGTGCAAAAAATGCGTCTTGAGAAATAGAAAAGCATCGCGCATTCTTCTGGTTAAGCCCATGCATTGTACCAGATGATGTACCCAATATCGACAGGCGTATCTTAATTCGGGAGTTATGTATTGCTGGATCGACTCCTGGCTAATTTCATTGCATCGCGTGCCTTCGCTTGGTAACCTGCAGATATTTTTTCTCAAGCTGCGCTGCATGATCCGAAGGCATTGTGCTGTAAGACGCTGGTTCGCATATTTCATATCGATCCAAAATCTGCTTTTGCGTTCGTGATGATCCAAAAGAAAATCTCGAAATGATAGATGGAGAAGTCTGACCGGTGTGTCAAAATCGTTCGGTACACTAAGCACCGAGTGGAGCTGGTCTAATCGACATTTGACATCTTCTGGCTCTTTGTTCACTATCTGGCTGAGGGAGTTGATCGAGAGCGGAGTGGCTAGAATGATGATAACCCCGACTATCTCCTTGAACTCTTTGAGTAGTTGCCGTGACTCAGTTTTATCCTGGCCAGTGAGAAGTTGCTTTAGGACGGGAATATATGTGCTGTCCATCTTAGATGCGTAGGTCAATTGATCGGTCAATATCGCTTCAAGTCGCTTTTGAGGGTTCCACTTCGCATCACCGATGAAAAGACACAAGGTAGCAGCGGCAATGAATAAAGGGACAGCCCTATCAACTAATTTCTTCGTAGCTGCGTCGCCAGGCCAATCTAATGGAAATGAGCGCGCCTGTTTTAGACGTAGGAACTTATCCTCAATATATAGAGATATGTCGTGCTCTATCGCTGCTTTGTCGATCTCATGAAGGACGAGGTCCTGATAGGCATCGGCGATCCGTTCGAAGCCTAGTCTGATCGGCAACTCAGGTCTGCTTGTCAATAAAAACCGTAGTTGCACGGAATTTGACTTTTGAACTTGTGGCAAGAGCCGGAGAATAACCGCGATATCATCTTCCAAATCACATTCATCCAGAGCATCAATCACGATCACTCTGATTGTGGTCCCTTTGCACTGTTCAATTCCTAATAGTGGATCTAGTAGAAGCTTTTCAAACTGTTCTCTTAACACCTTTTCTGAAATATTAGGGTCATCGTTAATTGCCTTTTGAACTCGAGGCAGCTGTCGATAATCAGTTGCTCGATTAATGTTGGGAAAAGCCTTTTTGCGGTTCCTCGGTCCGCTTCACCTCTCTTAAAGAAGAAGCTCGCCCCGAGAAGCTGCTCCTCTTTGAGATGGCGTGCAATGGTTCGGGAGATTGTTGATTTTCCTGTCTCTGCCATGCCATTCAACCAGAATATACATTTTCCATGTGGCGATTTTGTCCACTCTCCGATTTTTCGAAGGAGATCAATTCGGGTCCCCGGGAGACATTCACTATGTTGATTGTCGTAGGAGTCGAATGCTGCTCCTTTTGCAGTCTGTAGTCTTCCAAGGTCTATCTTCTTGTGGATCGAATTTGTAGACCTCCTAGGTCAACGTTAGTGTTAGTTCTTGGCATTAACAATTAAGAAATCAGATTACGGTCTCGAGCTTACGTTTGATCAATCTCTAAGGACAAAACAAATGTTGTTCTGTAAAACTCAACCTCCATGATAGCATGATCTACCTCCGACCGTGCCAGCGGCCATTTGAAGGCTCGAAGTCCCCATTTCCTCATCCCTCTTAGCGTCGTTTCCGGATCGATTTTCTCTTTCAACTTCACAAGTGCTTTAGAGCATTTGGTAATATTATCGAGCAGGTCTTGCGTAGCAGTAAGTTTGTTGCCACTAGATCCATTAATCAGCTCATCAAGAGATTGAAGAACTTGGGCAAGAGCGGCGATCTTCTCTTGGAAGCGCTGGATATCCTGCGTCGCGTTCTTGACGTTGCTGAGATATTTCCCACATATTTGGACGATACTTCCGGTCAGCTGAATAACTGCGAAAAGGCTTGCTGGACCCGAAAGAGGATCCATGATCAACAAAGTAAAAAGTAATATGTCGCAAGGATAATAGACAGAAGTAGAGCCCATACCCCTCAATAGAGGGGTAGCCGTCAAAGCGAGGCTAAGGGTAAAACTGGATCCTGATTGGTGCTTACTCCAAAGGGCAGGTCGTTTCCGTTTCTTCGCAAGTGGAAACCCAACCATTGGCCGCGCCCGGGATAACTCAGTTAAAAATGAGACTTTTTATGATATCGCAAAGAAAGGACAGTTGAGAGAGCAGAAAGACTGGACCGGGGCCCAGTGAGAATGTATTTGTGGACTTGTTCTCCACTGAGGCTAGACATAACTAGAGGTCTGTCGTACGTTGAGATATTATTTTACGGGTGATAACATTCGTGATGTTCCCTAAGCCCTAGAGAGACCTCTCAGGAGTGATGACGGGCAAGATCGTCCAGGAACAAGGCTCCAGGCGGCCTCTCCACATGATTGCATGATTGCGGAAATTCACTTTTAAGTCTCCATGGATTTGAACTGAATCTTCGTCTGCCCTGTGTAATTTTACGCAGCAAGGTAGAGTACCATACAAGGAGCATCTTACGGTGCCCTCAATTTGATGCGGCCTGCTCAATGATGGATCTGCGCCAAGGCCTTGGGAGCGGGGCCGACAAAGATAGTCGAAAAGTGTACTGGTCAAGCCGATTTCGAGAACGACTGTATCTGGCAACTTCCGTTATTCACCTCCCCGTCCCCAAAAATAGTCTTCCGTTACTCCAGTTCGTTGGGCGGGAGGAAGTTCGAACATATGACGAGAATCCACCGACTCGTTTCCACTATTTGACTGAGAGGAAGGTCACGAGCAATAACAAGACGGTGGCGAAAGATACAGAATAAGATCTAGTTCTGGCCCCTTGGTTTCTCAAGACGCTTTTTGGCAATCACATATAGAAGTGCTACCCATAGCTCTGACTTGGCAGGGCGGAGTCTAGCGAGATAGACCACCGCCGTGTGGGTGTACGGAAGCCACAGCTGTAGCTGGCTCTTCCATGGCAGAATGCAAGCACAACACATGAACCTGACCGGAAGCCTGGGGGCTTGTGCGCAGCCTCATGTTAACCTTGCCTTCACCTGACATCCTACCACCAGCAATTCCCGATATCTTCTTTCTCTCATGTTTCTCAGAAACGAATACGCTATATGCATAAGAATAGATCTGTCATCGACTGTGAAAGAGAATTGATGAGTATTTGTATCACTGGGTTTTAGCCGAAAATTCAATCCTTGTCTTATATTTCTTGTGTTCACCCTCTCAAGAGACAGCAACGCGCCTCATAGCACTAGGGAGCATCAAGGCCAGAATGAACTGGACACATCTAGCCACTGGTCATACCAAGATTCAATTACTTCAGTATAATGCTTTCCTTTGTCATTCACCGTGACGAGGATAGAAGATTGGGTCGACGAACTCATTGATTCGCCGCAAACGGACCGACATCGCCACTTTCGGGTGTATATTGCACATCCGCCGTGCACTTGGTAAATTGCGAAAAACTAGGTTTTTGCGTTGCTAATAAAGATGGCCACTATTGAAACATATTCTCGGGCGTACAAAAACCATGTGTCTAGACTGTCTGGTCAGTGGCCAGGTGTCACATACCTGCACTATTATCTCAACAGTGCTGATAATAACTGGGACCTGGAAACACCCCTCACTTATTTCAATTTCAATGGAGACCAGCCAGCCCATCCGAATCTGCAAGATTGTCAATTCAATCTTACCAGCTTCGTCAATAAATACAGCGAGAAGGTAAAATATAAACTCGTCGTGGTCAATAACCCAAGTCCGATCGTCCTCTCAACTCTCGGAGGCCTCTTGAGGATGCCAGTCCAGTTTTGGGCTGACTGGCTTGTTGGCCCTGCCTGGTTCGACCGGGGGAAGATATTACCTTGGCCCGGCCCAAGTACGCGTCGGGCTTCCGATCCAGGGGCAATGAATTCCAACTCCAAATCAAAGGACCAGAAACCGAGCACGAGTTCTACTGATCCAAGTGTGGCGAATATCAAATCCAACACAAAGGACAGTGGCCCACGTAGACAAGATGATGACCTCAGTAAGAGCAGCGCCGCCAACTTTATATCTTTTCAAGATGACAGCCTCTTTGATCAACTTTGGCCTCTTCCTTCGATTAGCAGAAGTGGAAGTTACAAATGCATCAGGGCTGTTGTTCTCAAAGATGATACTTTAGCCCCTTCTTCGAGTTTCGATCACCAGCTAGACGAGGGTACGAGCGACTGCCCTCCACTCGGTGCGCGGGGGATCTCTACAAGAAATACTATTGGTGTGTGGTCCAACCAAAAAACTAATCCCACCATTGATGAACCGTGGATAGGTATGTCTCATTACTAGGTCTATCTGAGTGAGAATTATTCTAAGACAGAAATATAGGCCTAGTTGCATTCAATACTGACAGGCACAATGGCAGCCTGTGCATTTTCCGGGACTTCCGTGAAGAACCTATACTGGGTTCACCTACTTCGGCGGATGAGGTAGATTATAATCAGCATTGGGTTCCACAAGGGGAGCCTGGATACACACAGCATTACCTAACACATCACACGTCTTTACGCCACGCCTATGCTCACCACGTCCATAGCTACCTTTCTGATGGCAGATTCGGATCGGCGAATCTGAAGCCGAATATGTTGTTTATCAGCCTATTCCGATTAATCGCTAGTTGCTGGGTCGCAGAGATTGAAAACGACCATATGACATACTCTTGGATTGAGGCCTACTGGCAAAAGGTCTCCAGGAAGTATACATTTTCATTGCGGCAAATGCCATGGCAGCAGCCCTCCACAAGGCTCGACGCTGATATCTCGAAACTCCATCGCAATCGCATCAAAGTGGGCTCTTATCATCAGTTAATTGCGGAAACTAAGACGTTTCTTGAGAGTCAATACAATAACCAGGACAATAATGAGGCTAACGAGGCCTCACATGACTGTCGATCACTCATAGATGACTTCGTCATCTTGGAAAAGGCGATGCTTCGACTGGAGTTCCGCAATGCAGGGGTAATTGACTATCTTAAGTCTCTAAACGATGCCGCTGCCACAAAAAGATCTCTTCAGCAATCCCTTTTTGGGCTCTTCATATCGTGGTGGGCCTTGACATATGGTGCTTATTCCCTTATATCATCTATCCTCTCGACAAGAAACAGCCTGAAAAATAATGGTCAAAATTTCTGGTTGTATTGGGCGATATCTGTTCCATTTTTCGTGATTACTGGTTTATTCATCGTCTGCTTATTCTTCTGTTTTGATTCCTGTGAGAAAAAGAAACGACAAGCGTACGTGGAAGACGTGTAGGCTCACATAAACATCCGACAACTACTGAACGTACAGTTACATCACGCGTACGAAAAGTTATACCTGAATGACGAAGATGGCCTTCAACGCTCTCTCTCTTCTATTGAACCAACCCCACTGATATATCATTCAAGAAAGGCATCAAATCCTCTCTCGGGGTCTTTCTCGTAGTAATTCCAGTTACGCCGATAAAATTCAAGTTCAGCAACAACTCTTCGATTGGATCCTGTTCATAAGCGAGCAATATCTGGCATCTTGTCAAAAAATTGAGCCGCTTGCAAAGGGGCCTTGCCCAGTGGTGCCCAAGCTGTTTGTAGGAAGCCAACGCGTTTGCCACATCCAGATGCATCAACATAAGACGAATTCGTACGACTTGTATCCGACGGGTTATGGGTATAGCAATCTAGCAAACCGGATTTTTGTTCTTTGGCTCGCTGCCGTTTCGACGGACCATTCGCGACAAGGAATTTTTTAATGCTGGACGTTGTAGCCATGGTCTGAAACTCGTCCCGGGGGAATACAGCCGTCTCATCATGGTACAAGCCAAATCTACTCGCTTAGATGTTCACAAAGGGCTTTGATCATAAGGTTTACCACGGCCTGTTTTCCGGCCCACTCGGGTTTAAGGGGTATAAATGCTTCTAAACTGTCGTAAGTTTCTGCAGATATTAATGATGGTGAGCTTACTATAGTTAGCCTGTTCGGCTGTTTTAGACGTTGTCAAAGACTGGCTTTCTATTATATCACGTATGAGGACGATCTTTGCAGGATGGCCTTGGAGCCATATCGCCTTAAAGTAAAATGGTGTTTAACTGGGAAGGAAGACTTGCAATGTCTCAAGGAGTTTGGCGACGGGGACCGTATAGGTACTCTCCGTGCCCTTCGCTACGCTGCGACCCACCCATTCGCTCCCGCTCATGGGTGCGCCCCATATTCTTGCCCGGTCTATACTAACTACTATAGTAGCGTCTATACCTACCAAGGGGGGCTCGTTAATTCCTAGTGCTTTATTACTACTAGGGGTTATATAGCGTACCGGTAATACTTCGGTCGCTTTTCATCCGACGTTTTAATATACCTAGGAATTAAGATCTTCTAGGGCTTTTCAATACGTCTCGAGCGCTAATAGATCTATACGCGAGGATTCCGTTCCGATATGTGTTCGTCGCTAAATCGCTAGGGATTCAGGCGTATTTCTAATAGGTGCCTAAGTCGCTTTCCTAGGGCTTTTCTAATGACTAATGATACTTCTAGATGTAGAAGGAGGCTTTTTGTATGTGAAGGGCTAAAGCAAGACTTAATTCAATCTAACTAGGCCAATATGCTGTTTACAAAAAGCTTAAGGGGAAGGAAGTTCATCCCGCGCGTTCTCCACGTCAACATGCCAAGGTCTCGTGATACACGTGACCTATATCGGGCACTGGCCCGTGACACTACGTAGGGCTTTAAGCTCTTACTGCTAGTTAGTTAGGAGCGTTAATAGGAGGTCCTTCGTTAGGTCTTCCACCTAGCGGAGGAAATTAACGACCTTAGGGGCTAGTCTTACTACATTCTAAGCCCTTCTAAGATCTTTCAGAAGATCGTATACAGTGTGGTTAGCGTTCAGTACGCACTCTCTATTCGATAGCAGATTTTTCAATAGGCCTCCGGAAGCCCCTAATGTAACGGGTTAGACCCGCTTCTTACTATGTGGCCCTGCCACATAGCCGTCCCCGCATTTCCGTTCTGCCACCTCCTTGCCTGCTTCTTCTATCGCTGTTCCGCTTGTTCCATCCCTTCTCTTCTCCAAGCTTTTTGTAAACAGCATGTTGGCCTAGTCAGTATTGAATCAATTTGGCTTCAGTCCTTCACACCTAACGGGACCGGCCCAACGCCCTTTAACGCGCGCAACATTGAAATATCGATCGTATAGCTACGAGACCGGTATCAAACGATAACGCAGGGAGTTATATTGAATTTGCCGTTGCTTAGAATTGCCAACTGGCGTGGTTCCTGAGATATTTCAAAAATTCAATTCGGCGCTGAAGTTGTTCACGGCCGGTGGCTGCCACCTCTCCGCGTCAAAAGTTTTTTGTATATTTTTTTTTGAAAAAAAAATATATATATATATATTTATTCTAGTTTTCCTTCCCAGACTCAAGAATATACTTTATTTCAATTCTAATTAAGGATATTTGGAAGGTGTGAGGAAGGTGTGGAAGGAGGACTGTTTATTATGTGTGGCATCAGAAAGCACCGGGTGATGTTCGTCGGTGCCCTTGAATGGCGATGTAGTAACAATGCTCAAGTATATAGGTAAAAAGAAGGTTGAAGGCTCGATTCATGGAAGAGGTAATCTTATTTATTTTGGATATGACTTTGGCATATGACCACTGGCGTCGTAAATGTCCCACCTCACTTGGCTTTCTGATCAACGTGCCTGGAAAGAGCCTTCATTGCCACACTCTTCTTACCTTGGACTAGAATTATACATGCTCATTGTCCCAAATCTCGAGAACGACGACCTCCCTTGGACCCTCTCTGTGATTGTCCGCGATGCAGGTAAGGATGTGCTCTTCGCATGCCACTATCCACATAGCTGGCGCCAGTCAGCGCTCCAGCTTTATTTCTCTGTGGCTTCATCGACAGTTTACGCTTTGATCGATGGGTGATCTTATCACCGCTGGTTTCAGATCTTTTCAACCACATACCTTGTGGCCGGATTGCAAAGCGCCTGCTAGAAAGAGAGAAACAGATAGGGCCTTCGCGGTACATTCAGTCCCGCCGTGTATCCCTTGTACACATTCAGGTAATCCATTGAGAGTAGTGTGGTAACAAGGAAGCACGAGTCGATACCACTGCATCACCGATCAATGTGTGGTGGTTGTTGCAAAAAGCCAGCCCGTGTATTGAGAACCCTGACTGGAAGCACTGGATAATGAGCAAGTTAGTATCAAGGGTTGCCAGCCAAAGTTATCTGGTTCGAGTGAACTATCACCGCCTAGTACTTACCTCAAGGCGACCAATATTGACCATTGCGGAGCGCCTGATCTTCCAGTGGGTGTTGCGGTTGAAAGGTCATATTCAAGGAGAGCCCATTGGAGTTGAAGCATCAATGACCTCCTCTTTACAGGTGTGATATATGGCTACCTTGTGCCCGGATCTTGCTGAGCCAAAAGCCAGAGGTTGCCAGACAGATCGTCTGTGGATCATTGCACCGATGACAGCTGCGTGGTGGAAAACATCTCCGGGCATCCAGGAAGTCCCAGGTCATTCCAGATAAAGAGAAAACAACGAGATATGAGAGTGTGTGGTGAAGTAGATGGCTATGCTGGTGCGTGAGAGGTCGATTTCGGCAAGGATAGAGATTCCCACATAACGAACCCAGATTTAAAGCACTTGTGATGAAGGTCTTTATAGAGCTACCCGAATGGGCGCTTGGATTCGGAGGTGTCATGATACTAGCACCACGCTGTATACATGATGCCGAGCTGCCGAGTCATAACGGAGCCAGACCTGGTGGTATGTGGTCTTCTCAAAATACTGCGTGAGACAACGAGCCTCGCCAAGTCTATAATTATAACACAGAGAGAAGCCAAAAGCTGGGTAGTTGGTAGTTGACAGAGAAAGGGAAAGAATTTCATCAATGCGGCTATCTATATGGCGCTACAAACGGCGACAAAGCAATCGTCAAAGGGATATTAAGGAAAACTCCAACACGGACAACCGGAGTGGGATCGGGCTTTGATGCACCCAGTGGGTGGCTTCCTCAACTGCTGGGATCTGTTGGCTCGTACTGATCGTCCTTCCTCGAGGGAAAACTTGAATACAATGCACCCCTGTTCTTACTCGGAGTGGCGTTTCCCCAACTTATCTGTGCCATGTACCCAGTCAAGGAATCCAATTGACCCATAATTAAGATTAAACTTCTCGTGGTGTAGGTCGTGCATCTTCGCCTTATTCCAGAAGAAATCGTACCCGCTGTGCACGGTCGCCGTATTAAACAACTCCCAGGCAAGGTATGCCCAGAAGGTCAGCACGTGGCTATGAAGCAGCTGCGGTGGGAGCGAGATCGGTAGAGCATTCGCGAAGATCTGCTCGATTGGATGCGCGAATTGGGCTGCTAAAGCGATAGGCGCAGTAAACTTGTGGTGCTTCTTGTGGATGCGTCGGTAGAGATAGGGGATATGAAGGAGTCGGTGGCTGTAGTAGAACATGGCTTCGCGGAGGAGCAGACTGAGTGCGAAGTCGCGTATGAAGTCAAAGACTGATGGTAGCTCTGCGGTGACACGGTAGGCAGACCCCGAACCAGCTTTGCTGGTGAGGTAGATGAGACTGAGGTGCAGCACTGAAGAGAGGATCTGGTTCTGGGTGACCACAATGAAACAGCGTACGATGTCGCTGCGAGTAGGCTGTTTTGGGGCCGGTTGGATTTTATGCCGTTGGCTGAAGGTGGGCGCAATCACATCTAGGAACAGGTAGACGATCGAGGGCAGCCAGAATGTGAGGACTTGAACAAGTAATGTCCCCACGAACTCGATACGTTGCGGGGAATAGGTAGACACAATGTCAGTCCAGAAGGACAAGGCTTGTTCAAGCAGCGGGCTGCCATAGTCACTGAGGACCTCCATGACTTCTGGCAGAGGAGAGCTGTTCACACTGGGAGACAATCCAGCATCCAATTTGCAGCTGTCAAGAAGCAAAAGTGGATCAGAGCGCCTTCTTCAATGTCTTGGAAAGGGTCTGGCGTGAAACCTCGGTCGCCTCCCCGCAAAATGTCCTTTCCCGCGTCCCCGCAATCGCTCGACCGTCGCTAGCCATCGCCCTCAATGATCGGTGGATCTCGGCTAGGGTCTGCCATGTGATGGTCATCGATATTCGGTCATTCTTGACACAGATCGATGGGTTTGTGGTCCCAATTAAATCTCAATCGACCCGTTTGGCTCTGAAGGGAATTCAGTCAAGAAAATGCGTATTCGTTATCACCGAACGAGGTAAACAGAGCAGTCGGTCATTCACCGCAAAGCATCACAACCCCAGAGAAGGTGAGCAGCCTCAAAATCCGAGTAATGCATATTCATGCCCGTACCTCAATAATTCCATATATGCTTATTCTGGGTGCTTTTCATGGAAGTTTAAGAAAGCGAAAGAAATCAGAGCATACGAAAGGAAGGAGTGAAGGTCGGAGTCTCGAGATGATTGCCATTGCCGTAAACGGCCCGTAAACGGCCCGATCAGGCGCGCCATCACATAATCACGACAACCTCTCCAGAGTCCAAACGACCTTCCTTGCACAATTTTCCCAGGCCAAGTTCTCGCTCGCTTGAAACACATCCATCAGGGCTGAGTACGACTCAAGGTATGCCACCACCCGTGCTGGTGCAACTTGGCCTACAGTACCTGGTCTAGAACCTCACTAACCCACGCCAAGATGAACTACATCGAATACGGCATCAGCCGTATCTTCGCCAACGCCAAGGGCCGTGACGCTCGCCTATTCACCAAGGGCCCTGCATTCGCGCAAAACCCTCAACCAACCCTCACCCTCGACTGCATCGAGGTTGGCCCATCTGGATCAGAAATGCACATCGACCTATCCGCCGAAGGCATCGGCCGCTTCCCAACTTTGAGCTGGAACGCCGCAACCCCGGATGTCAAGGAGTACCTGCTCATCAGCGAGGACCCGGATGCTCCTCTTCCCTCTCCAATCATCCATGGCATTTACTACGGTATCCCTACTGGTGTGACGGGTGTGACCGATGTGGACTTTGAGGTTGCTGAGGGTGAATACAAGCTCAAGGGTGGGTTTAAGTATGGCAAGAATGGACGAGGGACTGTTTATATCCCGCCGCGTCCGCTGTTGGGTCATGGTCCGCATCGGTACTTTTTTACCCTTGTCGCGCTCAGCCAGCCTGTTGATACCGCCAAGCTGAGTGCCCTGCCGACTGTCGAGGAGATGGGGAAGGAGATTGAGGGTAAGGTGTTGAGTTGGGGTGAATGGGTTGGTACTTATGAGCGGAAGTGGGAGGAAAGTTGAGAAGCCAGAGATCTGTGATCTATGAAGCCAGCATCATTGCGCGTTTGTTACAGGGCAGGTGGCCGTGTGAAGATCTTGTGTTTCCGGTGCTGCTGCTGCACGTTGTTGTATGATTATACCCAAGCTTTGAAGCAACATGATACAGCTTTTATTGTAGCTTCCATTGTTCTCACTAGAGCTCATTCGAGCAGAAGGGTATTGTTTATGCTTGTCTCGTTGGCCCATCATAGGGTGAACCCTCATCAGCTCACAGGGCCTCAACTACCTACGGGTACTCACTGTGATGGCCGGCTCTAGTGACTTTGCTGTGTGATTTCTAAGCTTAATTGAAGATAGCGTATACTCTCACTTCGAGTTTGAGAAACGGATCAAATACGTGGACTCACCTCGCTCTAACTTACTCACCCCACATCTTCCTCGGAGTGACTCCGTAGCAGTTTTCCGATTTCTCCCAAACCTCTTCACCTCCTTCCATCTGCCGTACCATCTCAACGGTCTCCTCACTCGTATTCAAAGTCCCAGCCAAATAATGTAAAGCGGTATTCCCCTCTACATCCTGTACCCTGACATCTACTCCACCCCATTCTAGCAGGACCCGGATTGTACCCTGTTGTGCTAACTGCTGAGCCTCTGTCATTGGAGTTACCTTGCGCCCCAAGCCTATCAATTCTGCGGTGGAGAATTTCCTGTGCAGCGGACTCGGTAGGTGACGGGGTGTCCATATAGAATCCAAGGTACGGGCGCAGTGTATACTTTTGGCAACATCTGGATTGCGGGCAACAATTTGAGTGGCTGTCAAAGGCAGCGCAGCTATATGAAGTAGCGTTTGTCCTAGAGCTGTGACCCCTGCAGCTTCGTACCCACCTGGAATGAAAGTTGCCAGCCAGGAGAGGAGATCTGGGTCGTGGTGTGCAGTTGCAAAGTGCAGAGGGTGGATGTTGAAAATAGGCGTGCGCAGATTTGCATCCAGCTTAGGGTGAGACAGGAGATCTACAAGACATTTCTGTACACCAGGGTCGCTTAGATTGCAACGAGCAATGGCGTAAGACAGCGGCGGGAGAGCGACGGTCGGAGCAGCGTAGGGACGATAGTTAGGTGAATACCCACAGGTAGACAACAAGTGACGAAGCGTCGACTGCTGGCCTGCCGCAATAGCCTCGTGGACAGGCGAAGATGTCGATAAAAAAGAAAGGGACCACTCTGCATCATCCATTTGAAACTGCTTCTCGTCCAATGATACTTCCCGCACCCATGCAGACTCATCTGCTCCAGCCGCACGTAGAATATCAAGGCACGCCACATCACCCACCTGGGCAGCAACTTCCAGCGCTGTCAAAGCCCTCTCCATCTGCAGTCTCTGACCCGGTACATTCGGCTCAATCCAGAACCGGGGAAAGCCATGACTCCGCTCATTAAGTTCCTCAGAAGTCAACGGGCATAATTGGTGAGCGATACCTTTGGATTCTGCATTCGCCAAAACAATAGCACGAGGCTTACACATACTGAAACTCGACACATCATCTTGGAAATGGCGGCCACGAATCCATCGCACAGAATAATCCGATATAGAGATTCGATCTATACGATCCGGGGATGCCCCTGCAGCCAAAAGGACACGAAGATTGTGCGGCAGGTGGGCGCGGATGGCAGATTTGATAGGCGACACAAAAATATTACATGCAGTCCCACACACGGTAGCACCAGGGCCCAGGCGTTCTAGCTGGGTGCGTTCCCTGTAAGAAAGATTTTCTTTTGCGCTGGCCTTTGCATGGTGAGCGAGGAGGGCTTCTAATATCGCAGGGTTGGACTTAGCTGCTGCGCGGATGATGGGTGTGTTGTCGTCGCAGTGGTCATCTAGATCTTCGGCTGTGAGCTTATACATAGCGCTAGAATGAGGTCTGGCGAAAGAGAGGGCGAAAGAGAAAATCTTGATCCGCTCTTTTGGAAAGAAGGGTGTGCTGGAAGTGTTGTGAGGAGAGAATGGGGAATGGAAAATGGGGGTGAGGCTAACTCTGGCTCCAAGTCCAAAAGTCGCTAGACTGCATCGAGATGTCACTAACTCCTTTTGCACACATTCTACTTCAAGTACACATCCTTGACCAACCCATAAAAGAGGCATGGAACTTTGTATACACTTCAACTTCTAAGGTTGATGCTTACATGCCATTTTGTGAGGGCCTGAGACAATACAATTGAAGTTCTAAACATTCATTCAGAAAGTCAGCCGCGCCAAGCAGTCAGTGGCTCAGACCTATAACCTTAGGAAGCCAGGCTTCTGAAGTCAACAAATAATACTAACACGAATTGCCGGGTACGATCCACAATGGGGTGCCCTGGTTTGACGTTTAGCATGAATCTGGCTATGGATGGTCATTCATCTGCTCTACACCCTCATCTAATCACCTACTCCACGCTCACTCTGGCATGCGCTACACGAGTAAACGAATGTTATCACCGCGTCGGAATTGTTGAACTCAGTAAGCCTATATTTTCAACTGGGCCCCGAGATTCAGGGAATTCGCAGAGCCTGTTCTAGCTGCCTTGACAGGCAGTCCCTGTGGTGAACTAGATATTAGTCGTACCATTATGGAGAGCTGAAAAGGGCCTCGCGGGACAGTAGGGGGGTTTTGACGTATATACATACGTATGCCTCATAGTGTAGAGGTATCAGACTCGGCGCAGCTAAGAATAGAGAGACTAGATTCCCGGTACCGCTTACTTGATGGCACATTGATAGCACGATGTTTCTCTTGGAAATTGTCGTGCAAATGCTATGCCTTTCAAGCATTGTATTCTGTATCCCACTGAACCCAAAACAGCAACCATGTGGGCTCCATAATAGGTCTATTCGAAGGGAGTGGTAAGTTTTTCCTCTTTCGTATGCAAATGTTGTATGTCTTGCATGTCTTGCCTTATCTCTCCTCTGACCGATTTCAAGGGGTGAGATGTTACCAGCAGAAAGGATTGGCTACACCAAAGCCGTCTTATGTCTGATGCATACACAGCCTAGCCTTCCAACTATGGTGTATCCAGGCGTGCGAAGCCGGTTCGATGATTTCGTCGCGTAAGATTTTACCAAGTGTGTCGCATTCGATGTCAAATTCATAGTGACGGTTTATGTAGTACCCATATCAATTACACACTCAACAGTCATTACAATGGGTTATTCCTACCGTGGCATCGGCACTTTCTCTGGTTATTCGAGAAAGCCCTTCGGGATGAGTGCGGGTATAACGGTTATCTTCCGTGAGTATTTCCTTCTATTCCTGTCTGGTACCCATAATGACACACCTCTCATTGACTCAACCAGCTACTGGAACTGGCCACTCTGGGCAGGAAATCTCCACGAAAGCCCACTCTTCGACGGCAGTGAGACATCCCTCTCCGGTGACGGTGAATACAACCCGGACGAGCAAAGTTTAGCCAGCGGCGCGGTAACGATACTTCGCGGTTCGGGCGGAGGCTGTGTCCGACGCGGACCATTCAAGGACATAACCATCCATCTTGGGCCTTTCCCACGAAGTCTCCTCTCAACAACCGAGATTCCAGCCCCGGGATTCGTCTATAATCCACGGTGTCTCAATCGGAGCCTCAATAACTTTGTTTCTACACATTTTACCAGCCAGACACAGGTCGCGCGATTGTTAGCTGCTAAGAATATCGCCGATTTTCAAATGGTAATGGATCATTGGCCCACCGCGCCCGACGGGGTATTGGGTCTTCATGGTGGTGGACACTTTAGTATCGGATCGACCATGCAGGATCTCTTTTCTTCGCCGCAAGACCCGGCTTTTATGTTGCATCATGCTATGATTGATCGGTTGTGGGCGATTTGGCAGGCGGCGGATGAAGAGAATCGGCAGTATGCGGTTAATGGTACGAATCGGATACTGAACCCGCCGTGGGCTGAGCTGGTGGGTTTGGACATGGAGATGGAGTTTGGGGTTTTGGATGGGAATCGGATGGTTGGTGAGGTCATGAGTCCGGTGGAAAGTGGGTTATGTTATGCCTACACTTGATCATGACCAGGGTCTGTTCTACATTGAGTTTCTGGTGTGGTTTCAAAAAGTCCGTCAGGTAGTACATGGATTTTTGATGCGGTCGAAAGCAATAGTAATTGGGAGGAGCTTGGAACATGATCTTGGAACTATCTCTACAGTATAATAATTCATAACCGTGGACTAATCGTTAGCCAAGAACCTATGCCTGGGTGTGGTATGTCATCTTTTGTCACGATTGACTGCTGCTATTGGCGAATGGGTTCGGCAACAAGCGCCTGCGGGGTTTCGTGAGACACGAGGGGTTTGATGTCACTTTTATTGGAGATGGTGGGTTTGTTGGAGGCCTGGTGCGTTGTCCAGCAAATACGAATGACTGCATGACGAGGAAGATGATGCGAGACGATGTCAATGCGTCTTGAGAACAATGCTATGATAGCCGAGATCGCAATTGCTGCAATAGTAAATAAATAAACACCCCAGAGTGATTTTGCCACTATGTTGATACTGTAGGAGTAGTGAGAGGGGTTATCCATGGAACAGCTAGGAACCCGACTCTCCTGGTTGGAACTCCGTCTTCAGAGAAAAAAAAAAAAAAAGTATGACAACATGACTCCGAGTAGCCGAACACGACACCGAGTCGGAGTGGGCCTGCCTATTTTCAGCCCTGAGAGCGTGAGACCAAACCAATGGCGAGTGGGGCAGCACTGCCTGCCTGGAGGCGCTGTGACTGGCGTACAGCATACATTTGAATGGATAACAATCATGGAGGCGTTGATTGGGTCCTTGTGGCAGAGGCTAGTGTCACGGAATCGCCGGGTCCTCGTGTCGGTTGATAAGTGAGTACGTAGTACGTATGCTGAGGACGGCTTGAGTGTAGAGACAGGAAGGATTCAAAATGGGCGAGGTACGCGCTGTGTCAAAAAGGGGGTTCGGTTGATTCCTCGATCGGAATGTGTCAAGGATTATTTATTTCACTAGCTAGTTAGACAAAGCTATCGTCTCTGGTCGATCCGATCGCCCGTCGATCTCCAAAAGTGAAATCACTTTTTTTACTTCATTTAATTCGTTAAGCCACACCGAATGATCCGATAATATCACTGCCAAGCCCCCCCGAGCCCCGTTCATGAACGGTCACTAATTATAATCCGAGGCTCGTAGCTCATTGGAAGTTAAAAAACCATTCAGCCTCGAAAAAACTATCAAACAATTGGGAACTCGTAGAAGCTCCTCGCAATTATTCAAGCTATTCCAGAATCATGCCATCTGCTCCATCATCGATGCTAATTCTGGCCGTTGATCCAAGCTCCCAGACTATTTAGTTTTAGGGATCGCGTCCACTAGTGTCGTTTTTCAACTGGGCATAGTCGGCCTAAAACCGGGAAGCTGTCAACCTCAATTGCGTTGCCTCATCGGTCTCCATACGAGATTTTTTTTCTTCTTCTTTTCTTCTTTTCTTCTTCCTTGTTATCTTGTACTTTGTACCTTTGACCTGCAGCTTCCCCATCCTCTCTTCCTTTCGTACCACCTTCTCTCCTCCTCTTCTCTTTATCTTCGTGACACACCCTCACTCCTCTCTCTCCTCCCCACCAAATCTCCAACTTTTCAACGTATCCCAGCTTGGATCAAATCGGTGTCCTCCACTCCAACCACAACCCATCAATTAAAAATTGATCGCCGCCACAATGTTGCGAATCAATTTCCTCCAGCTGGTCTTCGTATCACTCATGCTCCTATCTCTCGCCTTCGCGACGGAGCAACCAGTGATCAACCATGCCGTGCACCGTGAGTCCCAGTCTCTCAAGGACGTCCTGGCCGGCATCAACGTGAACTCCATTCACGAGGCCCTGCATGCCCTCTCTCGCAAGTTCCAGGACGGCATTTTCCCGACTGACATGAGTGCCGCCGAGGCCCTGCAAGGTGATGACGAGACAATCGCGAGCCTAGTCAGACTCGCCAAGCGGGACAGCAATTCCACCACCACGTCGGTAGATTCTACCTCCACTTCGGTGCCCGTCACCACCTCCAGCTCCAGCAGTGAGATCCCCACCACTACGGCGCAGACTACTACTTCCAAGTCTACCACGGAGCCTTCAACTACGTCTACTACCAGTTCGAGCTCGAGCTCGGTCCCGACTACCACGGCGGTGTCTACCACCACGACCACCAGCCAGAGCTCGTCTTCGTCTTCGAGTGTGCCAAGCACTACTTCGACTACTAGCTCGACGCAGAGCACTCTCACCACTACCACGAGCCATTCTTCGTCTTCATCAACGACTACCTCTGCTCCAACCACCGACAGCTCTTATACTTCCACGTATAAGAGCACCACGACCTTGCCCGATGGCAGCTTGAGCACCATCACCTCAACTACTATCGTGCATGTCCACGCCACGGGCTCTTCTGGGAGCACAACCACCACGGGCTCTTCCCCAAGCCTACAGACTGGTGGTGCGTCCTTGACCACCACGGGTCTTGCTCGTGAGGTTGTGGCTATGCTCGGGGGCGCCGTCATCGTCGCCATGGCCCTGTGAGGAAGTCTCTGGCCCGCCCATGGTTCAACTCAATCAGACTTGCTGGCGTTTTCTTACGTCTGTTCTTCCCATTTCCGTTTTGCATCGATCAGCATGCAGTCGCATCTTGCATCCATCCATATTCCAGCGTTATCGATGATAATCAGTCATCACCTCACGATCCTTACGAGCCGTACACTCATGCCTCTCCTTTCTCGAACATTGTCTCTCTGGCGTTCATCATATCTGGATTTGGGCTGTTGATCGGGATTTGTTCTCATTTGTTCTCTGGGCTCCAGTTGTTGCATGGGCAGCATTTAGCGTACACTATCACATTGTGATTTAGAAGGGGTCTTTTATCTGCGAAAGACAAAAATACAGCCATCTTTCCGACCTCGGTGGTCGATGAAAGAGTTATCATTCTTCCACGATTCCATATAAATCCCGTCAAGACGTAGTGTAAGTATCATCGTTAATAGTAAATCGCAATATATAGAGAACATCAGAATGTGCAGTGGGGTATGTATGCGCCACCAAGCGCGGCCGAAATTACTGTCCACCAAAAGAACCAATCACTTCAAATATCCTCCCTCGCAAATCCAATTCCCCTCAATCCTCAGGTTGACCGTTATATCCATCGCTATTCACGTCTGCCCCGACCTCACCGTCCCACGGCCGCACTACCCTGCCACCGCTCCTCACCCGTCCAATACCGCACCACACTCTCCCACGCCGGCAAATCGCCGTCGCGCAGAAGCGCCGCGACATCAACATTCAAGGGCGAATCCGGCTGCGGATCTGTCAGAAGCTGGTGGATGGCGGTGAGCGTGGACGAAAGCGTGTAGACGGGACTCCAGTGCTCTGTCGTGAGGAGGGTCAGACAGATCTCGCCGGTCGCGAAGGAGATGTTTGGGTGGGATATCCGAGTCGTGAAATGGATTGTCGGTGGTGCGAGGGGGTAATTTGATGGGACTGTGATTCGGAGATGCCAGAGGCCGCCTGGTGAGAATCGTTGGATGTTAGTTGGAGGTCCTGTAGATGTGGGTTGGATACAGCGGGGTGGTTAGTGGTTGCCGCGGCGCATACCTTCGTACGGAGTCCCGTTTACGCCCTTTAGGACGGCTTCCCAGCGGAGGATATCCTCGTCATTGACGGGCCCTAGGTGTAGGAGGGCTTCGTTGGGCGACTTGGCGTAGTCTTTCAACTCGCGCAGTAACCGCTGGGCGGTGTTGGATGATGGTCCGGCCATTGTTCCGAGGAATGTGTGATGAGCGCCTTGCAGGTGGAGGGGAGAGGAATGTAGTGGTCAATGAGGTCAGGTAATGCGTACCGCTGGTGTAGCAGAGCAGTGGTGGTCGTTAGTGTACTTTCCCCTCGGCTGGTTGGAGAAGGGAAGCAACTTGGGCTCTGGCTGGGATCGTCACCGAGGCTGGGGAATCGCGGGAATCGGCACTTTTGCCCCAGGCCGCATCCACGGGCCCGAATCCACATGTGAAATTTCCTGGCCCCATCGTTGTCTTTCTACCTCCATCTCATCTTGGGTTTTTTAACTATCTGCGATGCGCACTTCTCGAGCCTCCAAGGAGACTGCAAAGGTCCTCCAGGCATTGTCGCCCCCTGCCCGACGCCAGACTCGCAGTGCAGCCTTCGGCACAGGCGCGCTCAGGGGTTTCGCCTACAATGCCGACTCCATCATCAAGAGCGAGATCAAGAGCGAGTTGATCCCGACGATAGCTACCATCCCCGCTACCCGAAGCGACGATGAATCCTCTCTTTCGTCTGTCAATACCGCCGACATTGAAGACCTCGTTGAAGATGTCGAACCTCCGTCTAAGCGTCGGAAACGCAACGCCAGTCAAAAACTCCTATCAGCTTCAAATCGCACTCCTCGCAAGCCTCTCGTGAAAAAGGAAGATCCCGATGAGAAATCAGCACCTCCATCCAAGGCCCGGCGCATGCCTGCTCGCAAAACCCGCGATGCCGGTGGAGGAATCGTCGTCGAACCGCCGTCCAACTGGGAGACTATGTATAATATTGTGAAGAAGATGCGCGCGGACAATCCAACCGCGCCGGTGGATACAATGGGCTGTTCAGAATTATATTGGCGGGCATCTTCTCCCCGGGACCGTCGCTTCCAGACTTTGATAGCATTAATGCTTTCGTCTCAAACCAAAGACACGGTAACAGCCGTCGCGATGCAACGGCTGCACACCGAGCTCGGCGACGAACAACCAGCCAGCGTGAGCACCATCAAGAAAGAAGACCCCGAAACCACCGAAGACATCAAAACCAAGCCCGAACCCGATGACCCCTTCACCTCCGTCTCCCTCCCTACCAAAGACAGCACCCTGAATCTAGAAAATATCCTCGCCGTCTCACCCACCCAGCTCAACTCCCTCATCGAAAAAGTCGGCTTCCACAACAACAAAACAAAATACATCAAAGCCGCCGCCCTCATCCTCCGCGACGAATACAGCGGTGACATCCCCTCCACACCAGAAGGCCTCATGAGCCTCCCCGGCGTCGGTCCCAAAATGGCCTATCTATGCATGAGCGCCGCATGGGGCAAACACGAGGGAATCGGTGTAGACGTACACGTCCACCGAATCACTAATTTGTGGGGGTGGCATAAGACCAAGACGCCGGAGGAAACGAGGATGGCGTTGCAGTCTTGGTTGCCGAGGGATAAGTGGCATGAGATTAATAAGTTGTTGGTTGGATTGGGGCAGACGGCTTGTCAGCCGGTGAAGAGGCGTTGTGGGGAGTGTTATTTGGCTGGGACGAAGCTTTGTAAGAGTGAGATTAAGGGGTTGAGTCCCGTTAAGAGGGAGGATGGTGTTAAGGGAAGTCCTGGGCTTGATGAGCCCAAGGTTAAGATTGAGGCGTTGTGAGAGGCGATGCTCAAGGGTTGAGTTTTTGCAACTTGACTCTTTCTGTATAGTACTACTGGCTGTGACTGATTCCCGAGGTCAGTGTTTTGCACTGGCCATCTGATTTCTCGGGCATCACTACCTAATAGATGCGGTGTAAAATAATAATTCAAACCAGATGGAACACCGTCAACCAAATTTCCCTGTCCTAATTTGCTACTTTAGGATGTACTTAACGGGGTTTCTCGGGTTGCTCAAATATGTTCTTCCGCTCATCTTCACACAAAAGCGACTAAATCTTCCTGGTACCTAGGTATGGTACAAATTGTACCACGATGCCTCCCGCGATATATAGCTGTTGCCATGACTAGCACTAGGTCAAGGTTGCTCGAATATAGTAGATATGTCCCCGGAAAACTGCGGGAGGAGAATCAAGGACCGTATCATCTAGTAGCTGTATACCTGCCAATGGAAGGATATTGTTGAGAAGCTCGCGATAGTTTGGTGATAGGCGGGGTCCCTGACTAAAGTGCTCCCCGCGTGGGGCGGACATAGCTCCAGCTGCCAACTTTTATCCCCGAGAGCTTCACACGACACTTACATCATTCCTTCAGCCATCCCAGCACAACAATTGACCAAGAACCCAGCGTAAATACTCGGCCCGTGAAGTTTTGCATATAACCAACGCATTTTCTCCCTCTGCTGGCCGCCATGGTCCCGCCAACGCCCATTTCCATCCCCGGCTTCGCCGAGACACAGCTCCAGCTTCTCCTCCAAGAGCACGAAGCCGAAGTCGCCTCTTCCTCACTCGCATCAACCGCGGCATCCGTGTCGCCATCAATAAGACGAACCCTCCAAGCTACCGGCTACGCATTGACAGGCTTGGTTCTATCGCAATGCCGCACCGGCTTGGGAGGTCGCGTCGTGGGCGAATTCACACCTGATCCGGCTGTCGCATCTACTGGGACCAAGTCGCAGGATGGAGGTGACGCGAGGGCATCGGATGGGCAACCTCGACTGGGTTCGCATGGTATGCGGGTCGGCGATGTGGTTCGCGTGAACGATGTCTCTGCGGGGTCGGCGAAGAAAGCGGGGAAGGATAAAGATAAGGGCAAGGATGGTGGTAAGGAAGGGGGGAAAGGGGGTCCGGAGGGTGTTGTTACCAGAGTCAGTGACAAGGCTATTTGGATTGCTTTTGGGCAGAGAGGTGGTGGTGCTCGCTCGAAGGATGATGATGAGGCGATTGAGGAATTATGGGGGAAGAAGCTTTGGGCGTGAGTGGACATGATATACCCTATGGATGTAATTCTATGATGCTGACGATCAATTTTAGGATCAAGCTTGCGAATGATGTTACATATAGACGGTAGGGATTATACTCAGGCTGGGAGTTGCTAAGCTGACTATCCCCAGAATGAGGCAGACCATGGAGAAGATGGCTAAAATGACCGAAGGAGATCACTCGCATTTCATGCGGGTTGCTTTTGGACATGCCACTCCATTACAACCAGACTATGAAGGCGCCGGAGATGTACAGTTCATTGATCCCACGCTGAATGACTCGCAGAAAGATGCTATCCGGTTTGCATTGGCCGCCAAGGATATCGCTCTCATTCACGGTCCTCCCGGCACAGGCAAGACCCATACCCTCATCGAATTGATCATGCAGATGATCCAGCGAAAGAAGCGCATCCTTGTCTGTGGTCCATCAAATATATCCGTGGACAACATCGTCGAACGTCTTGCTCCAAACAAAGTGCCCGTGGTGCGAATTGGGCATCCAGCTCGTCTACTTCCTTCAGTCATGGAACATTCTCTTGAAGTTCTCACCCAGACTTCCGATGCAGCAAGCATCGTAAAAGATGTTCGGAAAGAGATGGATGAGAAGCAAGCTAGTATCCGCAAGACGAGAACTGGTCGAGAACGACGAGCTATCTATGATGACCTCAAACTGTTACGAAAAGAGTTTCGAGAGCGCGAGTCCAAGTGCGTCGATAACCTGGTTCGAGAGAGCAGCGTGGTTTTAGCGACCCTTCACGGCGCTGGAGGTTACCAATTGAAGAATCAAAAGTTTGATGTTGTGATCATTGATGAGGCCAGTCAAGCTCTCGAGGCACAGTGCTGGATTTCACTTCTAGCGGCTGAGAAGGTGGTCCTGGCTGGTGATCATTTGCAATTGCCTCCGACTGTCAAATCAGCGAACCTCAAAAACAAGGACCGAAAGAAGGATGAGAGTGACTCCGCCAAGAATGAGACCCTGAAGGGTGTTTCACTAGAGCGGACCCTGTTCGATCGACTATTAGCGCTACACGGGTCAGGGATCAAACGAATGTTGACGACCCAGTATCGGATGCATGAGAAGATCATGCGGTTCCCGTCTGACGAGCTTTACGAGTCCAAGTTGATCGCCGCTGAGTCGGTTAAAGATCGGCTGCTGGCTGACTTGCCCTACGAAGTCGAGGGTACGGATGATACCCAGGAACCCCTTGTCTTTTGGGATACGCAAGGCGGGGACTTTCCCGAAAAGACCGAGGATGACGATATCGGCAAAAAAGAAGCTCTCCTAGGGGAGAGCAAGAGTAATGAAATGGAAGCCCTGGTGGTCGCCCGACACGTTGACAATCTGATCGCGGCTGGGGTCCGCCCCGGGTGCATCGCGGTTATCACCCCTTACAACGGCCAGCTAGCTCTTTTGTCTCAGATGCTCCGCGAGAAGTACCCTGGCCTAGAGCTAGGCAGTGTCGATGGCTTCCAGGGTCGCGAAAAAGAGGCTGTAGTAGTCAGTCTAGTGCGAAGTAATCCGGAGCACGAAGTGGGTTTCCTCGGCGAGAAACGACGATTGAACGGTACGTCCACCTTTCCGATCTTTCATAATCGGCTGTATTCCATTCCCTTATGCTCTTTTTGGACATTTACGCCACATTTTGGGTCTTCCCCTTGCGCTTGAGATAAATTAACTCGGCTAACGGAGGCTATTTTGGGACTCTTAACTAGTGGCCATGACACGCCCCAGACGGCACCTTTGCATCTGCGGGGACTCGGAGACTATCAGTCGGTAAGTAAAGTTTTGTCTGTGCGTCCCTGCGACGAAAGCTTGAGGTTAATCAGTAGAGTGTTTTTTGCGTGGTAGGGGTAGCGATTTTCTCAAACACTGGATGGGTTACCTGGAGGAACATGCTGATTTGCGGTACCCTGACGCGGGCGATCTTCTTTGAGAGGACACTCGTTGCCTCGCTGCGCACTGGATATGGGGTACTGGGTTGCAATCACGGACGGCTACCATGAAAAATCTTCGGTATTCGAGTAAACGATCATGCCGATCTCAAAATCTTGACCAAGTGCACGATAACGAGTCAGTCCCGAGTCTGGCCTGGAACACGGAGTGCCGCAACAGGGCTAAGACATGCCCACCCCGTTTCTCAAACGAACCCTCACCCTTCCCGTAGTCCGAAGTAGTATACAGGCGATCCAGACCAGGAGAATGGTACCTTGCGACCTGACTCGCCAAACGGAGTTTGATTATTCCCCGAGACTCACGAGCCGTGCTGAAGCGGCGGTGAGGGGCAGCTGGAGAGCAGATGCTTCATGCCGCAAGGAATAATAATTAATGTCTGTTTCAACTTTCAACGTGCCGGGGACGATCGCACGGCAGCGTGGGAGGAGCGTTACTACTTGAAGCGGCTATGCCGTGAGGGGCAATTGTCCATCTCAGCAATCAGCCGTGAGATTGTCAGCTCTTCAGCCCCGTTGATCCCTTGGTGAACCTATCCAATCTCCATGGCCAATAATGGCTGTCATGGCAGTCACCAACCTAAGGAGCGGACAACACGATATGACAGCCCGACCGGCGTGAAGTGCCAAATATCCAATGCCAATATTTCAAAGCCCAAAGCCACCCACAGCTAAACCCAATTCCTGAGCTCGCCTGACATTAGGCTTGATTTGTTCCTGTGCCACGCTGTTCTTGTAGCACGGTCTGTGCGGGCAGTTTGGGAATCCGCTGTGCATCATTCTGTTGGTGCCATGTGGTGTTTCAGACCAGGATTGAGAATTTGAGGCACGACTAACTAGTAACTGCAACATCTCACCCGGAAAAAACGATGCAAAAACACTGCACGATGACGGACCATCGTCCGAAGATCCAGGTCCAGATCTGGACTTTCCTTTGCTCAGGCATTTTCTCCGTCCCGAGCGGGGTCGTCAGGGGGTCTTCACTTTTAGCAGTTTACTAAGTTTGAGGGGTTGAAGTGGGCGGCCTCTTCTGGATGGAGTCTGGATGGAGCCTGGAAGCAGTTCAAAACGGCCGTTCATTCTACGGGGCTCCACTTCGTCTCGGCTCGTGGATCCAGCACGGCAGTCATTGGAAATGAGAGCCACCGTTCGAGCTTCGGTCGCCCATCTGATTCGGCTTACTAGACCCCCTGACGATGACCATCCGATCTTTCTTGGAAGGTTCGCTCGTTGAGTTCGCTTCTTTCAGGCACTGGAGGTTTAGGGTTGGATCTTGGGCTGATCTGATCATGGATGAGCTGTGCTGTATAGGTACTACACTATGGAGCATCGGTGGCCTTTCCATGTCCAATTAAGCCTGAATGGCGGTTATCAGCATGGATTCTTCATTGGAAGATCCCTCGTTATCGTTAATAATCCTTGACTAAATTCCTAGCTAGCCATGTATTTAGTTAGCCTGTTCTTCCCGCTTTTCCTCTATGCTGAACTGGGCCTGAGTCCTGACGACTACGGTTGCGCTCGGGCGTACTTCAGAAACAGTATCGGGTCAAGTGTTGAATCAGGTTTAACTACTTATTGACATTCTTATCACCATTTCTATTACATCTTCCTACTGCCAGTTTACTTCTCCTGATCAATTTGTCGATCGTTCTTGTTTCTCACTTTCCAGTTCGCATTTCGGTTGTGGCGCGCAAAAGATCCCGACCGTCAACAAGTGTGGGGAGTTTTGGGAGAATTCCAGATTTCATAGTTCCCAGTGCAGTTTAGCTCCAAAGTGGTTAGCTTTTTTAGTTTCCTTGGGATTTTCTTAGCTGGGATTAGCCTGAGTCCTGAGTCGCAGTCTCTCTGGTTTGAGTCTGGTCGACTCTCCTAAATCTCCGCTAGGAGCTGCATGAAGCTCCCCTCTTCTCTCCTTGTCTTCTCGCCGACCGTGGACTCTCTTTCTGGTCCTTTTGCTCTGGCTCGTCGTCATTTTTGATTCTTTCCCAACACTCGTTGTATTCACTCGTTTCTTTGCACCTTTTTTTTTTTTTTTTTTGGGAATCTTCCCGTGTGTTTATTCGTCCCTCACTCCTCTGTTCGCGGTGGTGACCTTGATTGAATATCCCGAGACCTGGCAAACGCCCTTCCGTCACAAAGAGAGCTTCATTGGCAATTATGATGATCCTGATCAAATTCTACTCGGTTAGTCATCCTACTCGCGTTTGTACAACCTTCACAAAACTGACCCCGTTTGGCAGCCCTTTTCATTAGACCCGCGACTCGACTAAACGTCGGCTTCTCCTGGCCTCGATTCGAACTCTCCCCGCTGTGCGGTCCTGACTGTTATACCCATTCGATATACCCCTCGTCCTTTGCTGTTCCTTCGTCTTGTCTCGCCTTTTCTATTCTCGACATTCGCTCGGTCTATTCACCTTTGATTTCTCGATCTATCCTTTGAACCCTTTTGTTCAACATCTTTTGCGACGACATATACCCCCAACGTGCCGCGACGACATATCTCTTGTAATGAGCATCGACAACTTGCACACAGTCCTGACTAGTATTTGTACGTTCAGTGCGATTTGAATTTCTAAAAATCATATCCGTTTGCCATCAAAATGTCGCGAACAACTACACGGTCCATTACTAGCGCCGGCAGCGAGTCGGCGCCTAGGCCGAGAGAACGCTCAACTTCAGCGCGTGGAGAGCGCTCGGCATCAAATCCAGCTTCGTTTTCCTTGGATACGAACCAATATGACACGGCCCTGCCCCCGATGAACTTTCATCACCAACCACCCATCGCACACCGCCGGACAGGGAGTACATTGAAGACGGTGATGCGCAAGATCTTCAACCGAAAGAGACAAAGTCAGGCCGATGGAGTGGAGGAGAATCCAAATGAGAGTTACTACTCGTCGCCGGCCAGGTCATCGGGCCCAATTGCGGGCAAGTCGTTCTTGTCCGTCCCGACTTCAACAGAGCCCAAACGGAGTAGTCCATTGTCGGAGGAGAACTTGCAACTAGCAGAGAATCATCTATCTCCGACTAGTGCTACTGGTGGCTCTTTGCCCTCGCCCGGGATGGCGCCGCGTCGACGGCGAGCGACCTTGCCCAGTGTGATTTTCTCCGACGACGAATCTAGATTTGCAGTTGCATCAGCAGTCTCTGATCCCCAGGAGGATCGACCTGTTATTCCGGATCAAGAGCGCCAGCGAATAATGCTACAAGCTCGACGCAGATCCAGGAGTATCGGCGCATTGCAGGATTTGGTCGTCGAGCGGCCAATATCTCCCCCAGAATGGCCAACACGAACCGCCTCCGTTCCTGATTCAGTTGCAGACTCAAAGTCTCCCCCTCTGGGAGGAGGTAGCTCTGCTAGCGATCATTCTGGTAGACCCTCAACTGGCACTACTGTAACCAGTGTGACAAGAGCATCGGCAGCACCCTCCATCCAGGAATCAGACCCGCACGCAGACCAAATAAGTCTCCCACCCAACGTGAGCAATCTAGTGCGCACAATGCAACAAGACGACAGTCTCACACTCGAGCAACGCCTCAACACAATCGAAGTCAAAATGATCGACCTCGAATTCGCCATCGCCCGAATGCAATCCAACTCCGTCGCCGACAACCCTCAAGACCGAGACCGATCCTTATCCCGCCGAAAAGAAGATTCCCTCCCCCAAATCCGGAGCAAACCCTCCTACCTAAGCTCCCTCGACCGCAAAGAATCCTCAACACAAATATCAACACTCCCCACAGCCCGCCCAACAAGCACCAGCACGATCCGCGCAGACACACTCAACGCGCGCACCCTCCGCCCGGCACCATCCGCAACCTCCCTCTCCGAACACACCGCAATCTCCATCGAGCAATACAGCGCCTTAGTAACCCTCCTCCGGCGCGAGCAAACCGCCCGCCGCAACCTGGAGAGCCAAGTATCCAGCCTCAAGGATGATATCCGGCACATTCAACGGGCAGCGCTGCATTCGATGGAGACTGGTGGGACGATTTATCCTATTCACAGCGTTGATTCGCAGGAGTTTTTGCGGTTTAGGCGCGCGTTGGATGAGTCGGATTCTAGTTCGCCGGTTAGGGGGGTGGATGATAAGGGGGATGCGGCTTTTGAGACGGAGTCTGATTATGATCCGTTTGGGCCGCCCAAGTGGGAGAGGGAGAGAGATAGGGAGAGAGATAGGGAGAGAGATAGGGAGAGGGAGAAGGGGAGAGAGCTTGAGCTTGGGAATGGGCATGGGCATGGGCATGGGCATGGGAGGAGGAGGGTTGTTACTTCCCCGATGATTTGAGGAGTTGCTTTGTTAGTGATGATATCCTTCCACTCGGGATAGGTGTATTTGCTTGGCCATTCTTTTGTTCGGACCGATTACATACATCGATTTATGTCCGTTTTTTCTCCAATCGCCAGCAAGATATTAAAGAGCTTGCATTTGATTCTCTGCTCTCTTTACGCGACAGGTTCGCAATTTTTGTTTTTTTGTTTGAACCCGAAGATACAACGACTAGTGCATTAGACACTGAAATTTACTTCAAATCAATGAGCTTCTTCGATCCAATATTTCGTATTCTAATGTTCAATCTGAATGTCCTTGAATGTGGCAGATATACATGTCTCGTCTCTAAATGATTGAAATAGTCTACTAGGTCTCCCTAGAAGGATGTATTCTCCTCTTTCATGATATTATCCGTTCCCGCCCCAATATTAACAGATCGACTAGTCATCCCCACCCTGGACTATCTTCACCTGTCAACGTCGTAGTTCCCCACGCCCCAGTGGTAGGCCTGATAAGCAATGACCTCCATGGTCAACCCCGCAATTAAACCAATTAAACCTGTTCCCCCCATTCTCAAACTCCCAAACAGTCGTAGAAATTAATCCAAAGTCCAACCTTTTACCTAGACCAAAAGCTTACATCATGGGAAGCACAACTACACCCCCATCCAAAGACTTCACCGTCACAATAGTCGGCGGCGGAATCGGCGGTCTCACCCTCGCAGCAGGCCTCCTACGCCGCAACATCCCCGTGCAAATCTACGAAGCCGCGTCCGCATTCGCAGAAATCGGCCTCGGCTTGTCAATAGGACCAGCAGCGCATCGCGCCATGCCTCTAATTGACCCGCAAATTCGGGAAATTTATGACTCGCTTGTTACAACGCACGCTGATAGCCCCGGCTATGAGAAGTATCGGCAGACTTGGTTTGAGATTATTTGGGCCAGTGGGGAGAAGGAGGGGGAGTTGTTGATGGATCTTAAGGCTTTGCCGAGTGGACAGACGACGTTGCGGAGGGCGAATTTTTTGGATGCGCTTGTTGGGTTGATTCCGCCTGAGATTGTGCATTTTGGGAAGCGGTTGGACAAGTTGACGGAGAGTGGTGAGGGTGTCGAGTTGGTGTTTGATGATGGGTCGGTTGTGACGGCTGATGTGGTTGTTGGTTGTGATGGGATTAAGTCTAGGGTTAAGGAGTCGATGCTTCCGGAGGAATCGAAGGAGACTCAGCCAAGGTATAGTGGGATGTATGGGTATCGAGCTGTGTTGGATATGGAGGATATGGTTGAAGCGGTTGGGGAACAACGTGCGAGGGTTTCTACGATGTATATTGGAGAGGGAGCTTATGGGATATCTTATCCCATTATGCGGGCGAAGAAGGTCAATGTGGGACTCTATATTCTCAGCGAGAAATGGGATTGCGGCACTTGGGTGAGGCCTGCGAAGAGGGAGGATATGCAGCGTGATGCGAACAATATGGGTCGATATGTGAAGTCTCTTATTGAGGTATGAAGGGACTTTGTTGTTGGTTGAAGACTACTGCTAACCAAGAACCTTCAGCACATGCCCGATCCCTCTCAATGGGCTATCTTCGAGCACCCTCACATCTCCACATTCTGTCGCTCCCGAGTCGCAATCTTGGGAGATGCCGCTCATGCCTCGACACCACACCAAGGCGCAGGCGCAGGTCAGGCGATAGAAGATGCACACGTCTTGGCCGAGCTACTTGGTGATTCCCGAGTAACAACAGCTCAAGATGTAATCGCTGCTTTCAGGGCATATGATGAAGTTCGGCGTCCTCGGAGTCAAAGAGTTGTCACGAGTAGCAAGGAGAATGCCTATCTTCTTTGTCTGTGTTTGGATGGAGTCGGGGATGATGAAACAAAGCTGAAGGAGACATGGCAGTCTCGGCTTCGTTGGCTTTGGGATTTGGATATTGAGGAGCAGGCTGAGCGGGCGAGACAGTGTATGCTCCAATTTTTGGAATCTGGAGGCGATTGATTGGATCATCTTCAATATACTATCAATAGACTGGCCTTTTGGTGGCCAAACCTAGAAATACTACTATCCCCTCTCATCCGAACAGATGCCTTGACTAAAGCTTAGAATATCATAGTGGTAGTGGGTCTACTGCCTAAAGGGGTCTCTTGCCTAACATAATCCCTGCCAGTCCTTTCATAAAACTGGTTCAAAATCAGCCTGCGACGCCACTACGTCTCAGAGCAACGTTCCTAGCCCCTCGCTAGACTCAAGCCCCGCTCCAGCCAAGATGCGGAGCAAAGTATTTCTTTGAACGTAAAAAGAGGAGGTAAGCACAGTCTCATCTGAGTCTGCCTCGGCTTCCTTGTGCTCATTACCGGCTCAACATCGAGACTGAGAATTCCCACCCCAACTTGGATCAATCAACCCTCAACGTGTATCACAACTACTCTCAAGCCCGAACTGATCAAAATGGCAGAAGTTACCGCGTCTGATGATATCCTGGTCAATATCAAAGACCAGGTGGTGTTGATCACTGGTAAGCATCACTATTCTAGTTTGCCATAACTCGCGCTCACAAGTTAAGGCGGATCATCCGGTATTGGCAGAGCGACCGCACAACTATGTCTAGACATGGGCGCCAAAGTGGTCATTGGAGATTTGAATCCTCCCAATCCTGCCTTCAAAGACACCGATAAAGTCCATTACTTGGAAGTAAATGTCTCGTCCTGGGAAAGCCTTCGAAACATGTTCGATCAGGCCAATGAAATATTCGGTGGCATCGATCACGTCTTCGCCAACGCCGGTGTCGGCCCAACTACGGATTTTTTGGGCATCAATCTCAATGAAGCCGGGCAGCTTGATCCTCCTCCTCTCCGAACAATCAATGTCAATCTCATCGGCCCACTGTACACAATCAATCTAGCACAGGCTTATATGAAACAACTTGCAAGTCGTCGGCCCGTCAAGACAACGGGCAGTATCGTCCTCACGGCCTCTGTTTCTTCCTTCCAGACCTTCAGTGCCGGCGACTATACAATCACCAAGCACGGCGTCTTAGGCATGGTCCGTGGCCTAGAGCATAAGTTTGAAGTTGAGGGTAAAATTCGGTTGAACGCGGTCGCGCCTTCGTGGACCGATACAGGGATGGTCCCCACTGAAGCTATCCAGGCTATGGGGGTCCCGGTACAGTCCCCTGAAGCTGTTGCGCAGAGTGTGGTGCTACTGTTTGCTGATGAAACTCGACATGGAGAAGTCATCTACAGCTCGCAGGGGAAATTATGGGAGGTTAACAAGGCTGATGGTGGGCTTTTGTCTATGACGAACGAGTTGCTCAATGATGAAGACAATGTGGAGGTTGTGATGCAAAATATCAACGAGCTGGTGACCAAGGCATAAATGCACTCCTTTTGATATCTGTCTTAAGTCTCGTCATTGGGATTATTCTGCCTTTTTTACATACTGCAATGAGAATCAATGGTGAAGTGTCGAGAAGTTGTTCCAATCTTTTGACATAGAGGGAGGTTATTCAATGTAGCATCACCAGTTGAATGGAATGCTCTAAAGTCTAGACTACATGCTCTACCGGCATCTGCGGATATCGGCCTTCGCTCATTACTATCTCTGGGTATCTTAGTGGATATTAACTCCTCATTTGCCCTACCAGGGGCCATAATCAGCGTAACCCAGCTTCGGTTATACTATTTGGTCATCGTGCATAACATCTCTCGACTTCCCCTCATTCTCCACATTTTGGATGTGGAATGACTCGCGTTACTTGACTTGCCTGAACCAATTACATCTTATATAGACCTCGGCTTGTCTGTATATAAGACTACCTACCTCAAACAATCTTCTTGGATAAATTGAACCGCAAGGTAGACGCTGCTGGTGTTTTTCAGTTTAGTCTGCTCGGATTTTGATCTCAAGTAATTATGACCGGGTTCCAAATCCATCACCCAAAGGGCCGCGAATTGACAGGCGGCGATCTTCTGGCTCAATCTTTGAAACACCTCGGCGTGGAAGTTGCGTTTGGACTTCATGGCGGTCACTTGGATGCTTTTTTGATGGGATGTGAGGATATAGGGATCCGCTTGGTGGATACTAGACATGAGACCGTCGCTGTGCAAGCAGCCGAAGGTTATTGCCGCATCAGTACCAAGCCTGGAGTCTGCTTTGTTACAGCAAACAGTGGGTAGGTTTCTCACTCAGGTCCTTTCAGTGTTCTGGTCCTGACCCATGCAGTTTCTCAAATGGACTCCCTGGCTTGGCCACTGCGTACGGTGACCGTAGCCCTATTCTGTGTATAACTTCCTCGCCGCCTTTAAGAGATACAGAGAACAACTCGCTTCAGGGATCCATCGATCAGGTTGTAGCCGCTCAACCCATTACAAAGTTTGCTCATAGGGTTGTGGCACCTGAGGAGTGTCCAAGAATTTTATCACACGCTCTTCGAGTTGCTCAATCCGGGCCTCCAGGCAAGTTTTCATCTTTTGTTTGATATCTCTTGTGCCGCCAACTGATATATGCTTTTAGGACCTGTGCTACTTGACTTTCCAATCGATGTGCTCTTCTCACCAGCCCAACGGAGCCTCATTGCTTGGGGATCAATTGCGTCGCCACCACCATTCCCTCCGGGCCCTCACCCTGCGGCAGTTGAAGAGGCTGTACGATTGCTCAGTACCGCTCAGAGACCTGTCATCATCACAGGAACCGGGGCAAGGAACCAGAAGGTAGAATCCTCATCGAGGATTGCAGGACTTAGATGATATGCTGATAACCTCTAGGCACGCCAACAACTCTTCAAGCTAGCCGAGGAATCCAACATCCCGGTCTTTAACACCTCCAAATATGCATCGTTCAATCCATCATCGCCAATGCTGTGCAAGAAGACCGCGGGAATTCTAGCCATACTTCCATTGGTAAAGCTCCCGCGTCCAGATTTAGTGTTGCTTTTGGGTGCGCGGACAGGAATGTTTCTTGGTGGTCGCAGTGGCACTATAATTCCAGAGAAAGATTGCAAGCTTGTCCAAGTCGATTGTGATGGGAGTGAAATCGGTCGCTCTCTTCCAGTCGACCTTGGTATTGTCTCGGATATTGAAGCTTTCCTTTCAGCAATGAATGCCAACTTGGATGCAACGATTTCAACAAGCGTCGATAAATCTTGGGTGCAAACTGTCCTTGGATTGGCCTCCATGGAATCCCCGTATGAAAAGGAGCCAGAGGTGACAGATTCCGGGCGTCTCCATCCATACCATGCTGTGAAAAATCTCGTCTCTGGGATTGAGCCCAGCAGTATCATCGTCTTGGATGGTGGTGAGGCCTCTGCTTGGGTCGGCGATCTTGCGTCACGCTGTCAACCACATACAGTCATGACCGCAACGGGATATCTAGGATTCCTGGGTAATGGCTTCGGGTATACGCTAGGCTGTGCCATTGCTGCCCCCCATCGCAAAGTCATCAACATCCAGGGCGATGGCTCTGCTGGCTTCCATTTGATGGAACTAGATACCTACAAGCGATTCAATCTGAATATCATGACAGTCGTTGTGAACAACTCAAGCTGGGGTATGAGTTCGAATGGACAAGACCTCGTCTACGGAACCAATCATCCCGCACGACCTATCAGCGCGTTGAGCTCTGCAACCGAATACGATGTTGTTGCTAGGGGCTTGCAGAATGCTGCTGCCAAAGTGTCCCGCGTTGAAGATATTCGGAGTACCATCACCAAGCTCCAGGCACAATCAGGTCCAAGCTGCATCAATTTTATCGTGGATCGAAAGCCGGTTCATCCTATTACAACCGCTATGGTTGGGCTCACCGATGACCCCAATTTGGTGGTGGTGCCTTACTACGACAATATTCCTCGGGCATACTATAAGTTGTAGAGATTGGAACCACTATCAAGTGGCTAAGCGCGACGGCCTTAAATAGTCATAAAACTGATAATCAATGCAAGTATGCAAAGCCGCGTGTCTATAGGCCGAAATTTTTTGTCCCGAAATTTTTGTAACTCGTTGAGATGCCTCGTAGACACCAGAGCTGTCTGCGTTTTCCCCCGCTATGAGCTCCGTATTTTAGAACGACATCATCTCGCTCGATCGTTCCTAGGTTTCTGCTTCTGCTCTGGCAGATATCTTGCTGCAACTGAAAGACCAGAAGCAAGTACAAACATGAGTATCCAGATAGCATGCCCTCCCGCCAACTGTGTCCTCGCTCCAATCGCGAAGAGACTGGTGAAGAGGGCAGGGCAGAACGCTCTCAGGCTGGAAATACTGGTCATCGCCAACGCGTTCAAAAGGCCCAAAACCCTCGGCGAAGGTGAGATATCGTTCAAGGAAAGCTGAATCGCTGTGAAGCTCATGCTAACTCCGCTTCCCATGGCTAGCATGATCGGCGCGAAGACCCAGAAGGCATTGACCGATGCTTCGGTTCCCCATCGGAGCAGCACATTGCCAATGGGGGAGCCTAAGAAGAACACCGGATAGGCAAGAGCGCACATTCGGATTACACCTTTCGTCCCTACTTTATGCTGCAATGGAGGGAAGACCAGGAGCAGCCACGTAGCTTGAGCAGCACCGTTCAAGCCCATCATCAGTGAGATTTGCAAGGGTGTGAAACCCCAACCACCAAGGGGTACTGGGGTAAACCAGAAGACAGGGATAATGGCTGTGTAAGCAAAAGCGAGCACCATGATGTGCCCGTACACGTATAGAACCACACCTACTCCGGGTGACGTCAGAAGCTGCCGGGTCGAGAGGGTGTCGCGTCGACTCGGTGCGTCAGATGCCATCTCTCCACCGTTGCTTTCGGGTGCAGCTGGTTCCTTCTTCAAGGTCTCCTGAATGAAGCATGCGCTAGTTATAGTCGCAGTGGCTCCAATCAGTGCCACCACTAGGCTGGACAGTGCATAAGGGTAGTTCTCGAAGAACTTCACACCTCTGAAGACACCCGGATACTGGGTTGCAGGGTCGGCGAGAGCACCTCCCAACAAAGGCCCAACGAAAAGTCCCAGGTTTCCAGTGAAAGCGAACCAACTGAATGCCCGTGCCTGAGTCTTGGGCGTGCTATGTTCTGCCACCATAGTACGAATAGTGACGATAGTTCCAGCGAAAATGCCAGCAATGCATCTGAACAGAATCATCTGTGGGATCGTCTTTGCAAATCCAAAGAGACCCGTAGCCAGTGTCACGCCGAACAACGAATAGACCAGGACGGGCTTGCGCCCGATGCGGTCGGCTGCTCGCCCCCAGAATATCATAACGATAGCCTGCGTGAGAGAGAACAACGATTCGATAAGTCCGCTATAAAAGCCCACGTCCGTGTCATTGACACCACCATTTTCTTGGACCATCTGGCTCACGTAAGGGAAGATTGAAAAGAATGCCAAAGGCTCGACCATCCGGGCATAGCAGAGTAGCAGAACCTGGGTCTTGGGAAGTGGCTTCTCCTCATCCTCACAATCTGTGGCAGAATCGCCGTTCTGGTTTTCTGACAAGGACTCATTCCCATAGGTAACTTTGGATGGCCCTAGAAGGGCCGTGGCCTCGTCAATATCATCGCTTGAAATTACTCCGGTAGGCGCCACAGTCGAGCCAGGGTGCTGTCTGTCCGTCTCCCGAGTGAGGACGACCATATCTGAGTCTAGCAACCGGCGAAGCTCGATCTATTTTCAAGAACAGAGGCACGCTCTCATCTTTCTTGAATTGCAAATGAAAAAAAGAATAGCTTTGGAAGTTAGGGGCAAAAGCCGCAGAACGAACGACTAAGCAGATGAGGGTCAAAAACTCGGATTTAAGTAATTCCCGTCCTGTTTTTCCGTTCCGATGTATAGAGATGGCGTGCGAGGAACTTCAAAGAGGTCGATATTATGGAGACTTGTCATTTGCGAGCTAGACTTTCAATTCTCTTATTTAGAGTTTTCCCACATCTCATTTGCTTGCTACTTGGATAGTAGTGACCGGGGAGGATTCAACGCTTGTAAATCAGTTGCATTGTCAATCTACCCGGGAGATCCACTACGATAAAAAAGAGCCTAAACAGGTACAAAGAAAGAACACAATAGAATGAGTAGGTACAATGCATCGGCAGGATAGTAATAGCTGAAAGGGGATGTAGTGGAGGATCTGGTAGAGGATCTAATAATGCAAAAATCGTGATCTAACAAAAAAAAATGGGAGGCATCGCATGTTAAGAACCTCTGTTGACCACCGCTTGTCTTGCGCGGTAGCAGGATAGTAGTATTTGATAGGGGATGAAGTAGAGGATATGGTAGAGAATCTAATAATAATGCAAAAATCGGGATTCAACGAAAAAAACGGAGGCATCGCATGTTAAGAACCTCTGTTGACTACTGCGTGTCTTGAATATGATGGAATTCTAGTGGACTCATCATGAGGTACTCATTCGATAAATTTGGTAAGCGGAACTCAATGAGTTTGGGATAGAATCCAAAATGCCAATATCTCACAACGGAAATGCCCGAGCCGTGAAATGACAATGACTGTTTAATTAGAATCGGTCAACTTTATTATGGGCTGGCAAAGTCAGCCGGCTTGCGGCAAGCGGCCTCGAAGTTTCGGAGGATCGTCTGTCGATTCATTTGGCCCTTGGTTGAGTGTTCCGCTACATGTTTTCCTTCTTGAATTTGTGATTGAAGAATACGTTTCCTGGTTTTGGAGTGCGTTGCGGTATATAGACTCTTCATCATCCCGTGTGCAGGATATGCGACCAGCCCCAATGTGGCTGCGATCGATCATTTAGTATTGGGTTCTTGGAATTGAGAGATCCATGAATATACCTGATGAGACTTTGGTGGTCACTCCGAGAGTTCCCTTTGCAAGTCCCTTCATCACACCCTTTGCTCCCTCCTCCTGGCCACCTTTGTAAGGCTGAGTAAATATGTCACTGAATCCGTCTGCCATCCCATGAACGAAGTTTTTCCCTGCAAAAGAAGCTCCAGATTTCCAATTGTGTATCGTTCCATGACCTTTAACCTCGTCACCATATAGTCAAGGTACAGCTCTGAGGCCCTCATTCACTGCTAAAGGCATGTCTATCAACCTACCTTTGTACCAGTAGCCGGCAACCTTCCCTATAATTTTAGCCGAGCTTTCCACGGTGGCCCCTGTAGTTCTCAACTTCGAAGACTTCTTTGCACTGGAAGTCGACACAGAAGATGCTTCAGCTCTAGAAGTCATGCTACGAGTTCTGAGGGGCTCTCAGGGCCACGGCAAAATTCCTGATATGGGCGGTAAACAATGTCGCCTGTAGCTTTCAGTACATCAGTACTGGTTCCAATCAGCGAGGAAGCGGTGCCAGTAACTAGGTCCCATCGCCTGTTCTGAATAAAAATCGGTTTGACGTGGTAACTATCTTGTGTCAGCGTATTCCATGATAGGGAGAACTTCGACAGCTATACTCACGGTTGAAGATCACTAGATTTTAAGCGACGGTGATCAACAAGAACATCTGCTGCAATTTTCGACAATTTTATGCGGCCTTTAGATGATTTCTTGACTTGCCAAACAGCGGGTTCTGAACTGAGTGCGTGGCATCGCATGTCGTTCACCGGTAGATTACGATGGAATGAGGCGACAGCGGCTGCAACACCATTTTTCGTGGCTCATTCGGCTCGCGACGTGCTGAGCTGCGGACTGTGCTTTCGGTCGGAGACAGAAGTAAATGGCCTCCGCCAAATTCTTTGAATTTAAAGTCCGATATGGGATAGGCCTCGGACCAAGTCCACAGGACGCAACCATGTTACCCCAGAATAGTTGACTAAACATAGTGAGCACAATGAAATTCACAGGTTGAGGACAGTATCAGGAAACGCATACTCTCCAAAGAACGGAATGACGGTTGTGACACGCCCAAACCGTAGGCCACATGCTATGGTGCCGGCGCCTCCATGGTGGACGACAGCGGCAACATGTTGAAACAACCATTCATGTGGGCAGTCTTCGAGGTAGAAAACCTGGTCATCAGAGTCTGGCTTCCCAATACTACTCCAGCCACGAAATATGACTGCGCGAATACCTAGTGACTTGACGGCCTGCAGAATAATGTTTGTCATACCAGCGGGGTCTTCAATCACAATGCTGCCGAATCCAATGTATACTGGGAGGCTGCCACTTCGAAGAAACAAATCGAGGTCTGGGGGCGGAATATATTCTGGAAGAGAACGGAAGAAAAAGCCACAAACATCTATGTTCGCTGGCCAATCTGATGGTTTTGGCATAAGGCTTGGAGACCAACAATAGGTGAAAGGAATTTTCAGGGTCTCGGCTAGACATGGGCCTTCGGTTGCTGGTGTAGGCTCCAAATCAAGGGAGTCTCTCCACTCATTAATCACATCTCCAAGACTAGATTCCCGTTTAGCATGTGTCTGGGTCAACATATCCATAACTGAGGGAAGTTTCATTACCCTTGCCATGTCATCCACTTAACAACACCGTAGGATATGTACTTAGCCATCTTTGGCTCTGTTGTCGAGTATTTGAGATTTGCCAACGGATGCGGAAAGGCTCTTGTGCTGCTCCATGGCATAGTAAACATGATATGTAAGGGGATGGACATGGAAGGCTTGCGCACAGTGGACGTGAGCAAAACTTTGGAGGGTTGGCAATTATAGCGTCAGCCACAAAGGGTGCTTTGCTGACTAGATCGTCACTAATGCAAGAATTCCAACAGCCCTGTAACATTTAAGCCACCCACCATTGCCCGCTTGCGTTGAATCTCTCCGTCTCGTAAACTTTTCATCTGGGGTATCAAGCCCGGATTCTTGACCATGTAAGCCATAAGTTCCGTGGGATTACCTCCAATAGAATAGAATTCCAAGCCTGACTCAAGAACGAAAGACTTCGAACACTTCATGAGTTGCCAGTCTCACGCGATGGCCATGCAATTGAAGCTCGTTCCCCAACGCAATAAAAGGTTGTACGTCACCTCGGCTACCGACGACCTGAATGACAATATTTAATTTGATATCGCAGGTAACAGGTTCTGTATGATCCGGTGCTAATAGGGTTGCTTCTCCTCGTGCGAGAATGGGATGAGCTTTGCGACAATTCTGCAGACCTTGGAGTCAAGATCGACCTCAACACGGCCATCACCTGTTACTTATTAGCATTCACCTTTGTGACGACAAATCTTAAAGTAACCTAGGCTATTCCCAGGACAATACAATGGCTTTTATGTGACCCTTGAAGCCTCTGGAATGCAAAATCGTGCGTGGTAATCTGAACATAAAAGTACTTTTACCTGTCTTTCACTAGTGATAATCTAAATATTCGTAAGGGAATATTGTGAAGGACTTGTATATATAGTTCAATTTCATCGCCTTAATCACAAAACAGCTTCAAAGTGAAACCCAGGAAGAGAACAAGTTGAGGGCCAAGGTTGACAAGGACTCGCTCTAGTCACCTTGGCCAACGAAGAAACTTCAGAAAGAAATAAACGAAAAAAATCAACCAATCCTGATTGGTGTCCCATCAAGGGTCTAGACGTGGATCCCATAGTTTAAATACAGTATGGGTTGGAACCGCCCTGGCAGCTGGCACCGGCAGCGCATGTAACGCGGGGGGTCCAGGTAGTGCCGATGCACTGCTCAAGCACATTACCGTTGCACTGCCATGCATTGTCTGAACAGGTAGAAGACGAAGCAGTAGACTGGGCAGTTGATGCGCTAGTTATCATCGTTGTCGGGGTTGCAGACTGAGCCGAGGGCTGAACAGTGGCTGTGCCAGAACTGCTAGATCCGGAAGAGACAAATCCTGAAGAGCTGCCATCAAAATTGTAGATCGTCTCGTCCAGGATTTCCCATGAGATGGACATGTGACCATCGTTACAGGCGCTACCTCCGGACAACTGGTCGAGGACTGTGTAGCTGAAATCGAGGCCTGGAGCACCTTCAGCATTCCAAGTGTCACTGGAGGAGGAACCGGTGCCACAGCGCTGACAGCCGTCTCCGATGAAGAGTTGCAGGTCCGACTGCTGTCCATTGACGGAGACAACAACCCTCTTGCCGCAGTAGAGTGATGGATCGGCACCCAGTTGAGTGTTGTTCATGGCAACAATGTAGTTGGTGTCCATCTGGTTAAGAGAGAGCAGTGTTTCGGAGCTGCACATAACTCCACCTTGATTCTGATACTCGAAGGTGGTACCACAGACATCAATCTGGTCGATGTCGTAGTAATAAGTGCCAAAACCTTGGCCACTGTAAATGACCGACTGGGCAGAGGCGCCGAGTGCGAAGAGCAGACCAGCTGCAGCAGTGGATTGAAACATCATGATGTTGAAAGATCAAAGGAAGTAGAGAGAGTATTGACTTGGTTATTGAGCCTGAGGCAAAATGAGCGTTGAGAAGGCCAAAAGGAATGACTGATCAAGAGAGAGAGAGACACAAATGAATGAGAATGTCGACTTTGGATTCAAACGGCGGAAGGAAATTCGAAGGGCAATGTTATCAATTTATACCTCCAACATCATCTTCCTGACCTAAGCCAACAAGTGAGTTCCGTGGTTTCCAATATAGCCACAGAATGTTGAAACACGGAAATTTCTACGTAAATTTCGAATGGTTCCCTCCTCCACCACTATTTCCGCCTCTTTCCTATGTCCATCCATGGTTCTGTCGGTGACCTCCGGGATTCTGAAGCCCACTATTCTCGCGGGAGTAAGGCTAGAATCATTTGATTTAGGTGATACATGGCTAGCTCAAACATATTGGGTGCGTGTTAACCGCGCTTCGTAGCGGCGCTGTGTTTAGCAAGAGCCAAAATTCGGGTGCAAGCCCAGGACGTCAAGTGTACTTTGGTTCGTCAAAGGTGCCCCAATGTGCAGTACCCTTCCTACATATAACGTGCATTTTCAAGTATGTGTTTTCGGTGGCTACCCAATCTTCGAATGGAGCAGAGGATATGTGAAGAGAATGGATCTGTGCCTGGTTCCTGGTTCCTGGTAGTGGCGAAATTCGAGTGCCGATGTTCTAGAGGGTGCCAGGAAATCTCCACTTTTTACCTATTCCGGCGTTCCAGTTCGCCCCCGCAAATCCGAAAGAACGTGGCTCTTGGACGAACCTTATATGAAAACAAATGCTTCCATGGTTCGGCACAGAAAATGTTCTGAAAGGTTCGAGGAAGGAGGCCAATCACGCCACTATCCAGTTCATTGTTCTGAATTTGCGTTTAGCTTCCATTGGTCATCGCCCTCATCGCCACATGGATGATGTGTGGCGTCGCGGAGATAATTGCCGATGCCGGCGCCGTTGAGGTAGGGCCCCCAGGCACATTTCAAAGGGGAAGGAGAATGAAGGTCCGGTGAAAGGCAATCCATACATGTAGCAGGTATATACTTTAGGGGTACAGAGAAATATTGCCTGTCATTGGATGACCAAGACCGACAAAGTTTTACAATGCATTGAAGTGTTGTCCCATTGGTCAAAGGATGGACCCAGTCAAAGGACACAATATTCTCGTGTGCCCAGCAGGCTTCTCTTTCTAATCCACGCCTTCCGGTTTCTTTCGGAATTTCTCGACGACGCTACTGCGGCATTTACCTCGTCCTCAGTCAACCATTTTCTGGCGCTAGCACAAGTCACGCCCTTCTAACTTTCCACGGGTACAGTACAGTCTAATGCGGTATGCACATTTACGGGACCCCTACCTCCACACCCTAGGCATCTTCTTCAAATACGAATCATTGGATAATAGTGGATGAGCCTGGCTGCGAAGCAAGGGCCAGTTTTTGACAGAGAGTCAGTAGCTTAATAGATGGGCGCCAAGTAGCATGGGTCAATGCCAAAAAAATATGGCACTGCTTGCGCCCTGGATGTTGAATATAATGTGGGTAGTAAGCGCAGGCTGACGGCCCCTGGTCCTTCGCAGAGGGCGATTATAGTCCTCGTCAGGTGAAAAAAATCTCTACTACGATACCTTTAACCAGCCAATCCGGACCTTCTGCGTCGTACAGGCGCTTGATATCTACTTTAAGTCCAGCCCAAATTTCAGCTTTATTCATCAGCTAGTTCTGAGGTTCTAGGTTGGCAAAGCTTGTGGTATTGACTTTAGATTCATCTTTGGTAGCTGGATACTCCTGTAATTCATCCAATACCTAACGTCTAGCTTTAAGAAGAGGAAATTTATTAGTAAAAGGGTCTTGGAGAGGACAATTTATACGCCCTTTCCAAGGCCTATCTTAACGACAAAGCTATATCGATTATTCTAAAACTTTCAGAAAATAGAGCATAGTCCTTCTCAAACCTCGTACGGTGTTTTCCTTCAAACAGACTTTAGTGTCTTTGCACAGGGGGCTGGTTGGAGGATCAGAGTTTAAAATTGAATTAGGAGCGCGAAATTATTTTTAAGTTCCGGAATCTATCTAAGAGAGGCCAGTACTGGTTTTCCAAAAAGGTTCCCCGAGCCAGCTTCTGGTCATTCTTCAAAATATCCAATCGAATACCTGATAATAAACCAAGTTTTCAAGATGCCAGAATCTCTATTCACCTAGTGACTCGCGCAGTTAAGGTGTCTAGAAGGAGCTGTCCCCATTCGCGACACCACAGTCTTGATCAAATAGGCTGCATAAGAGACATCCGTGTCGTGGGTGGCGGTCGTGTTGATGCCGAGAGTGATCCAGCCAAAGATACCATCTTCAATGGAGTCTTCAAGAAAGGTATACTCAAAGAATGGGTCAGAAGTCGAGTCTGCAGTCTCAACTTGGATAATATGGTCATCAATGTTCTTGGTAATGGCCATAATACTAGTGTTGTAGGGGTAGGTAGCTTTAACTAGGCTGATTAAATCCGAATCGAAGAAAAGCTAGCTAAAATGTGAGACATAGCCTCTAGTAAGGGTGTTATTAGGCAAGATATAGGCATTAGTATAGGCGATGACATAAACGTGGGTAGCACAACCAGAGTAGTAACCAGGGAATAAAGTCTTAAACTAGGCGACACCGTCAGAATCTGTCTTATAAATACCGCGCAAGAACGTCTTATCGAGATTCGATGCATCGTCGCCGTTACTATTACTATTCCTATCACTCTAAACACTATAGTAGATGCCAGTAGAGTTACTATTGTGGATATCCTAGTATAGATCTTCGATAGGCTCGCCATCCCGAACATCAGAGCGAATCAACTCGCCTTTAACCCAGAAGGGACCAACCTCTCGCTCAGGGCGAGAATACACACATGGTCCGTCGAGAAAAGATCTAACTCGGGTGTGTTTAGGGACATCTAAGGGAAGAGTATTGGGTCTTGTTGACAGTTATCTCGGTGTCCCTAGCGAAGAAAGAATGTTTCTTGTTCGCCTCCATAACCGCCGCACGACGAGCACGAGCACGCTCATTCACACCTCGCTTCTCAAGGTGATTAGCATATAGGTCTAACGAGCGACGAGCATCGGGCAAAAAATAGCGCTTCGCCATGGAGGAGTAGGAATTAGGCTCGTAGACACCGGGTTGAGCCCAAGACAACCCACCAAGGGTTAAGACTGCGACCTTCATAAAAAGCAAGGCAAAAAATAAATAGGAAATCCGATAGACTTTGACAGCGGAATAGAAAAGTAAAGTGTTTGATTATGAGCGTAAAACTGACAAATGAGGGAGCCTTAAGTAGTTTCCGTGAGATCAGGATCATCCCTGTCTTTTGAATGTCGTGATAGACCTTCTAGCATGAGCACAGGCCTACTTACTCTACAGAATAAGTCTCAGCACTTCTCAACAGTGGGCAGACCTCGGTTCGGATGTTGAATGACGACGCCTTTGCTCCATTATACATGCGAGTCTGACGAACCAAAGCTCTATAATTGGTTCAAGCAAACCTAGAGCAAGGGGATAGTGATATTGGAGCCGGTAGGGTGGTGTAACGGTAGAACACCTCCTAGGCGGATCCTAGCAAGGCTGAAGATAGTGAGGGCCTATCTACGAATTCTAGGGGTCACGGGGTCGAATCCTGTTACCGGCACAAATTCTACCTTATGAGGCACCCACCGAAGAAAGCACTACGCTTTAGTTGATAGGGCTAGGACCTGGATGGTGGACCCTAAGGGAGGATTCATTTTACCGTTGGAGAGGCGGAAGGGATAAACAGTCTCTAGCCCTTAGTGTGGATACACTTCTCGGAAGAATAACGTCTTTATTCTCCATAATTTTTTCATATTTGGAGATTGATCGTCAGTGATCTGCAACCAAAGTTTCTCTAGCAGGGTAATCACCCTATATACAGGCCCCAAAGGTTTCGCGGTCTTGCCGAAAAGGTGGTAGCAAGCGCTCTCTCCTGATATTGTGACTGGCTATGATACGGCGCCAAGATTCCCGGAATTTCTATGCTACTGATAAACCCAGCCTTTTTAGATTTGTCCATATCATATCGAGTGCTCAGAGACACGCGTAGGCTCATTGTCTAACCCAGCTACTCTGGATCAATGAAATCTTCATTACCTATACGCACTGATTAGATCGACTCCTACATTTCTGTTCTAGTGATTCTCATGACTGCAAAATTGCCTAATTACTATCGGTGAAGCTCGAACCCTGGAAATTCCGCCTAAAATGGACAGAGTATTCGCTGATTTAGATCGACATATATTTCATTGCATATTCGGCCTGCCAAGAAGAGAGCTAGACCTGATTACGCAAATTTCCAAGGATCAATTCTCCTCGACTGGGGCCTCCTGCAGATACCTACTCCTATAGTAGAGAATCCCGTGGGCTCCTGAATCAACAACCGTCCACGAGCCAGGTGTATACAACGCTTCAAGCGATGATCATATCCAAAACTCGGTGCAAACAGCATCCGCTGACTTAGCAGGAATATCTTGGCACGCCGGTCTTGGCATTCGATCTATGATTGTCGTTGCATACGCGGCCTGTGGGTGGAGACTGACTCCCGCCATAGACTGGGGTGAATTGAGAATGCACGACATTCCTTTTGACCATCCAGTGAGGTTTCATGGCACCGCTCTGCATGTCCTGTTAGAATTCGGATATCCCGTATCAGTATCACCTCATGGATTCCACTTCTGCTGCCCCACGTGCTTCCAACCTTAAGGGAAGGAGTGCCTGTGGTCTTTGTCGGCGTCGAAAGGTAATGAATGCATTTGACCTCGCGATACTTGATCAATTGACCTCTATGGTTGCTGATATCGGGGTTTTGAATGTCTCGCTATATAGGTCCGCTGCGATAGAACCCAGCCTGCCTGTGAGAACTATCATCTTGCGGGACTGCCTTATACCTTCACGGGCACCCCACAGGCCACTCAACAGCGGAAGGAAAAGCATTCGCCAGTAAGAACGAGGGCATTTCCAATGTTATCCGGAGCTTTACTGATTGGTGAATAGAGAGCTTGCCGAAGCCCAGGCGCGTATACAGGAGTTAGAACGAGCGTTAGATACGGGTTTAACCCCCACGCCGCTCAGCCAGTCCAAAACATCTACTCCTGGGCTTCAGAGAATATCATCCGCTTCGCCTCAAACATCACCGGCTCACTTGGAAACAAACTATATACCCGACACTCGCTCATTAGATGCCGCCCTAGCATCCTTTCAAGCCCACCTCGTCTGGTGCGGGCTTGGAAATCGTTTCTCAACAGCTCGAGCAAATTTTTGCGCAATCATCAACCAGCGATGTGGCCATGCATTCAACTTGGACGAGTCAAAAAGACAACGGTCACGAAATGGCAATCTCTATCTCTAGTCAAACGGTGTGTGGAGTATTACGCACAATGTGGACTATATTCCATGTTCCTTTTTGCAGATCCTGAGGCGTTGCAGGTGCTTGTCAATGCTGATGTCTTGAATCACCCGGACACGACTCGCGCTGCAAATCGTGCCTGCTTGGCTGCATTCACGGCGAATATCACCCAGATGCACCGTCATGATCCTGCCTTTTGCGATGCGGATCCTAATGCTTGTGCCCAAGCGGCACTATCACTTGTTCCACAGATTTTGATGGAATCCCCGGATTTGAGAACCCTTGAAGCTATCATGATGCTGGTAAGTCTGTCATTGAAGTCCACTATGATATTGTCGACCGGATTTATTCGCGACTGAAAACGCGCCGGATTACTTGTTTCATAACCTGAGTATACGGGGTGTGAGGATTCATTTGGAGTATTATTATTGTCTGGACAAGATTCATGGGGCGAAGCAAATAATTCTTACAATATTCCCGCTTCGAAGTCCTGGTCGCCTCTGTCTTCTAGTGCTGAGGTTTGTTACGAAGCGGAACGCTCGACTTTGACATATATCGGTCGAGTTCAACATTATATCAATTATCACACTTTTTGGTAGGCTGTGCCGAATTTATAAGTGCCATGCCGCATTATTTGCTCATCACTATATCATAGGATCCATGCCCAATTCGTTCTCACGGCTGTCCTCGCACTTTTCCGATTCCTCACCACAGCTCCTACTACGCCGAACTTCGCTCGCGATATCAAGATATTGGATGCTTTGCGGAATTCACGCAATCGGATGATCCGAGAGAAATTGTTTCCCGCCGTTTTACCTGGCTCACGCATTTATCAAAAAGTTGGCGTTTCTGGCAAGAGAGTCGCATATTCGTTCAATGACTACATAGAAAGATTCATGTACACAAAAGCAAGATCTTATCAGATGGGCCGGAAAGAACAAAAAGGGTATGGGCATGGGAGCATTAAATAGTACAATAACTACATCACTGCAAAACACAAATGGTATACAACAATCAAGACCAATCCGCCATCAACATGAACCAACAACCAACATCAACCACTCTCGCTCCCTCCCCCCCTCAACCCTCGCTCATCATAACTTCCATCCCTCAAAGCGTAAGTCCCAACTCCGCCAAAGCCTTCGTAACATTCAAATTAACAGTAAGATTATTCGAAGCCAGCGCCTGCGTGAAATAAGGCAATTGCTTGCCATCATACACGCTGGAATTACCCGAGATAACGAAGGGCACGAGACCGTTCAGATTCTTGTACGGGTTGGAGCTGGAAGTGACCAGGCTGATGATGGCGCTTTGGTTGACGGTGGCGAACATGGGGATGGTGTTGTTGCCGGGTTTCAGGACCAGGTTGTCCAGGTAGGTGTAGCCCATTGGGGTGCCGCCGACGGAGAGGTCGAGGGTTACGTTGCCCTGTATGGCAAGATGGGTTAGATGGATATTGGATATTTGGAGGGGTGGAGGGTGGATTGGATCGTACCATGGTGATGGTCATCACGGAGGGATTGGGGATGTAAACGGTGCCGTTCATGTTACGGCCGTTCACGGGTTCGATCATGATGTGGAATTCGGTGACGTCGAAGCCAGTGAGCTTGTTCAGGCCTGTATTCGTATTAGCACATTTATTTCCTCGCCAAGTGCCACAACTGCAGTAATGCAAAACTCACCCTTCATAGAAACAGTCTTATTATAAGTAACCGTAGTCTTAGGCAAAGACCCCTCCTGTAGTTCCGGCCTCCCATAAATATTCAACTCAATATCCTCATTCAACATAACCGCCTGCGCAAAATCACCAAACGCATTCTCATTGCTCAAATCAACAATCTGATCCACGTTAACCTCGGCGCCATCCTTGGACTGGACTTCCGGCACCTGCACGGACGTGAAGGCATGTGCGGAGCCGAGGAGGGAGACTGAGGCGAGGAAGGAGTAGATCTTGGGGTGGTAGGAGCTGTGCGAGCCGATGACTTGGGTTTGCATCAGATGGAAGGAGGAGGGGGTTGGGTCGGCGATGACCATGCTGGTGATGTTGAGGGTGGAGTCGGTGACTTGGTTTTGGGCGATGCGGGGGTAACCCACGTAGATTCTGGGATAATTGTTAGATTGGGAGTTGGCTGGAATGGGGAATTTGGTTTGATATGGGGATTGTGGATAGGAAGTATACGGTTTGTAATGATTTCGGGGTTTTGGATAGAACTTACACCGGCAACAAGGTGACAAGCAGAACGGCGATGAAGATGATCAAATGCACCCACCACCACTTCTTGAAATGCGCGCCCAGACGAGCACCAAAGCTGCGCTTCGGCGGCGGCAATGCAGTGGTGGTTTCCACCTCAGTGACATCAGTCTTCGACATCTTGCAGTGATATATGTACCGAGTCTGGAGCATCAAATGGTCCGTCAGTATAAATCTTTCAAGCACCAATCATCCCACCCAATTAAACCTCAAGCCACGATTTTCAAACCCGCCCAATTCGACATACCAAAATAAACTAGATTTGATCCAGGGCCAGTCGCGTGTTAGTCAAGATCGAAAGAACAAGACAAACGGCAGTGGTACTACCAAAAGCCGTAGACGCAAGAGGAGCGGGTCGAAACGAGCGACAAGAAGAGAAAAAAAAAAGAAAGCGAGAGCCCGAAGGAAGTCACAAAGGTAAATAGTAATTCTAGAATTGCCACAAACCTCAGTACAACATGCAGCAGCCGGTGCACCCGGGCGTGAACGTGGGTAGCATTACTTTATATTAATTTGGTGGTTCGGATTATTCTTGTCTTGGCTTATTCGCTAATAGCAGGGTTAAGACTAAGGTGCAGTCGCAGCGGACATCCAGCATAGAACAGTTAGACACGCAACTTTAGTGTGCTCTGCCAATGATTTTGATTTGAAAAGGGAAAAAAAGGAAATTAGGGTCTCTCGCCGAGCATCACATGTCATGCAAGATACAATGCAGGTGTGTTCCAAGGGGGGCTTGAGAAAATCAATTAAGCCAGGCAGGATAGAGTATAGTTGCGCCGCGAGTGGGGTACAGGGCGGAGATAGGATATGTACCAGGAGTCTAGGGACTACATGGGTGACTAGGTCCAGGTTTGGATTTCCAGGGTTATCATTTGTTTTTCTTGGTCATGTCTTTTTGGTCTTGTTCGTTTCCGCTGTTGGGTTAGCGTATCATTTGGTCAGGCCCTTGGAATGCGGGTGCAAGGCCAGTTAGTGGTCTTTGTCGAGTCTCCATAGGCTGGTGGACTCTTTTTCCTGGGGAAAGGTCGGAGACCTCGGGGTTGCGGGGGGGCATTGCGCTGCTCCTGGATTGACTTTGGCTTCTTTCCAAGATGTTGGTTCAACTTGGTTCGAAACTATCGCGAGGACTGCTATTATTATTGCTGGGTGATGTGCAGTGTCGATCGGATGATCTATGATCGTTCGATCTTCACTTCTACCAGTATGAAATCAACTAGAGCGTTTCAGATTGAGTTTATGAGCCGTAGACATGTAAAAACAACACTGGATGTACGAAAAACACACGACTCACGAGGCTTGGATTCGCCTCCGGCGCCGTCGATGATAACGCAGCTCCCTTTGCCTCGGGGGGCGTTGTGGCTAAGAAGATCCATCAGCTGCAGAAGCATGTGCAAATGCAATAAACCAAAAAGAAAAAAAAAAAATAAAGAAATACGCCATGGGGGACCGGGCGTCGCCGTTAATCCTTCCTCCAGGATCATATTGGAGAGTAGTTAGTCCGCTCGTCGACGAGTCACGACAAAGAAACACAGCGCTGTACGACAAGAACCCCCCCTTTGTGTTGAACTTGAACATTCAGTGGGGCCAACCCCCCTTCTACCGTTGCACCAACCCATCCGGGGTTCAGTCTAGTCAATACATAATGGGTGGTCATTGGCTAGCCACTGTATCCAACAAACTAGCTGCAGGCGGGGGCGGCTCGCCACGGCGCTGGGAGCGACGAGTCGGCTGGGGGAAAAGAGTGGGCGGTGTCATGTTAGCCTCCGGGGTCCCCAATGATCCCATGGATGTCCGGTTTTTTCCCTCTAGGCTCTCGGGGATGGACTAGTCAAGTGTCGCTTCTGGTAGAGAAATTTGTAGGGTCCTGGTGGCGTCCCTGCCCGTTAGTAGGTGACGAGGCGAGGGGTTCGTGCCGAAGATGTCTTGGACTGTCCGACTGGGTTGTGGCTCTAGAACGAGTTGGGTCAAAGGTCCGGAGCTGGAGTCATGGGGAAATGATCCACTTTCTGGGGGAAAATTGGGGGCAGAAATATAAAAGATTGATAGGAGATCAGGAGCAGCAGTGAAAATGAAATGAGTACTACTATTTCAAGATACAACGTAGCTTATCGCAGGTACACATGTGACACAGTAGATACGAAAACAGCTTGAAACCAGCCGATCCGATCAAATTTCTCAAGTAGATAGATAGATCATCAGCCCTTCATACAATAACTGGCTACACAGATAAGACCAATCAAAACACCTGTCCAACCGGGTCTACCCGAGTCCAAGAAGAAGCTCGATAGCCAACACTTCTTCAGGGAACAATAGATACTTGACACTGATCAACAATAATGTCCACGCAAAAAAAGAAAAAAAAAAACACGGCCTCGGATAGAGTCATGATAGGTGATCGCGATTTCTCACACGATGCACCAAGCGTCTGCCGAGAACAGAATCCACACAAGGGGAAAAGTAAGTATGAGAAGGAGAAATAATGTCCAAAAAGAAGAATAACAGGATATCAGCCCCAGTAAAAGATATGGCCAAGAAAGGAAAAAGGTAAAGGTAATGATAAAGGGGAAGATTCAAAGGAGAATCTTAAGCCATGGCGACAAGAATAGAACAAATGGTAAGAACAAATCGAAGGGTATCCATGGAGAATTGAAGTATTATGCCCGCGAGGCAGGTGGGAGGATTCAATGGCCCGTCCACCATACTCGATGAAAGCTGCCCAGGCGGCTGTGGTAAAAATGGGGGAGATGCCAGAAGTGAACAGGTAAAATGGGTAAGTAAATGGCAAGAAAGAAATGAAGAGAAAAGAAAAGAAAAGAAAAAACATCAAGGAGTGGATGATAATCAAAACAATTGACTCAAAAAAGCATCGCAGAAAGAGGTTGAAGCAAACCAAGTGTTTCAGCTCAGAACGCTCCACAAACGCATTGCTTCAAAAATGCAAAATGAATGCGGGACAGTCGCTCATGGGGCGATATGCATATTGCACATGTCAAAAGACAAGGATAAAGAATATCGGGGGGCTCTTTGCATCAAAAAAAAGGCAATCTATGCCTCGGGAACAGACTTCTTCCGCTGGAAGAGGTTGCGAGTGCGCGATTTGCTACGCGGCTTCTTGTCGCTGCTAACAGTCCGTCCGCGAGCGCGTCCACCACGGCTGCTGTCATCATCGGCCATATATTTGGACTTGTAGATCCTGTAGATGGGTTAGAAACCTTCCAATGTCGAGCGGGATTGTTGCTAAAACGTACCAGCTGTTGCCAACCATGTTCATACCCCTAGACTCAGCCTCACGGTAGAACCGCGCAGCCTTCTTCATGTCCTTCTTACAACCCACACCCTCGGCGTAGCAGAACCCAGCTTCCGCCATAGCATCCACATCACCCCATTGCCCAGCAATCTCGAAGCATCGCAGAGCTAGAGATTTATCCTGCTCGATACCCCAGCCGTTGAGATGGCTGACACCCAGCTCGTAGATACTAAGTGCGAACTGGGCCCGATACGCCTTTTGCAATTCCTTGGCCTTGGAGGCACCTGGGGCGTCGGGGTTCTCGAGCATTTCCAAGCCGACAGAGTCCACTGCCTTGCGTAGCCATCGTACTCCTTCTTGTTGGTTGGGTCGCATGCCCCATCCATGGCGCAAGGCAAGTGCGTAAAGCAGCATGCCAGTGGGGTGGTTCTGCTTCGCAGCAATGCGCAGATGGTAGGTCGACTCGTTCAGCGAGCCCGCCTCGTGCAACTCAATACCTTTGGTGACATGATCATCAGCCGTGACGACAGTTGAAGGGGTCTGGGTGGCCTGCGTTGTCGCTGTCTGCGGGCGAAGAGTACTGGCCGAGTCTGCAGATGAGACGGTCTCATCCCTGTCACTGGTCCTCGGCCGCGTGGACTCGGTGGATGGTCGAGGAGCCCTGTCACTGGTCCTAGGTGTCCTAGGTCGAGCAGAATCGGTGGATGGCCGGGGAGGTGTGACCACGGGAGGAGCTGGCGCGGGTCGAGGTGGTGAGATGGGTGCCGGTGGTGCAAGCTTAGTCTCGGGGACTGGAGCCGGGGCTGGAGCAGAAACCTCATACATGGAACGAGGCTTGGGCGAGCTCTCCAAGCGGGGGTGTGAAGGAGGAGGAGTTCGAGCAGAGCGCGGTGGTTCCTCTGAATGTCGGGGTGGGGAATTCTCAAACAATGGCTCTTGCCATTCAAAATGGGGTGTTTGTAGGCCAGCGAAAACGACAGAGTCTCGGGAGACCATGCGGCCGCGTGGCAGAGAATATTTGGCATAAACATAGGAGGATACGGCAGAGGAAGGCTCTCCGTCCTCTGCCTGAGTACCAGCCGCCTCCTTTGTCGCCAATGGCACCAGAATCGGCGTTGGTTTGCTCGGTCGGTTCATATGATGCGACTGTCGGTTCCACCGATGCTGATGCTGCTGAGGGGTCGCAGCTGGTGTCGTACTCGGTTCAGATGTAGCAGACGGACCCGGGGCAGACAGACTGGTGCTAGACCGGCTCAATGGCCGAGAAAAGTTGAACGAGGGTCGGGGAAGGTAGCTAGTGGCCGAAGTTTCTGAGCTCAGCGAGGGTGAACGAGGATGCATCCGGGCGGGATAGTTGGACATGGGCGAGTATGGTATAGATACGGCACTCCCTGAGGACAACTTGCGCGGCTTGGAAAATGTCGAGCCCGCATTCGAGCTGCTGTAATCATCATCAGAGCTCTCTGGGTTTATCACTCTGGCGCTACTCGATGGACGGGAATGCGGGGACACTGGCGGCGCCAGGGTGCGCGGAATATGCAGTCGCGATACAGAGTCGGTTGAGGACTCGCGCGAAGGGTCGTCCATCGCCAATCCCGTTGAACCACCCTCGGCGCCGCTTGCGATCGACGGATCCTCCTCGGGTGACTCTGCACGGGGTATGTCGTAGCTACTGGAGCTGGTCCGTATCATCGTCGTCCGCGGCGTAGAATCATCATCATACGAAGAGTCGGCATTGCTGCTGGCGTGCGAGACGGAACTGAAGCGGGGGTGCTCCGATACAGGTCGATACTTGGGTTCTTCGAAATCCGGGTGTGCTCTTATTGTCGGCTTTCGTGTAAGACTATCGACCGGAGACTCGCTCGACGGAGCGCGGAAATAGCCCGGGCGGGGGGTAGACAGCGATCGGGCGACGCTGGAAGGGGGGAGTCGGCTCATGCGCCGGTCTCGTCTCCGGGATTCATCCAGTTGTTTGGCGAGAAAGCGGCCTTGGGCGGCAAATGCGTCCAGGGGAGACAGCGCCGGGGGCACTTCACCATCGTAGTGTTCGATGCGCGGTGATGGAATGCCGCTTCGCAGGGTGTCGTGGGAGGTTGAGCGACAGTCGCTCAAGTTCCCGCGCGATGCCATCGTGGGAAGAGAGGGGGGGCGATTCAAAACTTCCGTATAAACTCTGATCGGATCTAATCGTCGGTCTTTGTCCGGTCCTTAGGTCTCAATGAATTGACAGTCGAACGGGGGGGCGGTTGAGGGTCTCGGTTGTCGGTTATCGGGGTGGTCAAATCATCCAGACTCTGGGGTCATTCAATCCACACACACACACACAGGACGCATTTGAGACGGGAGGTTTCGAATCGGGAGTCAGACACGCTGAAACTTGAGCGTAATCGCAGTCGCAGCCTTGGTCGGAAGGAAGGAGGAGGGGCTAGACGGGGGAATTCTTTGGGCGGGGGGGGAGGGCGATGAGGCCAAAGGAATGACAGCCCAGAAAGGATGGGAGGAGGGGAATAAGGTCAAGAGTCAAGAGAGACCAGATGAGACATGGAGGAGGAGACGGCAAAAAGACAACAATGGGCGGTAGTGCGTCACAGGAGAAAGGAGGGAGAGAAAAACGGGCGAGGCCCTGACGATCACAATGCAACTGGAGTCTCTGCTGGAGAGAAACGGAGACTCAGAGTGAGTGAGTTTCAACGGGAGTTGCAGCAGTACTGCAGTCGTGGTCCAACAAGGGGCCGCCCCGTGCAGTTCAGAGGGTGGACAAATGGGCTCCACTGCTTTTTCTCGTCGATTGGATTATTTGTGCTCAAGGCCAAAATAGCATAAGAGTGAAAGGAGAGGAAAAGAAGAAGTGGTCAGTTGTTTGAATTGTCACTTGTCATTGTCTGCGACTATTGAGAAGAGGGGGGAGGGGGGCCAATAATGCAGGTTGACTGGGCTGCAGTCAACTCCGTCGTGAAGTCGTTCAGGGGGTCTCGCCAAGAATAACTCCAACGAGAAACCAACACAGAAGTAGTCACTGGTCAGTACTACAATACACTGGTTTCCTCTATTGACGCCATCCGCCACGGTTTGCTATAGGTCTTACATATTCGGAGTCCATGTCTTATACAGGTCTGAAGTGTATAAGGGGCTATGAGCTGGGATAGGCTCATGGGGGATATGATATCTCTGATGGAATCATGGATCTTATGGAAGAGAGGAAACAATGCTCTTTAATAGGTGACCGAGTATCACCAGGGCGTCCATGATCAGCAAGCCCTTCTAGAATCCTGTCCGTCCCGTCCCCTATTCATTCAACTTATCCACAGGACATTCGTGGCCCTCTCGTTAGTCCGTCTGCCCTCGAACGGCCCAACGACCGAAGCAGTTTAACCCCATCGTCTCCCCCACACAGGCGGTTTCATGCTGGTCTCCTCATTCCTCAAGCCGAGCAATCCCAGTAGCCACAAACTCTCGGGCCCACCTGCGGCCTGTGCCAATCGGGGCGGAGTTGGTGGAGGCCAGTTTCTTTATTTGGCTTGTCTGCTGCAGTTCCGAAGGAGAGTTTCTAACTTTCTACAGATAGACCCATACAGGAGGAGCCCTGGGCTTTAAAGGAGTCTTTTGTCCAAAGGTTTCTTATGAGTGTTCTCTTCTCCAAGCCAGTGGTTCATCGCCCTATCTGAATCAATAGATTAAGTCCTTGATCCAAGTCAATTATTCGAGATTTATCAAGTATATTATTATTACAGTCCAATTTGTACACTCTGGCCCCTGTTAATACGACCTAAGCCTTGCCAAACTTTGTTCCTAATATAGGGCCGAAACATACTCTCAGATTCTGCAAATCTCCAGGAGATCGACGATAGTATAAAGTACGTACATATGTTGCTAACATTTCCTAACAACCTAACACTACACTCCGAGAATATCTACGAGAATAGTCTATCCTTTCTCGATCTTCCTCCCTCTTTCACAAACACCTGAGTATTCTGCTAACTCGGCCCCCTACGATCGGAGACCGTTCCCATTTCGGTTTCAGCCGGCCACACAAGCCTGGTAACCGTGGGGAGAAGCCTAGCCGTAGGAGAAGATACTAACCCTTTTTAGTATGTGGTAGTAAGGCTAACAACAATTTCTCCATCGCTAAAAAAAAAAAAAAAAACGATCATGAAGTAATTAACTTGGCATTTAGCACTTGGTTAGTTTACGACAGGAAGAAGCAATTAATTAATCAACTCTAATCATCCCGTCACCTGGAACCGACCTGCTTGCGGGGCCAACGTAGCAACGTAAGCCCCCCCGTCCCCAAAGCGACCGCGGCTGAGCTTCACGCTGCGATTTATACTCCGTAGTTGTCAGCTGAAACCCTCATGAGATTTGGATTTGACTTTTTCCTCTCATACTGACGGAGTAGTTTCTCTCTTCACCTTCCATCTGCAGCTTGTTCTAGGGGAGGACTACTGCCTTGGTGAATTCACCTCCATCCAAACATCTATCCTCTCATCAACCCTCCACGCAGAAAATTTCACCTCAACCATGCGCCGCCTCTCCTTCGCAACGCTCTACGGAGCAGATCCCACCTCCGACACCCTCCACCGCTTCGAAACCTCCTGGCTCCTACCCCCAACCATCCTGGCCGCTCTCCGCGGCCTAATCGCCTTGTATATCTTCACGACGATCTTCTTCATCTGGGGCTGGGATGGGACCCACGGTGACCGCGCCGCCATCGGCCAGTCGTTCAGTTACTTCACCTGGTTGACATACTGGGGATTGGGCTTTTACCATCTCTTCGCGGCGATACATACGGCTGCTTATGCGCGGACGGGACGCTCGGTGCTGTTTGAGAAGTGGCCGCGGGCTTGTCGCGTGTTGCATGGTTGGTTGTATGCAACGGTTACTACGTTTCCGTTTTTGGTGACGATTGTTTTTTGGGTGATTCTTTTTAAGCCGCCATTTTATAAGGTGACTTTTGAGGGGTGGTCGAATGTAAGTGTTGTGTTTGTCCTATGTGTTGGGTTGTGTTGTGTTGTGTTACTTTCAGCCCTATCGCGAGGGGAAGGGTTTGGGTTCGTGCGAGGATATGCAGGTTTCACATCCCCCGCGAAACCCCTTGCATTCCTCGAATTCGACCTCGAACTTGAAACCTCGGACCTCATTTCCGAAGAAAAGATATTAAAAACTAACAACACAATCCAGATCTCCCAACACGGCCTCAACTCGCTCTACGCCCTGCTAGAAATTATCCTCCCAGCAACAGCCCCCCACCCGTGGATGACCATCCCCGTGCTCATCCTCCTGCTGGCATTCTACCTGTGCGTCGCATACATCACCGTGCACACGGAGGGCTTCTACACCTATTCCTTCCTCAACCCGGCCAAGAATGGGAGCGGTATCGTCGCGGGTTACTGCTTCGGAATTCTCGCCGCGATTGTCATCATCTTTTTGATTTCTTGGTCGCTGATTCGTCTGCGTGTCTTTTTGACTGGGGACAAGAGGAAGCGCGCTGCGCGGGATCCGTTGCGTGGTCGGGATGGGTATTCTGGGGTTGAGACGGGTTTGCGGGAGGTGAAGCCTTGAAGCCTTGAAGGTGTGATGCGGGTGGATTTGAGGATGAGGGATTGAGATGAAGATGGTGGTGGAAACTTTACATAGCTTACGCATTGGCGAAACTTATTCGTTGGTGTTTTAATGTCTACATGAAGTAATGTTAATCAGGGTGGCCAGTTCAATTGGTGCTATTAATAGCGAAGAGTATTTATTGATTGTATGTACAGAGTAGCGTAGCTCTGTCGATTAGAGTAGAGATGGGGTCACTTTTGCTGTGCGGGTTAGACAGATTAAGGAATACAATAGTGAGTTTGACTAGCAGAATAGAGAGGAGCTAGTCATATCAAACTCGCTCCCAGCTGTTCTCACTGCCACTGCTAGAGCTGCCTGTTACCACGGTCTGTCCGCTGCGGTACCCCATCATCAAGCCCACCAACCCACTGGGCATCCAATCGCCGATCAAACTGTACGACCGCGCACCTCGCCCAACGTACAACACAGATTTCTTGTGCGCACGACGCCCGAAGATGTTCCGGGACGCTGGCTCCAAGGCATCCAGCACGGCGTGGTGAAGAACCCGCGCGGGAGAACCGCGAATCGCAGCAGGTCCCGAGGAAGCAACTGGTCTCTGCTCCACGCTATTTAGGTACTGGGGCCCATACAACGCCCGCTGCTGCACACTCCATGCCAGAACTTCCGTTCCAGCAATATGGTTCTGCGCATTCCGGTAAGATGGACCCAGATCAATATTTCCAAGCCGGAGCTCCACAACATCGACAGTTCCATTCTCGAGAAGACGGAGTTCCTGGCGGAGGGAGGTCGCGAAGCCTGAAATAGCCCGGGTCGTGGTGACTTCAGGCCCGGCGAAGGGCGCGGAAAGGGATGATGAGATGGATGGGTAGGCGAAGATGAGAGAGCTGCTGTTGCTGCGGAGGGTCAAGAGGGGTAGGAAGACCTGCGCGGTGAGGATGGGGGAGAGAAGGCGGGTGTTGACGGTGTCGGCCCATGATGATGCTGGGATGGTGGCAACTGGTCCGGCAGCGTAGTTTGGCGACGGTACAATGATGACACCGCTCAGCTGGCAGGTATGCGGAGGCATCCCTGGGAGGGGAGACTGAGGTTGTGTGATCAGAGCGCGAAGCTCATGGAGCGAAGGGTGGAGTTCGGATTGATTTGATGGGGTCTGAATCGACGTTAGCATCAATATCATCAGGTTTTCTAGGGCTGAGTTGAGACGAACCGCTGTCAAATCTAGCCAAAGCGCTTTGATGTCTGCCCGGTGCTCCGACTGAACGATATGTTCCTCCTCCGCAGACGATACCGTCACATACACGATATATCCTCGGCGCTCCAGATCAGCAGCGATAGCTCGTGTCATCGGTTCATGCGGCGATCCAGCAACGACTGATATCGTCCGTTAGCAGCCCGATCTTCACAGCAGGGCTGGCCGGGTGTAAAGTGTCCCCTCGACGTACCAACAATCTCCTTCCGTGACCCATTACCAGCCTTTCTAGCCTTCCTCCGCTTGCTATTCAACTTTTTGTTCCCGTACAATAAAACACACCCAGTGCCGACGAACGCAACGATAGCCGCGGTCAGCGCACGATTCCGAGCCACCCAGTCCTGGAGCCGACCAGTCAACCCACGCGGCGGCGAGCGCATATCCTGCATGCGCAACGTCGGTCGGACAGCTGTCGGCAGCCATGATTGATGTGCGAGGGTCTCTCGGATCGTGGCTGCTGCCCAGTCGACCTGGCGATCGATTGAGTCGGCGACTTGCAACGAGTATCGCCTTACGTCATGTGGTATGGACGAGAGCTGTAGAGACAGAAACTGTTAGCACGGAGAGAGATACTGAATATGGTAGAGTCTCCGTCACTCACGTAGTCAAGGAAGAACTGATCGTCGCTCGTCATGATGGCGTTTGGTTGGAAATCTTGGAGAGCGAAAAAGGAAGACGATAAGCTCAAAGCGGCCGATACCAAGTCGAGGCTATCTCCACTTTATCTAGAGGTCACATGATCTGGTTGACATGTCTGTAGATCGGGTTACTTTGAAGTCATTGGAAGGTTACAAATTTGGATTTTGGGAACGGGTGGAAGGGATAAAAAGGAACCATTAGGTAAATATTGTGGCCCATCAATATTGATGTTTGATACTTGAGTCAAGGGCACTTTCACCTGCTTCTTGAATGATCGCTCCCCACATGTATATTCTCCGAACGGGCACAGGAACTGTACTGATGACATTGAGAATATACTCATCTCGGAAGATGAGCATTTCAATTGGAAGAAAATTTCGGCCATTTTGAAGCCTAAGAAAAACTATCTATCTCCCACAAAAACCAAAAGCTCGTTGAAATGGCCCAAGAGAGTCTCATTGAATTCACGTGAGCATTACGGCCTGACGTTCAAGGCCAACACAAGGCCATCAACAAGGTTGATCATCAATTGCAGGTGCCACTGGCTCGCGGCATCCTGTTTTCTTGCAGCTTACAGCTTACAGCATCCTTGTTTCCGGTTCTCTGTCAGTCTTCGATGTTATAAATGGCGATTCCTTGATTTTGTACAATCTGGACCCTTAGAAAATGATACCTCTGGGAGGCCTCAGCCTCAGTATCCCTTGACCTGGTTTGAGCCTCTCGTTTATCCACGTCACAGCGAAATCTCATTCATTCATTTGCTTTCAAAATGCAAGAGCTAGACGCCCTCATCTCCGAGTATCGCCATGAGAAGAAACGCCCCCGCGAATCAGAGGCGCTTTTCATCTTGCGTAAAGTTGCCTCCTTGGTCAAGCCCATTATGCGTCAACGCGCGTGGAGAGTCGGCGCGTTATGCGAATTCTACCCAACGCAGAAAAACCTCTTGGGGTTGAATGTCAACTATGGTCAGAAAATCTGCCTGAGGCTACGCTATCCTTCCGATCAGCGGCAATTTCTGCCCATCGAACAGGTCGTGGATACGATGCTGCACGAGTAGGTCACTCTAATATATGCGCCACGCAAGAGTCTTACTGATGAATATTTTAGATTGTGTCATATTGTGCATGGTCCTCATGACCGCCAGTTTCATGCCCTCTGGAACCAACTACGAGACGAGCATGAGGAGCTCGTCATGAAGGGGTATACCGGTGAAGGCTTCCTATCTCAAGGCAAACGCCTCGGTGGGAGCAGAATCCCGCTCGACGAAGCCCGCCGTCGGGCACGCGCAGCCGCTGAGCAGCGAAAGGTTCTGGCTAAGAACTCTGGCAAAAAACTCGGCGGTGCTCCCGTTCTTCGGGGTACAGACATGCGCAAGCTTCGTGCAGATGCTGCTCAACGACGCATCGAGGTTACTAATGGATGTGCCTCGGGAACCGACCGGAGCGAAGAGCTTGCCGAGGAGGCTTCTAGGAATGGGTTTAGGACACAGGCGGAAGAGGATGATGCGAACGAGCAGGCCATCTTGCAAGCCTTCATTGAACTGATTCAAGAGGAGGAGAGAGAGAAATACGGAGACTCCTACATTCCTCCAAGCCAAGAGAATCCTGCCGGCCCAAGAACACATGAACCATCGGATCTATCTGATTCTACTGGGCCCGTGAAGGAACCAGACACCGGTGCACCCCCAGAGCAGGCACCCGGGACTTTAAAATCCGCCGCAGACAACAACACGTACGAGTCGCCGTGGACATGTACGACCTGTACCCTGGAAAACCCACCAAACTTTCTATGCTGTGATGTATGTGCTGCCGAACGGCCGGTCCCTTCAGTGGAAAAGCCCGCGGTAATCCTACGGCAGCAAGCCCCAGCTGTACGTGCAAAACCAGAGCCGGAAAAATCGAAGAAACGAGTCTTGCAAATCGACGGAGAGGAAGAGAAGGACGAAGCTACCCCCAGAAATAATTTTGCTTTCAAGAACCGCACTCGGGCGCTGGATACACTTGCTTCAATCCACCGTGACACGAGTAAACGGCCACTGGGCTGGTTATGCGAGCAATGTGGGAGTTTTATGGAATCGCAGTGGTGGACTTGCTCTTGCTGTGGGAAACTGAAGGCGTCATCTTGAGATCGGCTATGTTTAGAATTGCCTATAGAGGAATGTACTCATAATGAGAATTACGAACTTCATGACCTGTGAATACAGGAATATCATAACTCTATATCGTCCTATGCAGTGTTCTATTATCTTGTACCCTGAACACCTCGATCCACTGTAGCTAACACGTGACCGTATACTAATGACTAATCACCAGCTCCGCCCACCCGATTATTTTTGCGGACTTTCGTTTCTCTCTTTCCTTTCTCCCGCACACGCGAACTCGCGATTTTACAACCGACACTCGTCCGGCATGGAAAAGAGCCTAGTAATGTCCTAGACCCTCTTCCATGCTGGATGCTCACACCTATTGGTATGTCCATCTACAATTCCCACTCCACGAACGACGTGAGGAACAAAACACACGGGAAAAGAAGAAAGCAAGCCGAAAAGCTTCAAATGATGAGACCTTGCAATGAACCGAATTTTTAGGAAGAGCCGGAAGAGGTATGACAAATAGGGCCCAAAGAGGATTCCGTTTGTCGTCGATGCTTATAATGGTTCTGCTGAAGGGGTTTTTGAGGCTTGCTTTCTTTTCTCTTGGTTCCTCGCTGTCGTGGGGATGAGAATGAACCCTGGTATTGTGAGATGTGTTGCTAATGCTATCTCGCTCTATAGGATCCTGATCGTTGTTGAAGGTCTCAAGACACTCGTATATGGATAGGATTGTTGGGGTTGAGAAGAGTAGATTTATCCACAGGGGACTCCTTGGCGATTTAATCGATTGAGTTGGTCACACGAAATAGAACTCCCATAGGAATGAAGCTATATTCAGAAACTATTCTAGTATAATACATCCCTTGATCTTTCTCTAAACTCCCAAGGATATAAAACTTTTTGTAGAACAAAACCAAACATGCAAGAATTTCCAAACAAAAACAAGGTCAACGAAATGACCCACAACGCCCATTGACATGCTCAGAACAACCCCAATCACCTCCCCTAGGCGATGTTCCTGAATTGACGCTTCTTGCCAGTTCCCTTACTCACCTCTGGTGACGTGAAAGCCTCCTCATCGATGTAGTCCTTGGTGCTGTGCTCGCGAATCTGGTTGCCAATGATCTGCAGCGCGGACAGGTTGAAGCCCATCTCGTCCTTTTGGCGGGCCAGGACCCGGCGCAGCGAGGCGCGGATGCTATCCAACATCGGGCGCATCATCTTGCTGGTCACGATCTGGCGGTGGTGCGTCTTGAGCATGAAAAACAGCACACGACAAGTGAGAGGCACGTTCCACTCCCGCTCAGCCCAGATGTTGAGGAAGGTGAAGAGCGATGGAAGCTTGGAGAAGGGGATAACCAAAAGCGCATCTTGAAGGGCCGCAGCGGGGATCTTTTGCACTGTGTTCAGGACGTGCTGCTCAGCAGAGATGTTGCCCAGGGCGATATATGTAGGGTTGCGATCGGGAGGCGCAGCACCTGCTTTGGAGTTTCTGGCCTGGACTTTGCGCCATTCGCGCATGACCTCCAGATCCTCCATGCCTAGATCAAGAGCTTCCATGATCTTCTCACCGGCCATGAGGGTGCTAGTAGTTTGCTTGCCAGCATCAACAGCCTCTGCCTTCTCCCCGTCCTCATTATCTTCGTCCTTCTCGAGAGAGGCAGTGAGAGTGCTGTCATATGCCTCTTCCATCTCCTTCTCACGCTCTTCCTCGAGGAACAGCTCCTCGTCGGTTTGCTTCCACACGCGGATGCTCTTGTCGTGACTAGCACTGACGATGAACTCACCATCGTGGCTAATTGCCAGCGCCCAGATTTCTCCGTGATGACCGGAGAGTTTCTGGATCTGCTCGAACTTGTCTCCATCCCAGTACTTGATCACCCGATCCTTACTAGCACTGAAGAAGTTGTGACCGTTCTGCTCCCTGTTGGTGGGAACGAAGGCCACTGCCATGACACTGTCCTCATGGGCCAAGAAAGCCTTGTGGCAGTCACCAAAGTCCAGGCCCCAGAGACGAGCGGTCTTGTCAGCAGAGCAGGTGACAATCATTTTGCTATCGTAAGAGATGTCCATGCTTAGGACGGGCAGCTTGTGACCATAGAGATTGAGGAAGAGCTTCAAGGAGTCGACGAAGAAGACCTTGACGGTGTTGTCCAGCAAAGAGACCGCCAATAGGCGTGCGTCGGGAGAGAATCGCAGACTGAGAATGTCGTCGTTGACCTTTAGCGTTCTTGTGTGCGCCAACTTGAGACGCGGTGTCGTGCGCTTGGTACCAGGAATCTCCTCCTGCACAACCTTGAACTCCCAAAATTTGGCCGTCTTATCCGCACTTCCACTGACCATGGACTTGCCATCGGGGTGCACATGGAGAGACCATACAGGACCGTCGTGGGCCTTGATCGTGTCGAGCAAGGTTGAAGACGCAATATCGAACACTTCCAACTCGCCGTTCTTGTTGCCCACCACCACGATCTTGTCACCGGGAAGGAAGGCAGAGCAGAGAGCGTAACCACACTCGAGGGTACGCAAGCAAGTGCCCGTGCGAACATTCCAAATCTTCAGACTTCCATTTGATGCGGACGCAAGCATCCGATCCTCGGAGCTCAGTGCAATTGACCGGATATCTGCTCGGTGGCCGGGGAGATCGACGGCCAGGTTCCTGGTGTAGTCAGAATCCTCCTCTTCCTTGTTCTTTTTGTTCGCTGTGACAACGCTGTAAGATTCTATCTGGTTGTTTGTCGTTGCGGCAAGAAGGCTGAGACCACCGCTAGACTTGGTAATCATCCAGTCAAAGGAGCGAACCTTTCCGCCGGTTCGCACAATGACATGGGGAATGAAAACCTCAGTGACCGGGGCGGACGAAGGATCCTCGACCTTCTCCTTGTCGGCCTCTGCGTCATCTTCCTTGCCCTCACGCTTAGCCTCCTTCTCCTTTCTCCTCTTCAGCTTGCGAGCCATGGCCTTTTGGACTTCGGTCTGGGAACGAATGCGCCAAACCTCGACCGACCTCTCGGAGCCGTGGAAACCCACGTAGTCCGCGCGAGGGTGGAATCGAATTCCAGTTGTACGATCCTTGCCATTTCTGTAGAATGTGCCCCGGTCCGTGAGGATCCTCTGACCTTCCGCCGCAACCTTCTCCCTTGAGATCTCAAGCATGACGCTCTCATTAATCGACCAGACCTTCAGCTCGCCATCATTACCGGCCGTAATGCAACCACCTTGGTCAGGCGACAAACCCAGACTCCAGCACTCGCCATTTGTTTGTGCCACATGTGTCTCAATGCAATGTTGCGACGCCAGATCCCAAACCTTGATCAAAGAGTCCTTGCCAGTAGTCAATAGGAAGCCGGCGTGCTCGCTGAGTCCGGAGGCATTGAGGAGCTCGGTTGAGGGGAAAAGGAAGTTCAAGGAAGTAATTTGATCGGTGTGTCCGCGTAGTCTGAAAATTCCGACCTCGGCGATCAGGTCCCAAAGAATAATATCGGTATCCTTCGAACCACTGGCAAGGCGCACACCGGCATTGTCGAAGGCCAATTGGGTAACGGCAGATTTGTGACCATTGAATGAAATGATGATTGTGCAGGTTCTTGAGTCCCAAATTCGGATGCTACCGTCTTCATAACTAGATGAGAGCAAATTATATGTCAGTAAATGGATACTGTTGGCTTTGCGCTGGGGCATTTACCCGACGGCGAAGATATCTTCATCTGTCTGGCTCTGCCTGACCACTGTCACCTGTGCCCTGCAAGCAGAATCACGCCAGCGGCCTAATAATTCACCCTTCTTCACATCCCAGCACAAAACTTCTTCACTCGCACCCACGATTGCCCGACCGGCGCCCGTCTGGCGAGCAGCACCGGGGGTCTGCTCATCCTTGGCCCATATCGCATTGGACGACGCCGAGGCGATGAGCCCGAACGTCTCGGAGTGCTCAAATTTCCTAGCAGAAAACAAAGTCAGTGTGCAAATTAATCCATTTCCACTGAGTCACACTCACAAGTACGATTTCACCATCGTCGCAGAGTTGACGGGAAAATTTTTGGAGACTCCGATCTGCTATCGATAGCACAAAAATTAATACGGGCGGCGACAGCGACCTGTCCGGCTCCCCCACCGCCCATGACGATTGCAGGCACCTCCGCCAACTACCAACATCGTGTCATTCCACTCCATTGTGTTGCCCACCATGCTTCTCTTGGACTATCAGAACGCTTTGATCCAATCGCTCCTCACGGAGCGGTTCTCTGGGTACAATCTCCTCTGCCTGCTTGCCCACGTCCTCCTATTCCCCCTCAATGTATACACATCAACCCCCCCCCAAGGCCCCCAAGCTAACGGTTGCCCGCAGTGCTGCCCCGGTTTCGATTGACCAAGTGGTCTCCGACTTTGATGGCGTGACCTTCCACCTTTCGACCCCCGAATCCAAGACCAAGATCCTTATCTCCATCAATGTGAAGTGTTTCAAGGAGCTCGTTCAGTACGGCGCCCAGGAGGTGCTCGAGCGCGAATATGGGCCGTACATCGTCTCCCCGGAGCCGGGCTATGACTTCTCAGTACAGATCGACCTTGAGAACCTCCCCGCGGAACAAGAAGCCAAGGATGAGTTGATCATGAAGCTCGCCCTGCTGAAGCGGAACGCTATGGCAGCTCCATTCGAACGGGCCTTTGATGAGTTCGCCAAGCTTGCGGAGGAGGCTTCCAGGTACACGTCCGAGTCAGCGCCGCAGGGTGTGAAGGAGGGTGGAGAGGTGATGGCTATTCATTACCGCGAGGAGGAAGCAATCTACATCAAGGCTAGCTACGACCGTGTTACGGTGATCTTCAGCACCGTGTTCCGGGAGGAGACGGATCGCATCTTCGGCAAGGTCTTCCTGCAGGTTCGTGTTATGAATGCGATTGGGAAAGCTGCGTGCTTGAACTTGGTGCTGATATTTCGCAGGAATTCGTCGACGCCCGACGCCGTGTCGTGACCCTACAGAATGCGCCCCAGGTGCTCTTCCGCAACGACCCCCCTCTCGAGCTTGAGGGAGTGCCTGGACTCAAGAATGCAGGCGAAGGCGAGATCAGCTACGTCACCTTTGGTGAGTGACTGGATTACACAAAGTTGAATGGGCATTATCACTAATCGTGGTATTCTAGTGCTGTTCCCCCGACACTTGACTCCCCAGCGCCGTTACGAAAACATCTCCCACATCCAGACTTTCCGTGACTACTTCCACTACCACATTAAGGCCTCTAAGGTACGGCAAGCTTGTGGAATGAAGTGCAGTTCATCAAAATTCATTGATTGACCCCCAATTACAGGCATACATTCACACTCGTATGAGGAAGCGCACGGCCGACTTCCTTCAAGGTGTGTACACTGTAATGGCATACATTATCATATTGCTAACATGTCATAGTCCTCAACCGTGCCAGACCCGAGAACGAAGAGCGCGAGCGTAAGACGGCAAGCGGCCGGACATTCCGTGTGCAGAGCTAGATTTCTTATGGCTTTTATGTTGATATCACCGGAGGCGAGCGTTTACGAACCAGCAAAGCATTTTGATTACCACATCATTCCTTTTCCCCCGGTAGCATCTCAAGCAAAATTGTATATTTGATCGGTCACTTACTCGGAGAGATTGAGATGAGATCTCAATTGTTTGTGAAAGCTGCTCCGGAGGTTGCGATGAGAGGGGCAGGCTCCGCAGCTGCCACTACTTCTTTCTCTGTCGCTGCTGATGCCTCACTTCTTCGAGAACCAGCCAAACTCGTACCTTCCTTTCATTCCCTGTTCTCTTCCCTCTAATATACTTCTACTCAGCGACTCGGCTCTTTCATCACAACCCCATCACCGGCTTTACACCGTTGCGATCAAACTCCAACACAAAAATTCACCACGCCTCCGACCTGCGCATGTAAGATGAACTCGCAGAGAAAGAAGAAGAAGTTCTGGAGCGCTTCAGCGTGGAAAACACGCTTGAAGCGCGAGAACAGCTCCGAGTCTGGAACGACCAGCCCCGCCGACTTTCGCTCTGCCCACTCTTCCTTCGCCACCAACCACACCGACGCGATGGAGGTCCAACCGGACGAGCAGGCCGAAGTCCTCACTCAGTACTCGCCCTCAGTTTACTCGAAAGACGAGGACGCCTGCTCGGTGGTCCTGCCGCCCTCCGAGGACAAGAAAGAGGACCTTGATGAGTACTATCTCGTGAGTTTACCCTGTCTTCCTTTCTCACTTACCTCTCATATTCCTAATAGATAATCTAGAATGATACTTAGAGGCTTGACTGACACGAAGTAGATCTCGCCGAACCGACGCCACTCTCGTCCGTACGCGGTGAGCAGTGGTGAGTGGGTGTTGGTGCCTTCCGACTCCTCCCTGGATTCGGTAGGGAGAGTTCTGTCACTGGACGACCTGAACGAGGTGCAGCTGGCGTATTCATTCGAGGGAGTAGTCAAGGTCTTCATCAAAGTCTATGCGATGGCCAAAGTCATGCATGGTATCTTCCTGAACTACGGTGCCGAGGTTCGTCAACATCCCTTTTTCCTTATGCTGGTGCGAGCGAGTGCATCCATCCGCTAACCATTCATATCATTGCCCAGCTTGATGACACTGAGACGGGCCTGTTGTACTGGATCAAGCGTGCGGAGGCAGAGATCCGTACTGGTGACCTCGCTATTCTGATCCAGATTGTGGAGAACCTCTTTTATGCGCTTTACTCCCGACTGATCATCGAGATGGCCGGCATCGAGCTCTGCGCTCTCTTCAAAGTTGAAATGCGACCTGTCGCTGGCTCTCGAAAATTCCCTCTCCCCGACCCGGGTCACATGTACCGAATCTTCCTCGCCTGCAAGGACAACCTCGACAATAATAATGTCTGCGAGGACCTCCAGGAGGGTATCGTCCACAAGTGGCAAGAAGTCTTTCTTCACCGTCTTGCGAAGAAGGAGATTGAGAACGGGCTCAACCCCGATGACTTGCCAGGCTACCGCCACTTCGCTCGAAATGTCGTTTCGGATCCTCACTCTGCATATGTGAACAAATGGCTCTATCTTGTCCCATTTTTCCCGTCCATCCCGAAGGATATTCTGATTGTCATGTCCGAGAAATGGTTCACCGTCCTACCAAAGGCTACACTTCCCGACGACGTCCCTGCTTCCCAACTGCCTTTCATCAACCTCAAACGGGCGGATCGCAAACAATGGGAGAAAGAATTGATTCAAGACTATCGCTTGGCAAGTTTGGCCAAACTGGAAGGCAGGTCGATTGGAGACGAGCGTCGGGACGATCCTAAGATTCGACTGCTGAACCTGGCCAAATGCTGCAAGTGTATCTGTGCGTCGACCTGTCTGTGTGCTACGGAGTGCACTCATTACGTGGAGATCCCCTGCCCATGTTCTGAAAGATATGTCCGCCTCATGACGGCCCGTCTTAGCAAAAATCCCGGCCGATTTGATTTTTCAACTCGTGCAAACACGGCTGCTCGCGCGTGTTGGGAGGGGCTCGCAAGGCTTCGGTGGGACGTTTCGGATGAGGATATCCTCCTCGAGTGGAGCGAGGCCTTTGCGGTCTTTGAGCTGGAGATTCAGAAAGAGCGCTGGGGTAAGCAGGCTTGAGGAGAGCTACTTTTATGTGATTTTGCTATGGATGAAGATATGAGATATGATTGTCACAGCTCACGAACAGACAGTATTATTTGAATTGACACCTTGGGTTAAAAGGACCCTGGAATGGGGATCGATATGGATTGATCACCCGAGCAGCTTACTTTGAATCCGGCATCTACCGTTCTATTTTCCTACGATTCGACAACCACCGCCCATCAGATATTCTTGTAGTACCTGAGGTAGCTCCAGTATCTACTAGGCCTTCGAGTCTTTGACCATGTTAAGGGAAAGCGCGCAGCAGATCCTCACGCGATCACATTCAGATGACTCTTCTCGGACCCTTGTCGGCGACTGGCTAAGATGATGCCTTGAAAGGCTACCTGGTATGTCATTTCGACTGCTTTGATAAGTTTTTGCTTTTTGTTCTTAAATCTGTGGGTGCAAAAGTCCTGGGTATTTTGGATCTCTTTGGCTAGCCTGAACGTTCCAGCAATGGCAGAGGGTTGTTGTCATTAAGAATGACGACTGACTTGTAGGTCTTTGACCGAGTATCGCGATAGTGAATAGCCATTTTTGGGTATAATGTAGGCCAGAGGCTTGAGTTCTTTTGGAGACGGATATACTTCCGTGGCAGTCGTGGGATGGTTATAGATCTTGCGACCTGTAGTTCTGTACAACAGGCGGACAGCTAGAATCATTCCCAGACGTAGTCACAAATCTAACAGAATAACCTTCTAACAGCGGTGAAAATCGGGACTGGGCCTTGTGGCGTGTTTGTTTACGTCCAGTGCCGGGCGTTGTATAGTTTTTGTATAGTTTAGAAGTCAAGGAAGTAGTAGCCGGATTCGGCTTCTTGGGCCTCGGTCATTTTCGGGGCGTCAATTAATTGCAATAGAATGGATCACGATAATCATTAGGGAGAAATAGACCATGCTAGAGTGATCCGATTATATACGAAGATCTGGGAATGGCCCTGGAGGAGTCATCGTGCGGAGGTGGCCGCATCTCTTCAAATGACACGCGGTACTGTGTAGAGCAGAGCACAGGCGTCGGCGCTGTAGGCCAGTGAAACTTCGCGATACCTCGATCGGCCCCGGTGAACAACGACCCTGGCAATTTTCCTCTTCTCTGATTTTCTCCTCAGAGTCATCCATCTGTCATCTTTCTTATCTCCCGTCAGCGATCATCCGACTTCGATTTTCCAATCTTCCAACCCCTCCTCCTTCCCTGCGGAGAGGCCATGACTTAACGGCCCCCATAGAACCCACCCTCCCTCTAACCCTCTGGCCTTTGGTGCGCGGAGAAACGCCCAGTCAGGGATGGTCACCACGGCAGGGGTTCCACCTTCACTCCTTTCAACATTACCATGGGCATGCTCAACTAGATGGTGGATAGGAGGAAGAGCAGCCAGCGCAGGCGTGGGATCGTCTCTACTTTTAAGTCGCAGAGGCGCTCTAACCACCCCGGTTCATTCGGTTCAGGGTCTGGCCCACCAACCGACGGCACGGCGATTGCACACGGCAGTGTGGCCCTCCTACGGCATCACTACGCCCGTCCCCGAGCGCCAGCTTCTTGGTCTCGCGCAATCTCCCTTTCGCTTCGATACGGGCTATGCGCTCTGTGCTAAACGACCTCCGCGCCCGTTTCCCCCTCCTTTCTTATCGCCGCCGTCTTCGTCCTTTTCTGATCCCTTGACGACTCATTCACTCAGCCAGGATAAGAGATTATCCGTACGGGGCGAACTGGTTCGCGGTCTAAACAATGGAGATGATGCCATCATCGTCGCGGAGAACTTTTTGGGTGTGGACGACGGGGTAGGCGCATGGGCGACAAAGCCTCATGGCCATGCTGCGTGAGTCGATCCTGTTGAATCAGCCTTATCTATACCTTTTGTATATGCTGACCTTTAGGCTTTTTTTTGCTTCTTTCTCTGCAGATTATGGTCCCGTCTCCTCTTACACTTTTGGGCTCTCGAGGTTGAGCGCAAAGTCTCTGCAAATGCAACCACGCTGGACCCTATCGAGTATCTCCAGACCGCATACGAAGAAACAATCCGTGCGACGACCACCCCGACACAGTGGCTCGGCACGACAACATCGGCTACTGCCCTCCTACACTGGACGCGCGAGTCCGACGGTACACAGAAACCCCTTCTCTACGTGACGAACCTTGGCGACTGCAAGGTGCTCGTCATTCGGCCGAGCGAACAGAAAGTCCTTTTCCGGACGACAGAGCAATGGCACTGGTTCGATTGCCCTATGCAACTGGGCACGAACAGCGTCGATACCCCGCGCAAGGACGCCGTGCTCTCCAAGGTGGCTCTGCAGGAAAATGATATCGTGCTTGCGGTGTCGGACGGCGTGATGGATAACCTCTGGGAACATGAGGTACAGACGATCGTCCAGGATAGCTTGAAGAAATGGGACACTGGACACGTCCAAGCTAAAGACCAGGCCCCTTCTCCCGAGCTCTCTGATGATCGCATGGTCTATGTGGCTAGGGAGCTGCTTAATGCGGCTCTGAATATTGCCCGGGATCCTTTTGCGGAGAGTCCGTATATGGAGAAGGCGATTGATGAAGGCATTGCCATCGAAGGTGGTGAGTTTGATACTGGATGGTCTATGTGCTTTGAGGGATGCTAATTGTGTACAGGCAAAATGGACGATATATCTGTTGTGGTTGCGTCCTGCCAGAAGCGCACCTGATGATCAGCATCATTACAACTATCCCCGATGACCTCCGGGTCTTACTGCTCATCTGGAGAAGTCAGAGCATGACCCAGGCACAGGAAGACATTGCAACATTCGATATGGGGCATTTGAGGTCTACCTGGCAATTCAATTTCCAACCGCTCAAAGAGACAGACGGCTCAGACACTGCGTCCCTAGATCCTGGCGTTACACATTGACCTCATTGACCTTCCAAGCCTGTCATACTTGGGGTCATCCAAGCCTCGTTTTGGAGATGAATCCGACTTGCCTTGGTCGGATGAACGCGACCACGCTTATACTGTCTACGGACAAACATGCATATCTTGAAGCGGCATACACAAACAGATGGTGCCCTCAATCTTACGACTCTACGAATCATTAATATTCCTCTTTTATGGACGGTGTTGGCGGAACTGCGGAGGCTTTACTTTTGCATAGAACAAGGTGTACCTTGGTTTTCGGGCTCTTTTCATATTTCAACATTGCTCTAGAATTCCGGAGGTAAATATTCAAATAATACATTAAACCAAGGCATGTCCAAAATTTACAGCATAGAAGAACTAGAATCTTGTACATCCATGACACATTGTCTTTTATTGGAGTATATCAGTCCCCTGCACAGACCACATCACCGCCTCGGCCGCCGCCCGGCAAAATGAAAAAAGTTTCGTCGTTACAATAGCGCAGCAACCTCCGCGATCCATCGACTTCAACATTCAATTTGTTGACGACCTCCATTCACGATGAGGGCCAAGCGTTCGAAGAAGTATCGCAAGCTCATGCACCAGTATGAGCTCACATTCGGCTTCCGTGAGCCGTACCAAGTTCTCGGTAGGACCAGTCTCTCAATGCCAATAGCGGGACGAGAATGCTAACATGCAGATAGTGGACTCGAATTTCCTGCAGCAGGTGCACAATTTCAAGATGGATTTGATGCCCGCTTTGGAGCGTACAGTTCAAGGCAAAGTCAAGCCACGTTAGTACCGCCCCTCTGCCACTGGATCTTGCGGCCACCTCTTTGCGGAGATCAATTAGCATCGGGACGCTTTCAGCTAACGAAACTTCTCTAGTTCTCACCAAATGCTCTCTCGCTGCCATCACCGCCGCACAACCTATTAACCCCAAGACCGGCAAGCACTTCCGTCCCTACCACCTCCCCCCGCCAACGGTACTCCCCCTACGCCACTGCTCGCACAACCCGGAGTCAGAGCCCATCGATGAGATCGATTGCCTTCTCTCGCTGCTCTCGCCGAACGCAGAAGTCAAGAAGAACAAGGAGCATTACATTTTGGCTACTGCAGACCCGGCCGTCAAGAAGTCCGACAACAACAATGACAACCAGCAGCGCAAGCGCAAGCGCGACGAAGAGCGCGAAGAGGAACAAGCTTTGCGTCGGGCCCGCAACCTGCGTGTTCGTGCGCGCTCCATTCCCGGTGTGCCGATTATCTACGTTAAGCGATCCGTCATGGTCCTGGAGCCTATGAGTACACCATCGGAGAACGTGCGTGAGGGTGTCGAGAGGGACAAGTTCCGCGTCGGACTGCCCGAGCCCCAGCCAAAGACGGAAGATGCTGCGGAAGGCGCCGCGAAGAAGATCCCCGGATTGAAGAAGGCTAAGGGGCCGAACCCGCTGAGCATGAAGAAGCCGAAGAAGCGCACGGCGGAGTCAGGTGCTTCAAAGGCACCTAAGAAGAGCGATGCTACGGAAGGCTCGAAGGAGAATGACACAGCTGACCAGCCTGATGGCGAGGAAGCCGGTGCTCCTAAGAATAAGAGGAGAAGGCGACACCATAAGAGTGGTCCTCGTGAGGAGAACGAGGATGGCGTGCCATCAGCTGAGGCTGGTCAGGTTATGGAGGTTGAGGATTGATCATCTTCTCTTGGGTTTGGCTGTTGTTGCATTGGTACTGTTTCTATCATCCACGGCATGGCGTTTGGGTTGGGTATCTATATCTAAAAGTTCAACATCAACCACTGTATCTATGTCTCATGACATGTATATTCTCAGGCTCAATGCTTTGAGTCCATATTATCATAGACTAATTGACCTAGTGCGGAATCGACGGATTGACATAGAGATCACAGTCTGAAAGGAGTTGTTCATGTGAGAGACGGGTTCCATAGCCCGCAGTATATATACACTCAATCCTATATCGTACAAAATTTCTTCTGCACAGCATTACGCATGAGCAGTATGAGAAGGGAGGATGAAAAAGGCTACTATCATAGCCCAACAGAAATGCAACACGCCAAACTCCAGTCCAAGTTCAAAGATAATCGTCACACCTGGGAATGGCAATCACTGCTTGGCAGCACCCGAGTTCTCCGCACCAGGACTTTGAGCAGGCTGATCCAAGGCCCGCTCCTTGGCCCAAATCTCCTCAATGCGCCGTCGGCTGTTGCGCGCATTGTCGCGGTTGTTCTTGGCCCGTTCGAACCGTTCCCCGGAGAGACACTTGTTCACTTCGCGCTTGATATCGTTGCAGTTGCCGAGGGCTTTGTAGATGAATCCACGGGCGTGGCATTCGTCGAGGGCTGTCATGATCTCCTCGCAGTCTATAGAGGGAAGGACTGGGTTAGCACGGATTGTAGATCGTATGAGGTCGGCATCTTGCGGGGCTGTCCGTAGGACTTGGATTTGAGGGTCTGACATACTGACGTTGTATGGGGTATGAAGGTGAGAATGCATGATGACGGCTTGCAAACTGTTAACCGTGTAGACACAACTTGGAGGTCTGAATTCGACAATGGCAACTCTTCACGAATGGAGTCTTTCGTGCAGAGTGACGGACAACCACAAAATCCCGGGCGGTGAGTTGATCTCCTCAATTCTGCCGGGCGGAACGCCCCTCCCATCACACCGATAAAAAAAATATCTCCGATAAAAAAAAAAGATACGGTGATGCTTTGGTGATTGTCGTTCACAATGTCTTCGATGATCACGACTACAGCCTGGGTGCGGCGAGGTGTCGCTGCCCAGTTCCCTACTAAATATGAGATTGACGAGGAGGAGATGAACCGGATATCCAAGCTTGCCCGCATGCAGCTTGAGGAGGCTCAGGATGATCTGAGTGCCGCCAAGGCAGGCAAGATGGATGATGGTGAGGATGATGCTGCCATGGATGAGGACTCGAAGGAGGCCGATGCTATGGAGGAGGAAGGTGAGAAGAAGACTGCCAAGAATGGAAACGAGACCAAGTCTACAGAGTATGTTATGCTTATTAGATTGAACCGAGGGCACTGGACTAACTGGGTGGTATAGTGAGGACGATGTTCTGAAGGAGTTCGATATGGATCACTACGACAGCGATGATGTTGATGAGGAGGGCGAGAAGATCACCAGATTCGGCAATGTCCAGTCGCTGGCTTACCACCAGCCCAACGAGGCCGACCCGTACCTTGTCATTCCCGAGGATGAGGAGGATGAGGACCGCGAAGAACTTCAGATTCTGCCCACGGATAACCTGCTTCTTGCTGGAAAGGTCGAGGATGAGGTTGCCCATCTCGAGGTCTATGTCTACGAGGACCGCGCCGACAACCTCTATGTTCACCACGACATCATGCTTCCCGGCATTCCTCTCTGCGTGGAGTGGCTCGATATCCCCGTTGGCAAGGGTAGCGAGGGACGGGAAACCGGTAACTTTGTTGCCGTTGGTACAATGGAGCCTGACATTGAGATCTGGGATCTGGACGTTGTCGACAGCATGTACCCCAACGCCATCCTGGGACAAGGCGGCCAGGATACTGGCAATGCTGCTCCTAAGAAGAAGTCGAAGAAGAAGTCCAAGGCAAACGACGAGTACCACATTGACTCAGTGCTGGCACTGGCCGCCAACCGTCAGCACCGCAATCTGCTGGCATCTGCTTCTGCAGACCGCACCGTCAAGCTGTGGGATCTGTCCACCACCACCTGCGCCAAGTCCTACTCGCACCACACCGACAAGGTCTGCTCGCTCGACTGGCACCCCAAGGAGTCCACCATTCTCCTCAGCGGTTCCTATGACCGCACCGTGGTCGCCGCGGATATGCGTTCCCCCGACGCCACCGCCCGCTGGGGTGTTGACACCGATGTTGAGAATGTGCGCTGGGACCCGCATGACCCTAACTACTTCTACGTCACCACCGACGGCGGCATGGTCTACCGCTACGATATCCGCAACGTCCCCGCCACCCCGGCCGAGTCCAAACCCGTCTGGTCGCTGCAGGCCCACGATTCCTCCGTCTCCTCCTTTGATATCAACCGCACTATCCCCGGCTTCCTGGTCACTGGATCCACGGATAAGGAGGTCAAGCTGTGGAATGTCGAGAACGACAAGCCCAGTCTCGTTGTTTCCCGCAAGCTCGACGTCGGCAAGGTCTTCTCGACTGGCTTCGCTCCCGATGCTGAGGTTAGCTTCCGCTTGGCTGTTGCTGGTAGCAAGGGTACTGTCCAGATCTGGGATGCGTCCACCAACGGCGCTGTGCGTCGTGCTTTCGTCTCGCGTATGCCTGATCTGGCTGGTGATGTGCCCGAGCGTATTACTGGTATCGGTGCGGACGATGAGGAGTCGGATGATGAGAATGTTGAGGGGGGTGATGCTGCTTCGGCTGATGGGCCTGATGGCTGGGAGTCTATGGATGAGGATTAGATGATCCGGATGAGGAATTCTCCTACCTACGCTAGTAATCCAATATGCCAAGGGCTAAACAAAAACAAAAAGATTTCTAATTGAATCTATATCTAACACCGAATGTATGCTCTTAAAATCCCAAAACTCCATAAAACCAAAATATTAAAACTGATCACGAAGCCTCCTGGGCATGGACCAAAGTTGTCAAATCAAGCAAGCGGTTCGAGTATCCCCACTCATTATCGTACCACGCCATAATCTTGAAGAACTATAAACAACTGCATTAGTATGACATTTTCATTCAGTGATAAGCAGTCCTTACCTGAGGGTTCAGCTCTGCACACGCAGGAGCATCGATAACTGCGCTGTAGGGACTGCCGTTGTAGTCTGCGCTCACGAGCTCTTCATCGGTGACGCGGAGGATGCCGGCCATGTTTGACTTGGCGGCAACGCGGAATGCAGAGAGGATCTCGGCGAGGGAGGTGGGCTTTTCGGTGCTGACGGTGAGATCGATCATGGAGACGTTGGGTCTGGAATGAGTTAGTTTTTTTTTATCCTTGGTGCTATGATGGGATGTAACATGCGTGTGTGTGTGTACTTACGTTGGGACACGGATGGAAACGCCAGTCACCTTGCCCTTCAAGTCAGGGAGGACGGCAGCAACGGCCTTGGCAGCACCGGTGGTAGTTGGGATGATGTTGTTGAAGACGCCGCGACCTGAATGTAGGGGATTGTTGTTAGCTTTTGAGGTTATAGTTGAGCTTGGCAATGTTGGTCTTACCCAGACGACGGTTCTTCTTGCTATATCCATCCAACACCTGCTGAGACCGAGTGGCAGCATGGATCGTAGTCAAGAAACCTTGTGAGATACCAAAGGTCTCGTGCAGCACCTTCAAAACCGGAGTGACGCAGTTGGTTGTGCAGCTGGCATTGGACACGACGCGGCAGTCTTCGCCAGAAGTATACAAGTCCGTGTTCACACCGTAAACAAAAGTAGGCGAGTCCGAGCTAGGCGCAGAGATAAGCACACGCTTAGCTGAGCCATAGGTGATATGATCCATGGCGAGATCTCGCTTGGTGAATTTGCCCGTGCATTCGAGGACATAGTCGACACCTAACGCGGCCCAGTTGAGCTTCTTCAGGTCACGCTCGGAGGTAAGTGCGATTCTTCGGCCGTCAATGGTGATGAGGCTATCAGAGACGATTTGGATATCGGTTCGCTCGTCAAGATCGCCCATTGAGGAGTCATAGCGGATGAGGTAAACGAGGTCTTCGACGGTAACGCAGGTGTGGTTGATGGCGACGACTTGGACGTCGGAGCGGACTAGGGCAGCACGGAGGACATTGCGACCTATGCAAGTGATTGATGTGAGTATGAATGTACACCAAAGTCTCGCAGTGTACTATTCAGGCCACCGACCAATACGACCGAAGCCATTGATGCCAACTTGGCAGGCCGAGACCGAGACAGGCTGACTGATGGAGACGTCGTTGATAGAAGGAGCCATATCAGGATTATGATTTATAAGGGAGATTTGAAAATGATAGTTGAAATAATGATTTTATTCCACTTGATACAAACTAAAATCTAAATAGAGACCCTAGACAAACCAAGCGGGATAACAGGATCTATAAGTATACACTCGTCCTGCTAACCACAATTAACATCGCGATAGCGAGGTAACCCGAGACTTCCCGCACCCACCACGGATCAGACATCGGCTTGCATCAAGTCCGCCAGCAATAATCTACGCAATTCCCTTGAAGCTATCCACTCTGACCAGCCATACTGCCACAGCATCAACCGAAGTAATCCCCTCGGCGGTACACTGGTCGGATACACGGAGGACCCATCACCCCGCCAGAACCAATAACAACCTCCCTTCCCGCCGAAAGTCCCGCGCCCACGACCCGATTCCAGCGGAGGTGGTCACCTCCGCCGAGTATTCATGACGCAAAACTTGTGTATGGTCGGCTATACGGAGTACTTCTTGGTTTACTGCGGGCTGGGCCTTGACTCCGGGGTAAAAGTACCGATATACGGAGGAATCCGTGAGGCGGCCGTTGTGCAAGCCCATTGGTTGCAGTCTCCGGGGTTTGCCAACTCTTACTCAATCGCGCTAGGGTCCACGGCTCGCGTTCACGGCTGGATTGTAGTCGCGGCGTAAGTGGCCTATACCGTACTATGCCTGAGCCTGTGATTTGCGGAATAAACCTACTCCCGGCCTTCTCTTCCTCCGCATCGGCGTGCCGACATGGTTTCGGCCCCCCTGCCAAGGTGCCGATTTCCGCCGATCGAGAGCCCTGTGGGAATTGATAGATCTGGTATTTGCCGTTGGAGATGGTTCAATTGGGTGTTGCTATATACAGAGAGGATCACTTGGCTTGAGAGAGGAGGGGTAGAGTAGATAGATCTATAGATCAAGGGCAGTTATACATGAGTTTATCTTGTAATCAATTCCAACAATTGAATTCTTCACTTGTTCTAGCATTCTAGTATTCAGAAGCCCGAGCTTTCTCAATCACGAGAATTTAACGAATCCGAGCCTAGGCATTGTAATGAGCTATTTAGCTCGCTGGTGATATCTATCCTTCTCATGAAGTGATTGGTGCCCAGCGCCGTTCTGCTGCCCCGTTTGTCTATCAATAGACCCAGAACGGCAGAGTTTGCACGGTCCCACTTTCTCAAGTCACGAAAAAAATGTCAATTCTGAGACTCCAGACCTTTGGAGTCACATTGGTGGCTTATCCTGTGATAATGATTGCGACCAATTATCTACAGACATTCATTTTTCAGAAACCACGAACGAAAATGTTCAGGGAGAAAAATCTATCACGCAGCTGATCCGTCAAGTTGAACCCCATTGATGACACATTGTTTGATTGAAAATCTATGCTCTAATGCCTCTATATTTACATACACGAGAATTCGCCGGGGCATTGGTGGTTCTCATATTCCAGATCTGAAAAATTTGACATGACTGGACTCGGCGAAGAAAAATTCCGTCAGCCCTAAGTCTATATAATAGGTCCAAGTGGATGCACGCAAGCTGTCAACAGCTAGCGAATTCAAGCATTCTCCTTCATTTCAAATGAGATCCCATCGCTTTTCTCGTTCTGTGCAAGAAAGTCCGCCTCGGTCACCTCGCCTTGTGGGAGGTGACGCGCCATGGAGACAATCTGCCTGTGAGACGATGCATCGCGGAAGACATGATTGAGCAGCTCCAGGTTCCGGTTCATGGTCTCGGGATAGAAGAAGTACACGAGAACTGGGATGCACGCTGACAGGATCGCGTACATGATATGGTACCGGTATCCGATGGTATCCAGCGCAACGGGGGTGACCATCACGACGACAAAAGTTCCATAGCCAGTGGTTTGCTGTGGAGATTGATGCCATGGCAACTCGTAGGCGTACCGGTGCGACCTCCGTGCAGTATAGGAAATTTCCTCCCAGGAACCCGATCGGATAGAAGAAATTGAAGAGGAAGATAAAACATGCAGAGGCGATTGAAGCGTGCTTGTTATCGGCCATTGCTGTCATGCAGACAGCCATGCCGTTGCCGCTGATATGAAAAGTGCACGTCGACCCAGAAGATCGATTGCGAAGAAGGAAATGAAGCAGCAAAGGAACTTCCAAGTAAGAGCACACGCGGCAAGAATCTTGGAAAGACTGGTGCTCATGTGCAAGTTCGATTCGAAGATAGTTGAAGCGTAGACAGAGATGAGATTGCCTCCACACATTTGCTGGAAGAATTGAAGGACAATACACAGGCTAAATCGCTAGAGCAGGCGCTCATCATCGTCATTTGAGAACATCTCTCGGATAACACCCTTTGGCTTAGCGGTAGCCTCAAGAGATAGCTCAATGCCGGCGATTTCCGCCTTGATTGCTTCATCGTCGGGAGCTACTCCCTTGTATGCAGCGAGACTGGCAGATGCTTCCTCCACTCGGTTGACTAGAACCAGCCAGCGAAGTGACTCTGGCATGATGAAGACCGAGGCCAGAATCACTAGCGCTGGGAAGAAGGAGATAGCAAGAGGTCCACGCCATTGTCCGGTAGTCTGGTGTGGGAGTCTGCTGAATCCCAAGTCGATCCAATTGCAAAGAGCATATCCCAAACACATGAAGATACCATCGGCAATAACATGCTGGCCACGATTTTTAGCAGCAGAGCACTCAGATTGCCAAATGGGTACCGCCACGCTGAATTGTCCAACGCCCATACCTAGAATGATTCGTCCTACTGTGAACTGGATCAAGGAGAAGGCTGACGTCTGCAACAATTGACCGATAATAGTTAAGATCGCTCCACAGAAGATAGTCTTTCGGCGACTAAGGCGCTCGGGGATAAAAGTGCAAGAGAGAGCACCCATCAGAGCTCTAATTTGAAAGGCAGCTATCACCGCGCCCTTGCCGGTGGAATTGCCGGTGGAATTCTTCGCTTTGACAGCTCCATGGGTATTGACGGTATCGATTTGAGGGAAGATCTTGATCCAGCTCTGGAGTGTAGCAAGAGGTCCAGCACCAGCCTGATTATAACCAAAGATGATAAAAGCCGGGGCAACGACGAGGATGACTTGGGCCATGCGCAAGGCCCGCCCGGAGAGGCTTGCATGTTTGTTCACGATGATGAAAATTGAGCCAAGCTCTGCTAGAGTATTTAGAAAAGACGAAGCTAATGCAGGTGATTCTGCCAAGAGAGCTGAATATATACATCTCTGGAAGAATCGTGCCATCCCTTAATTGTCGCTCGCGTCGTCCTGTCGGCACTTGTGGTTGGCCTGAAGACCCCATAAAACTGGGGAAAGCGGACGTTTTCATCCCCGCAATGTATGGGGATGAGTTGTTTAGACAGATGAATGATTCAATTCTTTGCAAAATCTGCTGGTGGGTGGTGGATAACGAATACGGTTGAGCTATCTGGGATGCACCGTGGAGACGTGGTCCACATCCCTCGGGGAATGCAATGTCTGGGGGCTTTTGCCATCCATCCGGGGGGTTATAACGTAACCAGGGTTCGGCATTAAGGTACGATCCTAATAAAATTCTTGGCTATATTCTCTAAGGACGATATCGTTCTCTCAAATGCATGTCTAAATCATAATGCAAGCAGTGGACCTAGTAGGGTGAAATGGATTAGCCGCAATATGTAAAGTTCAACTAAATATAGACCTGTGATGCTTAATTAGAGTTCCTGATTCAATTTAAACTCATTACAGAGACTCTAATTTTTATCTTGAAGTTTGGAAATTCTTATTTTCTGAAATTTTCATGTTCATTTTACGTTATACGTGCATGTTCTAAATTCTCATCGCATGTTCTAAATTCTCATCAACTCAAAGTCCCCAGCACCAACATTCTCTATTTAGATGAAAGCTTCTTGATCTCAGCGACAACAGCATCGGTGACCTCCTTGGTCGTAGCCTGGCCACCGAGGTCGCGGGTCAGAACGCCCTGCTCGCAGACATTCTCAACGCAATCAAGCAGCTTCTTAGAAGCTTCCTCCTCGCCCAACCAAGCGAGCATCTCAGCGGCAGTCCAGAAAGTAGCAACAGGGTTGGAGATACCCATTCCGGTAATGTCGAAGGCGGAACCGTGGATAGGCTCGAACATGCTGGGGTACTGGCGGGTAGGGTCGAGGTTGGAAGTAGGCGCAATACCGATGGAGCCGGCCAGGGCAGCGGCCAGATCGGACAGAATGTCAGCGTGCTCGTATAACAAGTTAGCTTATTGAACCAAATATATCAGATAGCTTGTAGATGTAATTACCAGGTTGGTGGCCACGATAGTGTCTAGGGTTTCGGGCTTCAGAACCATACGAGTAGTCATAGCATCGACCAGCATCTTGTCAACAGTAACATCAGGGAAGTTCTCAGCAACGGCCTTGGCAACTTCATCCCAGAGGACCATTCCGTTACGCTGAGCATTGCTCTTGGTGACCACGGTCAATAGCTTACGGGGACGCTTCTGGGCAGTCTCAAAGGCAAAGCGCATGATTCTCTCAACCCCGTGACGAGAGAAGATAGAAACCTCGGTAGCAACCTCCCAAGGCTTGCCGGTGTGAGAGCGACCACCCTGACCGGCGTACTCGCCCTCGCTGTTCTCGCGAATAATGACCCAGTCAAGGTCGCCGTCCTTGCACTTGCGCAGCGGCGACTCGGTGCCGCGGAAGACACGAGTAGGACGCACGTTGGCGTATTGCTGGAAGGGCTGGCAAATTGCAAGACGGAGACCCCAGAGGGAAATGTGATCGGGAACGTCTAGTAAATATTGTAAGTGGCGTTTCAAAATCTAGAGATTTCTGGGAACTTACCAGGAGCACCGACAGCACCGAAGAAGATAGCATCATGCTTCTTCAACTCCTCGAGGCCGCCATCGGGAATGTATTTGCCAGTCTTCTTGTAGGTCTCGGAACTCCAGTCATAGTTCTTGAAATCGAGCTTGAAAGTCTTGAGGGTATCGGTCAGGGCGTTCAAAGCGGTGATACCGGCTTCGATGACCTCGGGACCAATTCCATCGGCAGGGATAGACGCAATGCTATATGTCTTGTTGGAAACAACCGAGGGAGACATGGTGAAGGTTGGTTAACACAGGAAGGTATCGTGTTTGACAATTTGACAATGATGAAATTAGATCAAAGGAGGGGTAAGGATTAAGTATGTGCGGGGGGTTTTAAGGCTGCTTTCTCCAACACACCGAATCAGCCTTGATTTGGTTCCTGGATGAGCAATTGGAGATCAAGGCTCCTCATCGCGAATATTTCAACCAATAGCACTTGACAAACAGCTTCTCGGAGGTTTCAATGCCCGGTTTGTTGAATGGATTTTGGAAGTGATTTTTCAACACTCGGAGAAAGACATGTCCGGTTGAAGGAAACAAGAATTCGGTGCACTAAATTGGAGTATAGGATGAGGACCAAGTTTTCGAATGAGAAAAGAACAGTAAATGGTTGCTCTACAATTTTGAACAACTGTGAAATTGATATGAAGATCTTGTGTGGCTGCCAGATCGGATTACATCTTGTCGGTCACAATTGACAGCCATCTCATTGCGATCTCTCTAAAGCCTCAGCCAGACATTGTCCAACCCATCCGAATACCCAGCCTTTTGGGTTAAAACACAATGCCAGGCTCAAAGATTCCCGAAGCAGACATCGAAAGAGTCCTTTCCCATGTTCAGCCCTTCATATCTCAACACCTCAATACACAATCAACCACATCACCCAAACGCCCCTTCATTCTCGGCCTAACAGGCCTCCAAGGAAGCGGCAAGTCTACCTGGACAGACGCCCTGGTAACAGCCCTCCAACAAAAATTCAACTACAACACTATAAACATCTCCCTCGACGATCTATATCTCGACCATGATGCACTCGTCAAAGTTCGCACAAACAACCCTCGAATCAACTCCTTCAAGCAAGAGGGCGACCGGGCACACACGATATAGATCTCTCGCTTGCTTTTTTCAAAAGTTTGATGGATTCTTCTGAAGATACTCTGATTCCATCATTTGATAAGAGTCTGTTCAATGGGGAAGGTGGTAGAGCACCCCGGGAGATCTGGGGACGTGTTCCTGCCGGAACGAGTGTTGATGTCGTCGTGTTTGAAGGTTGGTGTATTGGGTTTCAGCCATTGACGGACGATGTCATTAAAGATACCTGGAATAAGACCCACCAGACTACACCCTCAAAATATCCTACACAGACTTTGAGGACCATGCGATTGAGGATTTGTTTGAAATGAACAATAACCTTCGACGATACTGTAAGATGTTCATGGGGCCGCAGCATTTTGACTACCTTGTTCATCTTGATACGAATGATTTGGTGAATGTCTATGAGTGGCGTGTTCAACAAGAGCATGCACTTTGGCGGATGAAGAATCAGGGTATGACTGATGATGATGTCGTGAAATTTGTTAAAGGCTACATGCCCGCATATGAGCTGTATCTTGATCAATTGCGAGGCGGTTTCTTCGGGTCCCGTTCAGGTAGCGAGGAAAAGGGACAATTGAGTGTGATACTGGATAAGGAGAGGAAGGCTGTGAAAATGGCAGGTATCTCATTTTGAGATTCAGTTTTGTGTCATCAGCTGTTTAGAGTACCCGCATGTCTGCGGTTGTCTGTAGTGGCCACCTTTGCGTTTCCTTAAGTCGTGCATCAACACACCCGAAATAGGTAATCCAGTCTGCTTTCGAATACTTTCGGGTCTCTTTCTACATCTCTTTCTCCAGTTACCCCTGTTAAGAGAGAGGATAATACTATAGCTTTCGGGCAAAGAAGGGATGATTAATTACGTGCCTTATTAGCTTCAAATCTTATTTTTAATCGAATAATTTATGGAATGAAGGCCTCTTATTAGCCAAATCGGATTTCCTTGTGGTGTAATTGCAACCCAATCTTTCAGGTTCCCAGCCAGCAATGTGGCTTAGCAAGTGTTCTGCTGTTGGAATTGAATAAAAAACGCCGCTTTCCAAAAGTGGCCACTACGGTCCACCGTAGCATGTCACTATTAGAAACATTGTACGTTTTTGGGATATATTACAGGAAATTTCCATGGATCATCCATGGACCATCGGCTACACTCCATAAATCATTCATGAGAAGTGAGGACGGATCCGAAAATGGCAATGGGTCCTGGCCTGCGATCCCCGGGTAGAAGGGCGCACTGTTGTTGACCAAGTTGCCAAAGATAAGCCCGGCCGAGTTTTGCGCATTCAGGAACTGGTCATCATGTGTGATTCCATTGACGTCATTTGCTGAATTCTTGGGCGTAGAAAAGATGGCGGAATCATAATGGTGTCCAGACTGAATTCTTTGCACAGCAGGTTCTGGTGCGACTCCCGAAGATAAGCATCCGTGGTATTCGCTAACACCACGACGATCAAAGGGGACTGAGGCTGGGTTTAACCGACTCGAAAGACACCTCTGGTTTTGATCAAAGAGGCCGTTTTCCCCGCTCGAAGTATGATTCTCGAGAGAGGTTTGGTTGGCGTTTGCACCTCCCTCAGAACTTGCAGGCCCGGCAGGATTTCCCTGTGGATATCTGCCAGGCATATTTGTTGACAGAGCAGACTCCATGCTTTTGATTGCCTCAATACATGTTTCTGGCCAGCTATTGCCACGCAAGGAAAGGTTTTCCAACACCTGAACAGCCATTTTCGCATATTTCAATGCTGTGGCGACAGGCAGTTCTCCCTCCCACGAGGCGTACATCAAAATCAGGCAGGCCATCCATGTCGTCCAGGTGAACGATGGCCAGGTGAGTGGTGCATAGGATTCAGAGGACATGTATCTCTTCAATGCAGCCAGTGACGATCGAGACGAAGCAATACATGTTTGCAGAGCATGCTTATAGTCAGGATTAGGCTTCTCCGCAGCAAGTAATGGCCTGTTCATCGCAATTATTGCCTCATGTCGGAGGATCATCAGCAATAACCGATGATAGGGAGTGAGCGTGGCGCTTGCTTCTGATTCAGGGCCTGCAGAATCTTCGATCGGATTGACATCGTCGTAAACTTCATTCCACCACTGAGAGAGTTCACCATTAACATGGGAGGCCTCCAGCGCACCAGCATGGCTATGCAAGATGGATTTGTTTCGAAGCTCTAAGATCAGACCCCGGATTCTAGCAAACTTTGCAAGATGACAGAGCAGCCGTAGGCGCTGATCATGAGGTGTGGAAGGGTTTTGAGTGACATGTCTCTCAGCGTCTGGATAGCACACATCGATATCATCGTCTCGTATGCCAAGAGGGATTCCAAGTGCTTGAGAGAGATACCGTTCCAGTGAATAGATGGACCAGAAAAGGCGCCTTCGGATGCCAATCTCCTCATTGCTGAAACAAGAAAATCGGCCAGGACAGCGATGCAAACCTAGATGAAATGCTGTGCGAGTGATGACACCTCCAACCCGAGAGGCGGCATTCAAACGCAAAAGCGAAGTGAGAGCCAATTGGGCCGTGAAGGCTGCCTGGAGCAGCGGTAGCGTTGTGGGCTCTGCAAGTAAGCTTTGAATTTCCTGCATGACATGCTGCACGTTTTGGAACACGAGTACTGCAGGGATTTGGCCTTTCTCCGATGCAGGAGTTTTCGCTTGGCGTTCATCTCCAATAGATATCGAGATCAAGGAACGGATGACAATCATATCTAAGCGACTAACAGACTCTGGCCCTTGACGGGCAAGTCTTTCCATAGCTTGCAACACGGTCGGTGCATGAAGACAGGGGAAACAAGGATGCCAATTCTCGAAATATCGACGCGTCCAGTTGACAAGGTCCTCGAAACTGAACACAGCATTTAGAGCAAAGTTCAATTCTTCCGGTAGCCAGAATGCGTCAACATCATGAGCACTTTCGCCCCCGCGTTGTAACCGGTCATCTTCGCCCGGAACTGAGGTCTTATCCCGGGCGCGATTCTGCTGCAAGTCTGCCGACCGGCGAGCAAAGGCGTTGTAGACATGCCGGATGAAATGAATTCCACTGGAGCTGCCAAGGAAACTAGCGGAGCCTTCATTTTGAGGCTCCCTCATGAACCCGATCTCACGGGGTGAGGGTCTTGAGGCGGCCGCTGTAGACGCTCGCCGGCGTCGCTTTGCCGAGAGAGGTCCATATTGCCAGTCCGATTCATTTTCCTCGAGACGAGTACTGACTGAAGATGGAGATGCCATGGTGGCTTTGTATCATCACATTTTCTGAAGCTTCCTGAGATACGTTGGATCACAACAGGTAGAGGGCTTCATGCGAGATCATCTCGATAGCGTTCACCACCATCACGGAGGTGGTTCGTTTGGGCATGTCACCGCAGCCACCATGAATTGCTAAAACAACTCTTATTCTGGCTTAGCATAGTAATGGTATTACCATTAATCTACAGTAGGTTCAACCCCAACACTCTTCAAAATCATCTTAGCAATCACCAGTTGAACGGTATGAGTGCTATCAAGAAAAATGATTCGAAAGAGATTTAGAAAGACCTCTTCAGTAAGAGTGATTGAAGCATGCCTAGTTGGTCCGTTTCTCTTATTTCTAGACTCGGACTTTAGAACTACTTTACTGTAGTATATAATGATATCCTAAGTAGAAGACAGTAATACCATTACAGCGCCAAACCCAAAATGGGTGCCCGTGTATCATGTGATTAGCAATCTTGTATCGTCGTTTTTGGCAATTCCCACAGCCACCACGTGACTCCTAGTCCGGAGGTTTCTTTGTCCGGCAACATGTCAGAGGTATCATGGCTACATCTCGAAACAACCTTACCTTATATTTGTCTATCTGATTCCCCGCAACTCGACCCGGCGATATCGAAGCCATGCGGTCCAAGCGAACTCGCGCATCTGATGCCATCATACCTGGTAAACACGAGGCCCCGCCTATGGAACCATCTATAGATCTGCTGATGCGAGGTATACTATAGACAACGAAAGCTTGAGCTCGATTTCATGTGAGCCCTGTAGACAGCGAAAATGCAAGGTTGGTTGATCTTATCTCTATCAAGTATCATTACAGCGCTGACATCGGGCATAGTGTGATCGGAAACTGTAAGGGCTACCTGAATATATCGTGAGTTAATGTGTTGAGAGGTGACATTAACCTAACTCGTTTGATACCTAGTCCCTCCTGCGCACAATGCTCAAGTGAGCCATCAAAATGCATATACCCTGAAAGTGGCAAAAGGTAAATTTGTTTGTTGAAGTTGAGCGAGATGATCTAAAAGACTAACCTACGTAGGGGTCTGCCTCTCGGATACTTGAACCAACTTGAACAGAGACTGTCCGAGACCGAGACTGCGCTCTACAGTGCTCTGGTTACCTTACGAGCGATGCGACCAACGACCATGGTGCACGCATCTGCAAAGCCATATACGGTACACAAACAAAAAGCTGCACGCATGGACGAATGGAACCAGCTACCACTCCGGGGATGGTCGGACATGGACCACTGGCTCGCCGGCATGTCCCATCAGTTCACTGTTGAGCAACCGCAAACCCCGAATGCACATTTTACAGAACCATCGGAGGGCGGGTTTGCAATCCCACAGTCGCCGAACCACCCAAGTCACGGTAGCATTCCTGGTGTGAATATAGATGCTGGGGAGGCATCGGCTTCGTATGCATGGCCTCCACGAGGGGATGTCTCCATAGGGAGCCCATATGAGACCCATCTCCGCCCACCGAGGATGGTATCCTCGCCTCTCTATTCGCGAGGACAAGCCACTGGGGGGTCCGACGGGGTGGCGTCGCCGGCTGGAGGGGTACAGGAGTATGCTAACGTCACCATGCCAAGTGAAAGCGGACTAGTAGGACCAGCAAGACCAGTCGCGAGCGCACCGGCGACCAGAGCAGAAGAGCTGTCAAAAAATAGACCTAGCATATATTTCTGATGATCAATCTTGAAAAAATCTCTAACCATACGGGAATTGCTAAAATGACGATACACCCCTTATTCTGGTTTAGCATGGTAATAGTATTACCACATTCTACAGTAGGGTTCCATAAGTTTGAGACCCCGACAAATTTCAAAATCATCTTAGCAATCACCAGTTGCACGGTATTAGTGCTATCAAGAAAGACTGTTAGAAAGACTGTTAGAATGACTGTTAGAATGACTGTTAGAATGACTGTTAGAATGACTGTTAGAATGACTGTTAGAATGACTGTTAGAATGACTGT